>JAOPHQ010001132.1:385000-805000 GCA_030340625.1 Merluccius polli | reverse complement strand
TACTTTTTGTCACCAACTGCCACCATTTATACCGTTTACACCTGCTTAGGGGTAGGTGTACATATTTATATTTAACTACTAAGTAGGGATGCATCGATACCACTTTTTTATATAATAAAAGTATCGATACAGATACTTTTATTTGTGTACTTGCCGATACCGAGTACCGATACCGATACTTACTACTATGGTGCGTCTTCAGATGTTTTATCAGATTGCTTGTATTAAAGGAAGTACTTTCCTTTCCGCCTCTCGACACCGTAGCCTTACAGATCTTACACTCTACCTTACTCCGGTCGTCATCCTTTATCTTAAAATATGACAGCCTACTGTTCTGTTAACATGTCTTTTCGCAGCCAACTTTCACACACACAAGCCTTTGGCAGAATCTCAGAGTTTCGGCTCATTATCCCCCCCTAGATATTGAAGTTAGGTAGGACAACTCATCTCCGCATGCGACCGGTTTGATGTAGGCTACTGACATAGCGGTATCGGTGCGTGGTATCGGCAATTAAAAAACAAATACTAGTATTTGTATTTTAATGAAGTATCGGCCCGATACCCGATACTGGTATCGGTATCGGTGCATCCCTACTACTAAGCGCTATGTTTGTATGGTGCAACCCGTTTTGATTGAGTAATGTGTCAACCCCGACTTAGTTAACACTTACGTTATAACTAGACTATGTTTTAACTTACGCAAAGCTCTCCATTCTACTTCTAAACTTAAACTTAATGACAAAAACAAACAAATCTAAACTAAAATCCTTGATCTTTCAAATCTACCAGTAACTTTGTAAGTCTGCCTTGTTTTTTTATTGAGAGATTAATTGTCCTAATACATGCACTCCTTGCATGTATCCTTCAATAAATTAAGTCATTTTAGAATTAAAGGATTTCACCTGTTTTGCTTTATTCCTAAAATGGAGGATTTTTGGTTGGGAGTTTTGCTATTTCTCTTTCCTCTCTATTTCAAAGGAGTAGCTATTGTTTCAACAACCATGGAGAAACCGTGAGATGGTTATCTGGGTACACGTGCCGTACAGGGCCAGGGATTGGCTCAGAGGGTTAGTATGGAGGAGAACTTTTCACGCTAGTTTAATATTAACATTTCATCATGCTAGAAACCAACAATATTGAAATAACAATGCCATATTTTCTTATGATTGATTTGTGTGTGTGCTGGAACTGGGGAGGAAGGGGGGTGTTGTGTGATAATTTTTGTATGTGTGTGTGAGAGAGAGCGACAGAGAGAGAGAGAGACAGAGAGAGAGAGACAGAGAGAGAGAGAGAGAGAGAGACAGAGAGAGAGAGACAGAGAGAGAGAGAGAGAGAGGGAGTGTGTGTGTGTGGGGGGAGGGACTCTGGGGTTTGGTCTAGTTTACTCCAGACAACACATTTTCCATTTCCTTTTTCCCATTATCAAACCATACTTACTTTCATGATCCTAATACCCATAATGACAATACCACACACATGACAGCAAACTGTAGGAATGTAATTTCTCAAAATAGTAAAGAACGAAAATGCTACATATTACCCCTCAATCCTGCACTTCAATGTAATATTGGACATAAATCCAATAGGAAGTTAAGTCTATATAGTGACTTCTTTTGTGACTTGTAGGCCCTATTTGTATTTATTAGACGTGAAGAGATTTTATTTTGTGCTCATAATATGGCAGAAACACTATTTCTCAATAAAATTACCTGCAGTATTTTACTGTACTACAGTACAGTAAAATACACATTTCACTGAGGTTTTCTGAGATTTGTGTTTGTGTTTTCATTCATTGGTGTGTTTTCCTGTGAAAATATTTTAATAGAATATACATTGTGATATATTCTATTTTGAATACAATACACATTGTGATATATTGTTTTTATATTCACAATCTTCATTTTCATTTATTTTCCATTTACAGCAGTTTTACTGGAGTATTACTGTGTGAATAAGCAAAAGTTTTTTATTTTTTTATTTTGCTCAGGCAAATCCGGAGCCTACTCACCACATGGAAGACCTGGGCATCATGCGCGGTGGTGAGGACCATCTGGGGCTGCAGGCCAGACTGCAGGAAGAAGCCATGAGCCGACACCGTGCATCCGCCACTACAGGGGAGGGTAGGAGTGGATCAGCTCAGTTAGCCTTTAGCGCTCCAGACAGAGTTACACTAGATTCCCAATGGGAGGGGTCTGTTGTTAGCGTTAGCGGTTACTAGCGTGAGACCACAACTCCTACGTGCTTCCTCTGGCTGTGAAATTTAAGATGCAATCATAGCCTCAGAGCATCTCGAGGTATTCATCCTGCATCTATATCCTGCATTAGTATCAGGTACATAATGTTGAGGGCTTGGGCTTTCATGATATTGTGAACACTCTGTAAAGTCTTCTAGATTTCCAGAACACCGTCAACCTGAGATGAAATCAAATAAGGAAGTCCTTATGACATTTTAATATATATTTCTAAATGTTTAAACAATTTGTCAATCAATCAAATCGATTACTTTTACCAAATACTAAACTGACACTCATAGTTGGGAGGTCATTAGAATCCAAAGATTGACATATAATCAATACTGTATACTGTATAAACGGTACAACAAACACCTGATATCAATCTATTATCAATAGCAGTGCAGGCCTTTATCACAGCGGCGTATTAGTAGGGATGAAAACAGGCGTCGGTCATCAAGTTAATGATGGGTCTATAGGCTACTATTACACCTCTGTGATGAAGGCCTGTCTAGTGAGTGAGACCTGACCGGACCCCAGCTGCTCTGTACTGTGTCAGACCTGATGAAGGAGCGCGAGGGCTGGATGCTGTTGATGATGGGGTCCTGGTTGTAGGTGAATGGGACGGGGGCCCGGCGCTCCACATCGTCCAGTGTCAGGGTCACCGGCTGAGTGGACGGTTTGGGAGAGGGCGGGGTCTTACAGGTCAGCATGGTGGAGTGGAGGCTGGGAAGGGTAGGGGTATATGCCAGTTAGTTTTGAGGAAAGAAAGTAAGAAAGAAAGTATTGTGCCAGATTGAGAGAGAGAGAGAGAGAGAGAGAGAGAGAGAGAGAGAGAGAGAGAGAGAGAGAGAGATAATAACAGCTGGAAATGACAGTGACTGACCTCTGGATCTTACACACAGCGTTTCCCACGGTGACCTTTCTCCTGTTGCCTGCATCCAGGAAGGACCCCCTGATGGTGAGCACGGTGCCCCCAGATTTGGGCCCAAACTCTGGGAAGATCTCCACAATCACTGGGTCCTGGGTGGTCGGAGGACAGTCAGTCACACGGAGTAGAACAACCAAGAAGAACCAAGGTTCAATAAACCATGCTCTGTGCTCTTTAAATCTTGTTTGTGGATGTCTCTCTCTCTCTCTCTCTCTCTCGCTCTCACTCACACACACACACACACACAAAGTTGACAGCTTTCCAAAATTTGCGAATATAGACTGAATCAATACAGACTTTGATCACACCACCAAATCAAACTCTAAAGCTAGGGACTTGGACGCGTGTGTGTGTGCGAGAGAGAGAGAGAGAGAGAGAGAGAGAGAGAGAGAGAGAGAGAGAGAGAGAGAGAGAGAGAGATTGTTTTTTGTGCATTTATGTGTTATTTAATGATTGTGGTTGTGTCTTTAATTTAAGTGCATTACTGTGTCTGTATTCCCATATTCAGTCACATCAAATCTATTCACAAGTCCCATGAAAATAAAAACATATTTTAACAAGGTAGTTTTTAACAGCAGTAAATCACTAACATCACACAAAACACACAAAAACAAAAAGAAAAGCTGACACATTTTATGTGACCCACCACAAAGGAGAAAGCCTCTTTCTGGGCGAACTTGTGACCACTGGTGACCTTGACGTTCCTTCCGGACGGAGTAAAGTTCCCACTGGACACGGGGGAACACTGCAGCTCATTCCACCTACAGACAAACAAACAGCCCCAAACAGCACACACACAGACGCCATTATTCACATACAGGGGAGCCAGATAGCCCCATGGTCCTAACTTGGCGACAACCCGCCACGCTGGGCCACAGCACAAAGAGGTGATCTTCCAAACCAGGATGTGGTTGGCTGGGTTTTTTTCTTCTTTCCCATCCATACTATGTTTTTATACATGTAAACAATAGGTGTACTATGGGTTGTTTCGGCAAAAAGGGGCTTTTGAATGTGTCCTGAAGGATTCGGTGAAGTGAAAAAGTTTCGACACAGCAGGTTTTTTTGTGTTTTTAACCAATTGAGCAGTTAGTGGAGTCATGTGTAGAATGTGAAGCGCTCTCAGAGCTCCCATTCACCCTCCCTGAGAAGGGGTCTGAGCGTATGTACGCTAAGAACCTGCACGCACACACAAATGCAGACACACACGCACACGCTAGCACATGCATGCACACACACACACACACACACACACGCATGCATGCACAGACACACACTCGCACGCACACATGCACAGACACACACACAAACACATACACACAAAAACATACACACCTGTACTCAGAACAGATAGAAATACATATATGCACATACAAAACCATGAAGAAACACAACATAAATCAACATCAAAAACAACAACAAAATTACAATAAATTACAAAGTTACAACAAATGACAAAATTACAATGACATCTCCTCTGACCTGTTGATGTGGTCTTGTCTGTATAGTTTGCAGGTAACACCGGCCACCTCCACCGTCACCAGCGAGGACTTGAAATTCTCTGTCTTGTTGAAGCCAAAGTTTTGTCCACAGATCGTCACAACTGTGTTGCCTCGTAAAGGCCCAGAGGCCGGCCACACCTGGTCCCAGGTAGGGAGGGAATACATTTAGCCTCATATTCACACATATTACAGCTGAGCTAAATGCTATGCTAACACACATGATGCTTATGCTCATGATGCTTTTCAACATGATGTCAACACTTAGATCAGGATGGTAACATCTTGCAGTGTTGCAGCTCCAACAGTATGTGAGTGTGATTGACTCTGTTTCATGTCAAGAAAGGTCTTTCTCTAGGCTTGTGTGAAGCTCTTTCAAACTGTAACTGGAATGAAGCTTTTTTGCAAGCTAATTTGTTCTGCAAATTGTCTTGACTTGACTTCACAGGACATTACTTTCAAATGTTATCCTTGTTGGCTTAAAACACAGCACGCTAGTAGTATCCTAGTTATAAAAGGGTATTCCTCTATCACTACAACCATCCTCTAACAGGCAGAAACTTCAAAGCCGTTATTCCCATGAAATCAGCTCCAAATGCCATTTTTAGACAATATATTTTCCCCTGGACCATGGCTGTTTTGTGCCCTGTATCTGACTGCACCATTTTGGTATTCCAGTATGTGGTTTATTTGGCAGAGCCGTTCAACTTCTCCTGTGCAAGAGGTAGCCAAGGTTTGCTTGGAGATGTCATTTGATTAGCAGAAATAGACAGAAATACATAGAAGGCCTGTAATCATCGTGGGGTGGACGCAGAGATCCCAGTGGTTTCAGCCACTTCCCAGAGTCTACGATGAGTGTAGTTATGCACTCTGCAGTTTTAGGAAATTCAACCTTATCATATATAATGCTTAGTCAACTCCAGTCAACCAGCCCCTAAAATACACAACAAAACACACATAACAAAATGTGGTATACTATTTAAAACTAACTTACTCTAACTCCAATAATAAATTCACTTAGTGTTTGTGTGAAACAGAGACCGTTAACATCCCCGGGTGAAGTAGTTAATTAGTTCTGCCTCTCGGTGAGGTCTTCTACTGGTCAGGTTGACACGAGAGACACAATAGAGCACTTTCCTCATTTAATATCCTTTTTCACTATTGTTTTGACAATAACATCTGAAGTCCGGACTGTTGGTGGACTCGCAGAGGCGCACTGCCATGGTTACCTTGGTGATAACCGGGCTGCAGTAGTCCTGGGTCCAGCCGGAGGTCAAGCACTGGTTGGCTCTGGTACAGCGTTTGTCACACCAGCCACATCCCGTCACCCCTGACGACAGCAGACAGGAAGTACAGGATGTGAGCTGACTGCAGCCGGGACCTGTCAGAGGAACCTTGGTGATCTAAGGTGGGGGGGGGGGGCAGAACAGCCAATCAGAAATTAGCTCAAACTGAAGCCTGCTAAACTACATGTGAAATTCTGTAAGCTACAAGGTAACTTTCACATTAAAATTTAAATGTAAATGATGCCTTGCAAAAAAGGCAATGTGTGTGGATGTGAAACTCACCTTGTTTCCTGTAGCCAGCAGCAGAGCTCCTTCTGGTCCATTTGGGTCCAGAAGAACCATGCTTGGTGAGACCGGCCTGGAGTCCAGACGGATGTTCACATGGGGGGATGCAGACCTGGAGAACAGAATCTGGCAGAGTGGGGGGGGGGGGGGGGGGAGTATGTCAGTCCAACACAATGCACAGCTTACTAGCCATATAGACTCCATATTCTCATTAAGAAGATCTTCTATTTCTATAAAGTACGATTCAGGAGTATTACAAGTCCTCCTTAGCATGTTGTAGAAGTTATATGCATAAAATACTATTCTAGATGAGCACAGTTTACAGTGGGAGTCATTATAGTCATTTGAATGAATTCAACCTTCCTTTAAGGTTACACAACAGGGCTGCTGCCGCACTACCCAGAGACTTATAACCAGAGACAAGGACTCTTTGTCCAGTGGCTGTGCTGTACCTTGGTAGAGGACAGTATCCACAGGGTGCTGGCAAAATATTAATTTGGTGCTTGTATCATATAATCTTTTCAGAGGGCACAGGGGATAAACTAAGGACTACTAGGATCTAGTGGTGAGATGCAGGTATTTTCTGCCTCTGTACAAAGCTGTATAACGAGCTCTACTGAAGGTTAAAAAAAGCGGGAACAACTATATTGTCTCCATGCTAAGGTGGTGCAACAATAGTTCAGTGACAAGGTTTCAATGCAAACTAAGGCCTGAGGGCTTAATTGTGAAGACATCAGCACTGCGTGTGTGTGTGTGTGTGTGTGTGTGTGTGTGTGAAGATGGCTGGCAATAAAGGGGTGCAAGGTCGTCTCACAGGGAACACCGCAGGAACGCAGAACTTTTCAAACTAAGGCATTCTGGGTAATCACTTACAACAGGGTGTGTAGAGGGTCGATGAGTAGTTACGAGATGTAGAGGAAGCCACATGGTGTGTGTGTGTGTGCGTGTGTGTGTGTGTGTGTGTGTGTGTGTGTGTGTGTGTGTGTGTGTGTGTGTGTGTGTGTGTGTGTGTGTGTGTGTGTGTGAGAGGGGGGGTACATGTACTCTGACATGTCGTGAGGTGTTTCAGACTGAAACATGAAGACTACCCCACCGCCCCTGTCTCTCTCACACACACACACAAACATTACACACACACACACACACACACACACAATGCAGTTGACACACCTGGTAGAACATTTATCATTGGTGGTTAGGGTCTGGTTACAGGCCCGTGAGCTCTGATGGAGAAGTGAGAGAGAACATGCTTTCTAATAGCCGCCTGTGGTCTCTCTGCCCCGTGTACAGTACTGTTTACATCACACATGCTACACTGCACCCACCCCCGCCATGCCACACACACACACACACACACTCATGGTGACATGTTAGAAAACTAGCTAGAGAGAGAGAGAGAGAGTGAGAGAAAGAGTGTGTGTGTGTGGGGGGGGGGGAGGAAGAGCAAGGGAGTTAGAGGAAGAGCGAGTTGCTATAAGAATAGGCCTCTCTCTGGAGCTAATAGCAGGCTGAATGACAGCTTATTGTATTAGCAGGGGTTGTGGGGGGGGGGTCTCGTATAAACACAGGGCCTGTGTTATTCCCACAGAGACTGGAACTGTGGGAAGATCTCCCTCAGCCAGAATGCAGTCCGGCAGGGACACAGCGCTGCGTTTTCTCCTCTCCTCTCGTTCTCTCCCTCATGTCCAGTGTGACAGGCTGGCCGATCGGTCCACTCGGTGCACAGAAATATTTGAGAGCATGGCTTTCGTTATTTCATTTATTTATTTGTTTGTTCTGATGGGTTGGATGCCTGTGATCACTCAACCATGTTACTGGTTACAAGGCAATTGTATGTTGGAATAAGAACACACTCTCATGTCCTGCAGCAGAGGTGCCATTGAGCAAGGCACTTCAACTGCTGAAAAGCCTATATGTGGCCTGCAAACAGCAGCGTGGATTGTGGTTGTCTCTCGCGACTATGTGATACATGTATGTATTCAGCACCAGAGAAAACACCACAGGTCAACAGGAATTTACTGATTTCACTAACTTTACACTCTTCTTTTCTGGTTGCCCTTTCTCTTTTCTCTTTTTGGGCCCAATTTCCTTCTTAATCTCTCTCACTCACTCTCTCCCCTCTCTCTCTCTCTCTCTCTCTCTCTCTCTCTCTCTCTCTCTCTCTCTCTCTCTCTCTCTCTCTCTCTCTCTCTCTCTCCCCTCTCTCTCTTGGCAATGGGCCCCAGCTGGTCTCCTTGCTCCCTTGCCCTGCCTCTTGGTTTTTGAGACAATGAATGAACCACAAGAAAGGAAAGAGAAAAGGAGAGAGGAATGAAGGAAGGAGGGAGGACAACAGCTGCCTGGGGTCCGGGCGCTATAGCTTGCCGTGCCTGAGAGAGCGTGTCATCGAGGAGCGTCCATTCACCATTAACGTGCCGTTGTGCTCATAAGCCCCCTGTGCCCACCACCCACCACCCACCACCCAGCACCCCCCCCCTGGCCTCCCTGCAGCTGTTGGGCTTTTCTCTAACCGCTGGTTTTCTGATTGTGTTTCAAAAACAAGCAAAATCATAAATGCTGATCTTTGATTGTGCAAATCAGCCATGCATTACTCGCAGTCTGAGCAGCACGTCACTCAACTGCAGCCCTAATCTATGTATAAACTATGTAGACTATGTTTATATGGAGAGTTATTATGAATGCACACGGACTGTGCGAGTGCAGCATGTAGTGACATGGCACTGCATTAGCACCGTCTCTAAGCTATGTTGTCCCAGAATAGGATGTGTTATGTGTTAGCATGTAGCTCGAAGCTCTTCTTCGTTGCCTCTGCATTATGCAAGACATCATGACAAAAATGACAAAAAAGCAAGCTGGACAATGTTGTAACCTTTAATTGAGAAGACATGGGACTTTCAACAGTGTTGGTCTGCGCTTAAAATGTTCCATCATGTTTTCTTGAGGAAAACAGAACATAGGCCTCCATGTATGGGAACTATTCTACTTTTCACCTTCCTGGTTAGGATGGCTCACTTTAAACCCCAAACGAGCCTTTGTTTTTAAAATCAGATTAAAAGCCTAACGTTGACCAGTATAGGTTTGTTCCTTCTAAACCAGCCTTGTTTGCTCAGATGGCGGAGGAAGACATTACAAAGCTGGGCTTTAGTTGGCCCACTGAGCATTAGGGGTCAAAGTTCAACGAGTGTACAAACAAGAATGCTTCTTCGTCAACACACCCCACACATTGGTCACAGTCCTCCAATCTCCCCCTGCCTTCAACCCCACCCACACCCCTTCCCATGTCTCCAGAATGGCAGTTTCCCTGCTCAGCCTCAACAGTCTGCCTTCATTTACATGTACAGTGAGAAGAAGATTACCTGTGCTGGATCCACCAGTTCTGGCAGAGTGAGAGGGTGACTGGTTGAGGGGGCTCTGTCTTTGCCTAACTGCTTCTAGTTCCTATGCAAATAAGGCTGACTTCCTGCCAGTGTGTCTTTTTCTCTCTTTTTTTTTAAAGCCTCCAAAAGCAAACACACCCATAAAGAATTGCGTGTGCTGTGATCCATCCAGGTTGTTTACCTGTATGTGGCGTCCATCACTTGTGCCCAGGTAGGCCACAAGGTGGCTGTTGACCGTCGCCACGGCGATGGAGGTCACCAGGATGTTGGTCAGATCCTTCTGCCAGTACTCGAGGCGCTGGGCGTCCGGGACCACTTTCAGACGGTACTCGCCCTCTTTGCCCTCGTGGAGGCCCTCGTGGAGGCCACAGTCATCTGAAGAGGTCTGGGGAACCACAAACACACGTCCTTTAATCCTTCAAAAATATATAAATAGATAGGTATAGAGTATAGAATAAGAGTATAAATAAATCTACCACAGCAGGAGATGACCTATTGATGATCATATTAGGTTCTTGAACTGTAAGATTTACACATTTCACATCTACGCTCCTGTTATTATTGCTTCTGTCTAAAAGTGCCAAAGTGCAATACAGTAGAAGGAGTGGTTTTGAACGCTGTACGCTGGTGAAATGTAAAAAGAAGAAAGCAATGCGGGGCTCTCAAAATACCAAACGGCCACAGACACAAACGGAAAAAAAAATTAAATCGTCAATTAATCAAATCATCATCAAAGAAGCCGACAACATCATAGCTGCATGGTATTTACATGAACTATCACCAAGAGGTAGAGAACTTGCTTGCACAGCTAGTATAACAATGTGTCGGAGGAGGATCTGCTTTCATGTCTGGGCTGTGTGTGTGTGTGTGGGGTGGGGGGTTTAGGGTGGAGGAGGACTGGAGGGCCCTTCAAGCTTCTCTTTCATCGGGCTGAGCTCGTAGCCCAGCCAACAGTAGCCCACTCTGCGGTCCTCACGGACGTATAGACGTTCATGCAAGGGAGAGATCCATGGGAAACACAGAGGAGCTGCAGCCAGGTTTTTATTTTCACACACACACACACACACATACACTATGCATGCCTGTACTCACTCTCTCTCTCTCTCTCTCTCTCTCTCTCTCTCTCTCTCTCTCTCTCTCTCTCTTTCTCCCTTACACACTCATGCACATGACCAATAACCATCAACAACAGTTCTTTCATGATGTCAGAATGTGCAGTCAAACTGTGTTGGCTGGTCACTCGGTCGCCCATTTTGTTGTGTCTGGGCTCTGTGGAGCATACTGGGGAATCGCAGACTGGGGCCAAATCTGGATGCAGACCTTTTTTCCTTATCAGTCACCCCATCAACCCCCGCCCTTCTCTAGTTTTGGCAATGTGCCCTGGCTACCCCTCTCCCCCCCCCCCCCCCCCCACCCAACACCCCCCCACAACAAACCTCACCATTACCAACACTGACCTTGTATTGGTATCCGATTTGATATTTATATTTTGTCCTTTAGCGAAAAAATTGACCTTGACCGAGAAACCCTTGGTGTGAATAAGCTTGGTAATATCACTGTCTTGTCTACGTTTATGTGAACGACATTCGATATCCATACCAAAGTTTACACACTAAGTTCTGCTATTCTATATACTACATGCCCCCTCAATGAAAGCGATCCGGGGGTCAAGGCTCTGCTTGCGTCCAGCAGCCCCGATCATTTGCTGTGTGTTTAGTCATGGCCTCATGTCGCTGCCTCGGGTTTCATTAATTATTGACGAGCTGGACTTTTGGTGGCACTTGGAGGTCCTTGACCCGGTCACATGACCAGCCCGAAGCCCCTCCACTCTTACTTACTCAGTGTTAGTTACCCATGACCTCTTGCTATCCCCTGGGGGTCACAACACCCTCGGGATGGGGGGGATTACCTAGGCTGGGGGAAAATATTACATGCCCCTTTGGTTACCTTGCTATAGGAGAGTTGGTTGCCTCTGAGCATAGAGAATAGGACCCCTAACCCTGACAGCCAATGAGCGACACAGCAATGACTAATGTCTTCACCAGCCTCACCAGGCCTTGGCCATTGTCTACACAAGACTGCACAAGAACACTCAATGGTGACCTAGTAGGTAATTGGTGAACTAGAGTAATTGATGGCTCAAAGGAAGCATGTAATGATAACCATTAGCCTGATTCACCCCATCCACCTAGAATCCCCTGCATGGCTCATGGGGACATGGCTGTGGTTGGGGTTTTGAACTGGCTCCACGTAGCCGTGTGGACCAATGCTTTGAAGAGGAGAACAATGAGCAGGGAAATAAATCTAATGAGATGGTATTCGTGGGGGCCCCGTCATGCAGAGGCTGTGATGACGCTATGAGGGAGGAAGGTTGGGTGGGGGGGAGTGGTGTTGGCCAGAGCACAAACAAAGGTCATGCCTTTTACAGCTGAACATTACAAGCAAGTAGACTTCAGCTGGATTGTGCTGCTACTACAACAGTGACTGCAACATAGTTCAATACTTGTATATTTTGTATTGATTTATTTGTTTGAGGTTTTGGATTGACAATATATATGGAGAAGTACACAGTACATCACTCTCCATTCATATACAGGAGCTAGACAAAAGCTCAGACAAAGCAAAACATGTCAGGTGGAGAAGGCTACGAACACAAATGATGAAAGAGGAGAGGAGAGACAGGGAGAAAGAAAGAAACAGACTGTCTCTCCCTCTATTTGGAAGACTTGACAGACAGGCCCTTTGATGTGCAGTGTGTGTGTGTGTGTGTGTGTGTGTGTGTGTGTGTGTGTGTGTGTGTGTGTGTGTGCTAGCGTGTGTAAGTGTGTTTGTGCACATTCAATCTCATCCATGTCGAGCTTCTTCTTTTGCCTAAAATATTCAGGCCAGAGGATGATATATTAAACTCTTTTGTCAGCATGTTGAGGAGAAAAAAACAGCCAGCACATGTAAAACCCTGGGAAGCCTCCAGATCTCAGGGCCCCTCTCTAAACTGAGGGAGATAGAGCCGCCATGGGCCCTGGGCCCCACACAGATTACACCATTCTACCATGCTGCTCCAAAAACATCCCAGTAGCGTGTGTGTGTGTGTGTGTGTGTGCATGCGCACACATGTGTTTGTGTATGTGGCTGTGAGTGTGTGTGTTTGTGTGTGTGTGAGAGTGGGGTTGTGTTTATATAAGTTGTGTGTTTTCAATGCAAACAAACATGCCTCGTAAAGGTGTTTGTCGAAGCGGAGTGGGACATCGGGGTGGTGAAGGTGGAAGGGACCAGTGGATCTGGTTGGCAGGGGAGGAGAGGGAGAGGGAGAGGGAGAGGGAGAGGGAGAGGGAGAGGGAGAGGGAGAGGGAGAGGGAGAGGGAGGTGAGGGCCGTACCCTTGCCTGTGTGAAGGTATAGCGGAGATCAAGGCAGGGAAAACTGGCGGCTGGACAGCTGTTTTCTCAGGCCTTGTTTGAAGCTCCGCTGGTATTATGCTTGGCTTCTCCGTGGGCTCAGAGACAGACGGACGCTTCCAGACCACGCAGTCCGGCCTCCTCCCGGAACTGAGCTGGTCTGACGTGGCGGTCAGCAAATGCAAACTTCTCAAACTTCTAAACCCATCACAAAAGAACCGCCTTTTTGTGATCTTTCTTGCCGCACGGGACAACATCAAGGGTGGCGGATTCCGGCTGTTTTTTTTAGTTTTTTTTATAAACTTGTTTTTTTGCAGTAAAACCCGGCGCCGAGGGGTCGATATGTGAGATGTTACACACCTTTGGACCCCCACACTTAAAGCAGCACAGCTCATTGTCCCGAGCACACAACAGGCCAGTGATAGGGTTTCAGTGCTGAGCCACACATCTCCATCAGGCTCCGTGCCCCTCGGCATAACATAGGTCAAGAGCGAGGAGTGAAAGCAGATCTGCGTGGCGCTAGTGCTAGTGCTAGCGCCAGCGCCACACTCACTATAATAGTCACTATATGCTGCTCAGTCTGACCTGCAGGGCCCTGCAGTGTGAGTATACACTGCAATGCCTATTAAAAAGTAACCGAAGATGACAATGAAACCTGCGGGGCAGCACCACCATCTCTGGCCACAATGATAAACACAATAGCTCTGATCCGTCTGATTGGCTGAAATTGTTTTTGGTGCTGTCTTGATATTGGTATTAGTGTGTTGTTTTTTTATACTGTTTAACCATTAGACACCCTTGGTGGAGATGGTGTGTAACCATAACCATATAACCGTCACCAAATAAATAAATAATAATAAAACACAGGAGCTGCCAGGCTGCCAGTGGTGTTTACAATGGGGAGTTAGGCTTGAACACAAATAACAGAATCTGCGTAACCAAAGGAGAAATTTCCATACATAAGAAAATGATGCATGATATTTGCCTGCATTATTGCATCAACTGTTTAACCAGTTTCAACAGATGCATTGTAATGCAAAGCCGTATAGCCATTCATGGCATCGAACCATGTTCATACACGTCATTTTAGCAGCTTTTATTTCAAACAAAAAAAGGTAGAGGTTAGGTTAGGTTATCTTGCTCAGGGATACCTACAGGAAGACTTCAGGGGGGAGTTCAAACCCAGAACATTTCAAGCTGTCAAACACCTTTAAGCACAACACTATCCTGCTATACTAGCAGCATATATTAAAATACATGCTTCTCACTCAGATGAACAAATGCTGGCTTTTTTGTTTGTTACTGCCTTAAAAGTGATGAGGCAGCCGTAGCGGAGCTGAGAACAGGCACAGGCTCTGTAGCAGACTCAGCCAGCCTTCTCAGCTGGCACTCTCACTAGAATAACCCTTAGGCCTTTGACCCCAGGGCCTTGTGGCAACTGTAGGGCCCGGACAGCCACCAGGCTGGCTTGTCGTTGGGGTGTGTGAAAATGCATGTTTACCGAAAGCTAAATTCACAGGCATGCAGGAAAGCACATATGGCTATGTATGTGGAAACATGTGTGGATGTGTGTTTGGATGTGTTTGTGCATGTATGTGTGTGTGTGTGTGTGTTTGCATGTGTGTGTGTGTGTGTGTGTGTGTGAGTGTGCATGTGTGTGTCTGCGTCTGTGTGTGCGTGTGTATGTGATATCGTTGTAAAAGTGTGGGGACAGGCTTTATTCCACCTGGACTCACACACGCGACGTTGCAACCTGAGCTCTAATGACCATACCGTGTGGGACTGTGTGTGTGTGTGTTCGTTTGCACGCCCATGTGTGTATTTTCTTGTCGTGCGTATAACTGTGCATCTGTGTGTCTGTTAAGCCTCTCTTCAGATTATTATTATTATTGTATTGGCATCATAAGCTCCTTGGCCACGCACAGATAATTTGAAACATGTTTTTGGTCATTGCAAACTTTTGTATTGTTGTTGCTTCAATATTGTTTGTATGCCTTGTATTGTTGTTGCTTCAATATTGTTTGTATGCCTTGTATTGTTGTTGCTTCAATATTGTTTGTATGCCTTGGATATTTTTAGCCTCCTCACCTGTAGGTACTTTGGATAACATGTAAATGTAAAATGGAAATGAGTGCATCTAAATGTAAATTTACATTTCTGAAAGCCAACATCATGGAACACTTTGGATGAGTTTGATCGCGTTTTTGAGCTATTGATCCAGAACTGTCTATGTATCCTTATGTGTTTTATTTAACATCATTTACATGATACAAAGCATTTTGATATTAAAGCACTGAATGACAAATGTGTTTAAAATATTGAATGTAATTTGTGATGTATTTCAATGTTTATAAAGCAATACCTTTACATACATACAAGATCTGTAGAAAAATAGGGTTTCAAACTCTCATTCTCAGTCAAAGAGTGCAAAAGAGAATAAAAGAGAGGGAGTGGAAGAGCGGGGGAAGAAGGGAAGGCTTCTACAACACCTGTTGTAAAGAGTCCCCTCTTGTTTCTCTCTCATGTCCTGTGTTTCACCCTCCACTATTCTTCCTCGTTTCTCTACCACTCCAACTTTTCACAGTGTTGTTCTAAAATGTTCTGTGCTTCACACCCCTCCTCTGCACACACATATGCACGCACACGCACACGCACACACACACACACACACACACACACACACACACCACACCACACAACCACACACAAATATGAAGATAAACAATACAGATGTGTGTGTGTGTGTTTGCACAATTTAAGTGGGTGGGGTTGGTGGGGGCCTTTGGGACCACAAATAATTTTAACTTCATGAAGCGCCAGCATCTGAACTATGAGGCGGCTGCATCCTCCATCTCCCTGCCTCAGAGACTCAAACCTCATCAGTGAGACTCTGGTGAGGAACCATTTGTCATCCCTGTCTGTCAGAGCACGCTTCTCCTCGCGTAGATCAACAACAGCGCTTCATCCGCCGCTTCTCGAGAGAGTGGAGGTACGATTTATGAGTCGCAAAACACACAGAGACGCACAAGATGCGCTGAGCGGCTGGCGGTTTAGCGTAAAAAAGATATGGTTTTTGGCGCTTCCCACATTAGGCACTCTCTATTTTCCCCTCTGTCCCTCCCCTCGCCGCCAACCCACGACAGGCCATTCATTCCTGCGTCGGCACGGCAGCTGTTGATGAACGCCACGTCGTAGCGTACGGTAGCCGCCTGCCAGGATCAGAAAACAAATCAAAGTTCTCACAGAGGTTAGCGTTCTGATGTGTCCTCACATCCATAGCCCCAGATGCTTACATATAGTGCCATTCATCTGGAACACATTCCGGAGCACTGGCTCCCCATCCCTCAGACCATATAAGGTTACATGCTGCAATCACGGCAGATCTGGGGGGCCTTTCATAAGCACTCAAATGTGGCATATGAAAAACATTACACAAGACTATGCATGGGCATCGAACAGTAAGGTATAGGTAATCTGCATATTGTGGCTTGTCTACAGTGGTTACTTCAACCCAGAGTGACAGGCCGTGGCTGTCACTCTGGGGAAGCCTTGGCAAATACATGTTTTGTTCTTGTCTGGTTGCTTGTTTGATGCAAAATATTTGTGTGTAAATTAACACATTTTATACTGTTATATATGGAGAGATATATCAAAGAAGCTATATCATTATTACATCATACTATAGGTGAAGTATTATAGCAAGAATCAATTAATCTTGCTAGGACTAACAATATAGAGAAGACTTATTTTGTTGTAGCTTATGCATTTGCTAAAACTAGGTTTTCATTGAAGCAGCTGTGCATATGCCTTTAATTAGAGCAACACACCCGTCTGTGTAAATTAAGAATAATTGTTTGGTCAGCTATGTGGAGTTAGCACTCATAATTTACTCCCATTACTTTATTAGCGTTAGCATTTCCCTTTTGTATTGATTAGTGCAGTTACAGGGTTGGGGTCCTCAGGGGTCCAGCTGTTACACTACAGTATCTGGCTCAGTGAAAGTGTCCAAACTAATTGTCTCCTTAAGCTAAGAAGGCCCACATATTCACAGCTGTCAAAGACATTCTACATGATTCAGTTATTCTGCAAAAACAAACCAAAATCACCAACATATCTAATGAAAGAAACCTGTTGTTCAGATTCCTTCTTAGTAATCTGGAGTAATCAAGTCCATCCACCAGTGCCAACATTTGGCAGTCTGCAGACCCCTCCATGGGCATTTATCTGAGTGTATTTATGAATTCTCTCTCCTAACGTCACCCTATTTCTCTTGTCATGTATCTCTCCCTCGTCATCTTTATATCTGCTGTCCATTCCCCTCGTTATCTCCCTCTCACCTCTCCCCCCCCCCCCCTCTCGCTCTCATTTTCTGGCTCTCATTTATTTTGATTCGCTGCAGGAAGACAGATTCAAGTTTTTGCTCTTACATATGGGATGGTGTATGTGTGTGTGTGTGTGCGTGTGTGCGTGCAATGGTGTGCATGTGTGTGTGTGTGTGTGCATGTGGGTATTGTGCAATGTCTCCAACCTAATCATAATAACCTGGCTTTGTAAACACCATGGTGGCTCGGTGCCAGAAGGCAGAAGATTAACAGGCAGACAGAAGACAACGGGGCCCGGGGCCCGGGGCCCGGCTCATTTCTCCTTGCTGCCTGATCAGATGAGATGTGATCTAGCAGGCGCAGTTCTACACGCTGGCCTCACTACCGATAACAGATCAATACCAGGCAGAGGGAAATGAAACCAACCCTGGCCCAGGAGAAAGACGAGAGTCGGAGCAGAGGGCCGGCGGGGGACAGGGGGGAGGATATTTCACAGAGAATTCAGTCATTTTAATTGCTGAGCTGCATTCCATGGCGGATTCACCTTGTGTGCCAAGTGTCTCCAAAAAGAACCTAATGCAATAACGGTCACAGTTATGTTTGGAAATGCAGCAGCAGCAGCAGCCAAGAATGCAGCAAAAATAAACAGCCCAAAAACCTCATCAAAGAAATGAAAACCAATGTTAAGAAAATAGATTCATAAACCATTTAAATGCATTTTGAGTCCACTTGAAACACAGCAGCCATGTTTTCAGATCGGTGTCTCTTGGCCTGTTCTGGTTGTTGCGCTTAATAAAACGCTGGAAGATCATTTTTTACAGCAACATTGGCCCTTATGTGAATAATCACAACACAGGCACAACCACAGCTCTTGCACAACCACACCCACACACACACACACACACACACATAGGGATCATGTGTGAATAACAAGGGGTTTAATCAGCTTCCACTCCCTGACTTCACCACACAGCTAGCAGCTATATGTTCTGACACAAAGACAAGAAAAAACCTCCTGCTTCTGTTTTCCTTAATGCTTAACATTATACAGGTTGGAACATGTGATGCGCTCTCAGAGTACGCAGGAATGAAATCCAATCCCATCACATCCATAAAACCTCAATTTGCCCAAAATGTATCAACATGACATAAACTAATTTTGCCTTCCAGGGAGCACCCTCAGGATGTTTTGTTGGAAGGAATTTCACAACCTTTGTCCTTCTTAATTCTCCCTGTGACGTCTTGGCAGCATCTGTCCATTAGGCTGTAAGATACACCTATAACCACAAACAGCTGTTGAGCCCACTTCTCCCAAAATATGACTAAAATTCAGCAGATCAAAGCCCGCAGAGAGGCCAGGTACTGTTGAGATGCGCCCACCCCCAACACCATGGTTTGTGGTCCATTGTGTTAGTGTGTTAGGGCGTTGAAAGCTATGCGAGTAAGGAAGCACGGGGGTGGGTGGGAGTGGTAATTAGAGATGTGGGTGGTGGGAGTAGGATGCCGAGATGTGTTAATAATACAAAATGTAGCAAATGGAGTGATCTTGTTTGCATGAAGACTTTTTTCTTTCCCCTGTGATCTACTGAGGAACAGCCAACTCTTGCTTCAGGGCTATTTGCTTAATCTATTTGATTTGTTTTTATTCTTTTGACAAATTCTTAGAGCCCTTAAAAAACTTAAAATAGACGGGAAATATTGCCTTGAGAACAAGCTTGACAAGTAATTCAAAGGCACAACATATTCTAATGCGAGTACCTGATCCAAAGTCATTAATTGTCTCACAAACATTGCCGCACAGTTTCTTTGAACCGACTCCATTCCAAATGAGCAGGCCCAGGGCCAGGGATGCTAGGATGGGAGCTGGGCTGCCGGGGGTGTGTAGGGGGTAAGGTAGGTAGGTGCACGTGCACAGGGTGGGTGGGGGAGGGTTGCGATGCATCTTCATCCAGAAGACCCATTTAAGCAGAGGACGAGGGGATCATTCATCATGTAGGTAAACAGAGGAGTGGCAAGAGCACGATGTGGTTGTAATGATGATCCATTACTCATAAGGCTTAGCGGAGCAGTGCTGCTTCATATTTAACTGCAATAAACACGTGCATTATAACCTGTGTGTCTCTGAGTGTAGTAAGACGAAACAGTTAGGAAATGTCTTCAGAGGCAACCTTTTCATTGGGGAAAGTGCCGGAGAAGTCTGTTGATTATAGTTGCATTGTTTTCCAGAGTTTGGAAACTAAACAGATGCAGTAAAAGTATCTTGTCTGTAACCATAAGATGCAGTAAAAGTATCTTGTGTTAAATTATACAGCTGTTTATAAGTCAGCTCTGCTGTGTTAACAGGTCACTGGGCTCCAGAACCACATCCCTAAACACTGTTAAGCATCCCATCAAAGAGTAAAAATATAGCCATAAAAATGACCAGCCTCCAAGTCCCCCCCCCCCCCCCCCCCCCCCCCCCCATCGTTGTTCCTTATGGTTGCTGGGGGTAATTTCCCACACTGGTTGTTGGAAGACAGCTTGCAAGCGGAGACAGCCCGCGTATTAACTACTCCATCTTTATCTAGAGAGGCCGATAAGAAGTGCACACAGAAGGCTGCAGAATTGGACTAACAGACACACATACTGTGTTTTTTTACAAACTGGAAACTTCTATCCCTCTCGCTAATGATTAACGCTTTAAGAGCTAAAATAAACACTTGCATTGGCCGAATGTGAAAACACGTAGAACTAGAATTGTGCAGGAATTGCCTGCAGATGTGCACAGAACGGAGGGCGCACGTTCATAGTGTGTTTTTATGTTTTTATGTTTTATGTTAAAATGTGTTCTTGTCTGGTTGATGAAAACAACCAAAATCACAGGTGCTTGTCTGCAAGCTAAACATTAGTCTTATATGAATTAACATGAATCATTGACACCAGCCTGGAGGACTTGGTGTACAAGACTGTCTGTGTGTGCGCGCGTGTGTGTCTTTCAGCGTGTGTTCTTGTTGCTGCATGTGCCTTCTTGGTATACGATAAGGTAGGTTGTAAGCTCATGGGTATGTGTTGATGAGTTATGAAAACAGATCTTAATCTACCTGTTGCCGTAAGTAACTCTTTTTTTATCTCTGCCCCTTTCTTTTCCTCCTCCCTGTTCACCCCTCTCTCCTTCCCTCTATCACAGTCTTAAACGCACACACACATGTACACACACGCACGTGCACACACACACACACACACACACACACACACACACACACACACACACACACATACACACACACACAGTTTATCCACAATGTATTTTTTATCCAAAACCTAGGGCTTATGAGAGAATAGGGCAGGACAGGACAAGCATCTCCACAACATGAACTCTGGAGGTGGCAGCGGAGAATGGGGTTCTGCCGGATGACGGACTCCCAGGTACAAGCCCAGGCTTGTGGATACCAGCACTGCTGAATCCTCCTCGTGGGAGCCCACCCAGGGACCAGCGTTCTCCTTCACACACTTCTTTTCTATGTTCATCTCATGCTCAAGAGGATCAATGTTCACACTGATCACATTCACTCGCGCATTCAACCATCGGCTATTGTCTCCGGGGTTAAGAATTCACTGCAAATATTGCGCTGCAATTATGCAGCCCTTCCCTAGTCCTGATGGCCACTCAAGAGCGTTTGCACGTTATGCCTGGCACACACACACACACACCCATGTTCACGCACATTTGCACACCAACAGGTGTCAGCCTTGCAAGGCAAAACCAACTCGCAGGGATGGGAGGGGAGAGGGGTTAGGCGTCTTGCTCAACAACACCTCAGAATTTAAGCCTTGAGAAGATGGGTGTTGAACCAGCAACCCTCCATTTGCCAGACCACCTTCTCTACCTCCTACTCTACTGCCACTCCATGGAAGACACTTCTCACATTCGCAGCACAGTAAAGCAAGGGAAGTTCTGTCGGCCGGATCTGCTGGTAACTGGGTGATGACATATTCCTCTCCTGCCAGAACAGGGTTGTGGGGAGCTGAATTAGGCTGAATTAATACCGGCTTAGTAACCGTATATTTGCAGGTTGTGGCATGTAAAGCGCATAGCATGGCAACCACAGTGCGGCCAACAGGTTCCGCTTTGTTTACCAGCCAGGTCAACCAATAGAATCCCTGCTACTTGTGACCACTAAAGTGATCGTTATAAATCACTGTGAAGCCAATGTCTTAAAAGCCCTGGTTCAAAGGCACTAGGAGGTATTTCTAATTGGCTAACTAACAGAGTCAGTTAACGTTGGATGAATCTGAGCAACACGGAATGAACAAATGAGATGACTAAATTGAAACAGGCATTTCTTAATGTTCCTTCATGCATGCTTGCCACCTGGTTCGATTGGTCAGTGAAATATTTGCACTGTACAGAGGGGAAGTTAAGCTAAAGGGGGTGTCCATGATATATGCTATTAGGGAGATTATCAGTAGGACTGATTTGGCGTAACCTGAAAATCCAACGACATGTAGATTTCATGTCTTGTTAGCTAACACAAGTCAAATGGAAAGGGTCATTCAGTTACTCTCCTAGTTGATTATGTTAAAGAATACACAATAGACATCATCATGGGTTCATACACCAGCACGGCTCTGTTAACACACATCTGATTCATCTTCACTTCTGACCATTAAAACAAAATCTAATCAATTGTCTCCACTACACCCAAGACTGGTGTTGTATTATATTACATTCTACATGCTTGGAATTCATTGGTTTTTATGTTTATTTCATTATCAGTATATTATTATTAGAGATACCCACACATTTAAGAAGAGCTCATGGATGTTCAGTAGTGGCTGCCTTTTCTTCAAATTCTGTGGCCATGGAATTAAAATAATATTTCAAACCAGCACTTACAAAGTGTTCATTAAAACAAGAGGGCTGATTAAAATGACCATGGTTCAAAAATGTTGCCCAGTTTGAATTATATTACACACGCTGTAATCAATCAGGTCCCAAATTGAATTTAAAAGCAATCAGCATTTGGTGTGCATGGGTTTTTTTTGTTAGGGAATCAATGGTAATTCAATGATAATTTTGATCCCGAACATTGTTGTTGTTTTTTTTTACTTTCGGTCTAAAGTGTTTCATATTCGCTCCACAGATGTATGAGAACGGTTGCTAGGCATCGTAAGGGGTTTTCGGTTCCTGTAAAGTATTTATTACATAGCAAAATGGCCTCTTTTTTTACAAACCAATTTTGTCGCGTAACAGCACATTCTGTGGGTCAGATCAATAGTTTAAAGAGCTTTTGGATGTGCAGGATATCTATGAGGAACATAACGTACACATAAATGAAATGGTTTAGTAAAATTACAAGTTTTATTACCTACGTCAGAGTAAACCTCCAAGTATATACATTTACCTGAATAGGTAGGTTCTCTAACTCAAGAGATGACGATGATGATGAGGACGTTAGAATATAACAAAAAGATGTTTTCATCTTCGTACATTGTATGTTACATTTTTATAAGCCTATAGGTGAGTTCAATGCATTCACATGTCAAATAAAGTTATATTGTATATTGTATTTTATAGATTTTTCACCACATTGCTTAGCATCAGTGTTCCCATGTCAACATGACACAACTGCTTCTTGTCAAAATAATGTTTTTATCCAGATCAAAATGTCAGCAGAGACAGTGGCCATTAGCTAACCAATCAGAACAGAAGAAGCTGACTCAAATATTCTTTGATAAGTGTCAGTGTCTAGTTTCATCCTTTAATGGAGAAAGACAGCAAGGACTTTGTCCGTTAGGAGCTCTGTAAGCGGGTGCTCCCGTCAAGACAGAAATAGTATAGGCCTGCACACGCCAAAGTGAGGTGAGGCGAGCAACAAAGCTGATTGAGTAGATCACAGTGACAGCGGTAAAATAGAGCCACTCATCATTACATAATTTATCATGTCTGGCTTCCCTAAACTGGAGTGAGGAGGCATGGGTCTGACAACCACCACTTAAACTTTTATCCTATCCCCCTCTTGCGAGGGCTTTCAACCTCATCCAAATTCCCACTGGGAGCAGTTTTACCCACCCAAGGCAGCCCCTGATGCTATAGCGACAAAAATAAACCCCACCGCTTTGGGGTCCAGTGTGCCTCTCTTGGGCGTTTACAACTGCCACAACTTTATGGTCTTTCTGTTATCGTCTATCTGAACCTTGATAGGCAGCTGCCTGCCTACCTGCCGTCTGCCACTGGAGCTGTAAATCTATTAGCCAGCACTATGGTTAGATCCTTCAACTGCAGGATTACCACTGCTTTATTGGGATCAGGTCCACAGCCATTTACTGGCATTTGTTTCTCTGTCTCTGGCAGTTGTTATGGCGCTTTGTTTGACCTGACAGGACAAAACAAGACAGAGCAAGTAAACCTCTATATGCGTATGAAGGGGATTCATGACAAAAAAAAGCCTTCTGGCATGCTGGTTGTTCCCAGCTGGATCTCACAGGATGGATCGATAGAATTCATAATGTCTGATGACTAGAGATTTCCCATCGTCTCATTCCAAATCATAATATTTTGGTGTGTGTGTGTGTGAGACGTATATATTTTTGGTGGGTGGGTGTTTTAAAGTGTGTTTTATTGCTGAATAAACAGTGACGTTAGGCCTAACACGCAGAACAGCTGTTCTGCTATCCAAAACTATTGGATAATGACATTTCAAAAGGTCTCGATACTGGATAATTACACACACACCCACGTACACACACACACACACACACACACACACACCTGAACTGCACCTCCAGCAACACTGAGGTCATGTTTGGCCTGTCCCCTTAGTAATACGATGTTTCAAGATCGCACAACAGTCTTGTGTTGTCTTCAGTGCAGAGCAGGGGGAGTCCAGCTTCATTAAAGTAAAAGCCCTCTCAGGATTTTGCTGCCCTGGACAGGCTGACTTTTCTCGCCTCGATAGAGAAAAAAACAGATGCATTGAGAATACTTATGAATGCACAAAGAATTCAACCCACTTCCAGACCACCAGAGAGAGATATGTTTGGCAGTAAGAGAGTGGAGGGTCCTAACAACCATTCACACCCTCACATTCATCTGTGTGTGTAAAATGTTTCGCTGTGTGTCATGTTAACTGCTTCTATTATGGTGCATTGATGATTTCAAAGTTATGTCCAATGTCCCCACCCTCCCCTCCTCCCTCTCTTCAGGTAGAAGCAGGTGTGGGTGAGGGACGAGAGGGTGGAGAGGGGAGAGAGGGGGGAGATAGGGGGTGGGTGGGGCCTTAGCAGGGGTGGGTTCCCTCCTGCACAGCAGGTCATGAGATCGTTTTTCGCCCCAGCTGCTAATGTCCTGTTATCCTCTCAGTCATTCTTCACGGCTCGCTGACAGTCAGATATGCCCGGCTTCTATCCCATAATACTCGCTGTTCACTTTCAACCCCCCAGTGATCTCAGCGCACTCCATCCATGTCCATCTCCGTAAACACAGGACCCCTCCATACTGTTAGTTAGTTCCCCAAAATGTTTCATGTTAAACCAGACAAAAAACATGGGTTGTCATGGGATGACATCACCATGACAACCCCTGATAAACAAAGCCCACAATTGATAAAAAGACAACTGAATAAATTATTAGACAGACAAAGAAAGAGTATAAATCGTCCACATGGTCCAAAAAGTGTTTTGGGAGATACTGACTGTGCCTAAGAAGACAAGAACAGCACAAAGAAAATTAACATTAACAGGTTCCTGTTTGGATAAGAATACGCCTTAGACATCCTCATATTCCTTTTGAATTACTGTCTTCCTATTCATTATCTCTCTATAATGCTTTTCAGTCTGTGTGAATGTCTGTCCGAATGTCCAGCAACATTTTTTTTAGAATTCCCAAACCTTTGTGAAGAATCATGCAGAATTACAAACACACACCCACACACCCCAGGTTAGATAAACTGTGATGCCAGGGAGCGATAATGTGCTCTATCATTATCGACAAGTGAGCCAGCCAGTTAAATTCATGTCCCAATCGATCAGGTGATCCAACCCATTGACCCACTCCATAGTGATAGATTATAGGGCGAGGGTGAGCAGGTGACCTATACACTAATGACTTGACTCACATCGCTTCATGCTTCCTCTATACACTGCTGGTCACTGCTGGTTTTCCCCTTGAGGGATTTCATGTTGTACTTTTTCATCTCAGTAGGAGTGGACAATGGGACAGATCAACAAACACACCATTAAGGAAGTGTGTGTGTGTGTGTGTGTGTGTGTGTGTGTGTGTGTGTGTGTGTGTGTGTGTGTGTGTGTGTGTGTGTGTGTGCGTGTGTGTGTGTGTGTGTGTGTGATTTCACTTTGTCATGTATGTGTATTGCTATGTACAAAAATGCTTGTTCTTTGATATTCAATTTCTTAAAAGTGCCATTTCGGTCCACCGGCAAATTATAGGATATTATATTACATGTTTCTTACATACACTCACTACACACTCTCTCTTTCGTTCCCTCCTTCTCCCCCTTCTACTTCTCTCTTTTTCCACTCTCCTCTCTTGTCTTGATCCCTGCCCCTTTCTCTCCATCTCTCCCTGTATTTGCGTCTCTTGACAGCAAATGGCACACAGTCAGCCATTTTGGGCCGAAGAAATGCAGAATAAGGTGACATGTTCAACTCACCACGTTGTAGCAGGACTTCCTGTCGGAGCCGGTGAAGTGGTACGGCTCCATTGTGTTGCAGTCCTGCATGTACCTCTTGAACAGGTCATTGATGTACTTCAGCGGGAAGGCGCACACGGCTGAGTTGGTGGTGGGGTTCTGGCGAGTTGGGCTTGCTCCGGGCGAAGGTGGCGAACAGCACGTCCCCTCCCTCCTCCACCCCCCGCAGGAAGGAGTTGCGGCCTACCTTGGCCAAATGTGCCGCCTGCAGCACGTTGAACACCTTCATGCTGTTTGCCGAGCTCCGCCGGCGCCGCTTGTCTGTGCAGATGCACTCGAGTGACATCTCCACGTAGCGCCGAATCTGCAGGTCCGAGGAGCACATGCGCACGATGCGTGTGTGGTACGCCTGCGAGTCCCGGCTGGCCCGCTGCACCGTAAGAAAGTAGGTGAAGGGCCCACTGTGGAAGGAGTAGACGTAACGCAGGAAGTAGTTCCCCCGCAGTGCCGGGATCAGGTCGATGTAGGAGCGGTTGGAGAAGAAGGTGAAGCCGTTTTGGCTGGTCTTCATCTTGCGTACCGACATGGTGTGCGGCTGGCCTCCGCCCGCCGCCGTCGCCGTCGCGCCGGTGAAGCCTGGGATCTCCGAGTTGCCCACGAAGAAGTGGATGACATTGCTCTCCACGTTGAGGACCTGGGCCCCCGAGGGCCGCACCACGCGGTTGGGGTCGTCACGGGGCTGCCCGCGGTCCCGGTTGTCGGAGAAGCAGTAGACATCCTCCTCCACCGTTTTGGAGTGGGTGCCGTCGTCAAGGACATGCCGGCGGCAGACGCCGTTGTCAGCTGAGCCGCAGCTGAACAGGCCATTGTCGTAGATGGTCTCCACCAGCAGGGCCACGTTGTGGTTGTCCACGCTGACGTTGGTCGCCGCGGCTCCACCCTGGCTCCTGCCGCAGGGCTCGTTGGCAAACTTGGGCCCTGTGCGGTACTCGGACAGCTTGGTGAGGTTCGGGGACAAGGCGTAGATCCGGTTGACGGCCCCCACGTATATGATCCCGTTCAAGGCCACCATGTTCTGGATGGGGGAGTCGGCGGTGAAAGTGGGCAGGTCGTAGGTCACGGAGAAGTTGAGCTTGGAGGGCTGTGGTGACTGATCACACTCAGACGCCGCTCTGGGGCTCAGAGCCCAGAGCACCACGACCAGTTGAGCAGCGTCCAACCAGAGGAACTTCATCCTGCTCCAGAAATACGAAAGGGGGACACATGAGAGAAGACTCAGCTTAGACATTCCTGCTGTTCCACACGGGACGGAACCCATCCATCATAGAAAGGTCCCGACCAATTGGCTGCGGTGTTAGGGCTGAAATGTGTGGGAAATATACGGGAAGATAGTAGGAGGCTGGAGACTCTGAGGGGGGCCAAATCGTCTTAAATGTCCTCTGCACAAACAGGGCTGTGTATTTGGGGCGTATTGTAACGGTTAACACACAGCGACACGTGCATGCTCATCACATTGATCACATTGTAGCGACACAATTCAAGATCAGTCCCTCGTCGCCGTGACTACACTGTGAGCGTGGATGAGCACAGCCTCTGACCACGCTGCGCTTCTGCGGCCAGCGGTCCCCTTTTCTGCCGCAGCCGCATTGCAAGACAACGGGGTGAATCAGCCAGCATGTGAGGCACGCGGCTAAGTTTAGACAGAGGCCCTGTGGGAGCGGCAGGAAAACTCAATGAACAACAAGAGGGATTGAGCCTGCTGCGTGCAACATGATAGATGGCCCCGGCGCCTAAATGCACATCCACAGGGAGATGCTTTTACAGCGAGGGGGGCCAAATGAAGATTGAGAGAGAGAGAGAGAGAGAGAGAGAGAGAGAGAGAGAGAGAGAGAGAGAGAGTGTGTGTTTGTATTTGCAAATAATTTCCATGAGGCCCTGGTGGTTTGTTAACCTAATCAAAGACATGCAAAAATGTCTATAACAATTACTACACCTTTTGTTGTACATTCCGTTTTCCATTTCATGGATGATAATTTACCCAACAGGTGCACGTTATGGGAAAAAAAACGTCAACTGGCTCATTTGTTGTTGTTGTAAAAGCATAAGTAAAAGGTGACTCAAAACGTCAAATTCATCCAAAATGCGCACCTGCAGTTGGTACAATCAATAGGCGGATAAAGTCCGTGTATTTCTAACACGTAATGGGTCCAGAAATCAGAGAAAGGCTGTCCATTTGCGAGAGAAATGATTCACGGTCAAAGCAAACAAGTCTTGGCCGTTAGGATCCAACGGTGTTTTATGCTGTTGTGAAACACTAAACAATACGCCGACAATGTAAGTCCCACATAATCTCTGTTTTACTCTCATCTAAATGATGTTGAAAAGTAGCCAATGAATCAATGAATTGGATAAAGTCAAGTAAGTATGAAAATAAAATAAAAAATACAAAAAGGTAGACTACTCACCTGTAACTTGTAAGAATGATTTGGTTTAAATCATATTCCGTCCACCCCTTCAGTGAGACTTTATTCCAGCCTGATGAAACGGCCCAAGCCTACTTTACTGTTTCTGCTTTCTTCCTTTTAATTGAAATCACTGCGAATCTCCTTGGTGTCCAGACTGTGAATCCGGCGGTGACTCTGGGCTTCACGTGTGTATCTCTGGTCTCCAGCAGAGGACGGACCTGAGTGACTCGGGACTGGCTGGTGGGTCAGCCTGGCGCTCAGCCCGCTGCTGGCGAAACTCCGCATCCAGAGGCGCAGGTCGCTCCGCCTCCTTGATAGGCGTCAGTAGGATGCCTCTTACCAACTTAAGCACTCACAATAGTTGACTTTTAGAGATCATACGGTATGGTGAACACGGCTGTAACGACGAGCATAGCCTTATAATGATGTGTCCTAAAAGTTGTAGCCCCCACAGAGGTCTTCTGTAAACCTCTCCTCTGAAAGTAATGTTTCACCTGACTTTCACGGTCCGCGGTCTGGACCCTGTGAGTCACGGCGATGCGGGTCGTGTTAAAACGGCTCGTTGTAAAGGCTAAACCATCTGAGAGTCTGAGGCATGAATCACACAAAACCCCTTTGTCCCGCTTCCTGAGAGCAGGGCGGTTGGCAAGGAGGCGATGGGAGCCGTGATAACAGGATGAGACATTTTATAATACAAGTATCGTACCGCTACGGTTTCTGTTCATGGGTTAGGACTAAGCTACTATTTAACTATTGAACTATTTCAAAAATGATACTGTGTCCAAAAATTACGCGGGACCCTTCACACAACTGATCACCATCACCAAATTAATATAAACACAGCACATTGCACAGATAAGTGCAGTATGAAGCGTTATTATTTCATTATTAAATGATTATTATTGCTTTTCACTGATAACAACTGCACCTGAGACGGTCCCTGTCCACCCCGTGTGTGTGTGTGTGTGTGTGTGTGTGTGTGTGTGTGTGTGTGTGTCAGCAGCGTGTAAACACACCGTGGTTGTGTTTGGCACTCAGGTCTTCTTCGTTTGGTTGAGAGCAGAGCAGCTGAGTGAGGAGGAATAAGGAAAGGTCAGTCTGTAGTTGTCACCCCCACCACAATAAACACCCGTTGGCTGAGCGAGTGACACGCGCTGCAGGAATGAACCGTGAACACCTCAGAAATACGGAGACCCACGACCGCCGCTTCGGACGCCTGTGTTCAGCTGGCCACCTGGCTGCACACAGCTTTGGGATATAGTTACTACACTCCAGGGCGTGCGTTTATGTGGTTGTTGTGTATTTAGCATGGTGATGATGATGATGATGATGATGATGATGATGATGATGATGATGATGATGATGATGATGATTACAACACGCGCTTCAAACCGCGCTCCAGCGTGCGTAATGGCGCCATCTGCAGACACAAACGTATAGGCAGTTGTGCTTGGATATGTGAGTGAGAGAGTGAGTGTGTGTTTGTGAGAGAGAGAGAGAGAGAGAGAGAGAGAGAGAGAGAGAGAGAGAGAGAGAGAGAGAGAGAGATAGAGAGAGAGAGAGAGAGAGAGAGAGATCATGCTGCAGACAATAGTTAGACTTTATCTTCTATCAGTCATCATCTTAAGGATTTATCACTCAAGTGTGTGTGTGTGTGTGTGTGTGTGTGTGTGTGTGTGCGCGCGCGCATTTGTGTGTGTTTAACCCATTAGTTGACAGGTTCTCTCTTTTCTTTTTCGTAATGGACCCATTACGTGTTAGAAATAGGCCTACACGGACTTGATCCGCTCATTGATTGCATAACTGCAGGTGCGCATTTTTGGATGAATTTGACGTTTTGAGTCACCTTTTACAACAACAACAAATGAGCCAGTTAACGTTTTTTTCATAACGCGCACCTGTTGGGTAAATTATCATCCATGAAATATTTCTGGAAAAAACAGGGCCTATGCAGTGTATTTCATATTTGCACAATTGAACATGAAATAAACATCTGGGGACCCAGAGCGGGGCACCATCATGGCTCTTAGACACAGTACAAGGAATCATGACAACATATATGGTTTGCTTTAAAGGTCATGGCTGTAAGGGTGTTACATTTGAACCAAATCTCTCTAATACAGCAGCTTTACTTGCATGCTTTGCTCAAAGGCAACCCGTCTGTAAACAGAGCACTCCTTTATATGTTTCCACATACCTGTTGCATTAGGGAAGAGTCCGTTGATAGAATGAGAGCGAAAGAGAGCGCAATGTTTTCCATTACGCAGTGATGTCAATGGCGCACCTTTAATACAACAGGAAATCAAAAGATGTCGATCTGGAGCTGGTAATCTCAGCTACAGAAAAGAATGTTGTCTCATTCCTGTGCCCAGATGACCAGTGGCTGATAGAGTACTATAAAATAAAATGATATGAAGAAAATAATAAAAATGTGGTCAAGAGCCTCAGCGGTTGTAATAAAGGTCAAACAGAAATGAAAGAAAGTGAAAATATGAACAATAACAAATAGTCTTCAGGTTTATGAAGGATAATCACCTTGTGAGATAAGGAATAATATAAGAGCCTATAAGAAAAGATTGACTTCATTTTGAGTTTAAGTAAACTTGCCTATTTGTAATCATTAAATAGTTGTAATAGCCATCTTGTTAGTATTTTGGCTCCCTGGCCTATGGACTGGTTGCCCTACTGGATGGTAGTGGCATTGCATGTGTTTTGTTTTGGACACCATGTGCTTTTGTGTTTGTTCCCACGTGCCTTTGTTTGATTTTGAACTCCGCCCCTTTTTGCCACACCTGCCCTGCTCGTTATTCAATTAGTTCCCCTTCCACTATTTAAGCACTGTCTGGTTTGTGTCCTGTATCAGTTCGTAGCTCAGTTTCTGAGGAGAAGTTCTGCCTGTGCCTCTTTGCCTGTTTTTGGACTCTGTTTTCTATGGATCTTTTGTGAGTTATATTTTGGACATTTTTTCCTTTTGCACCATTTTGTGCTATTGACTTTCTGTTTTTTGAATCAACTATTAAAAGCCTGTTTTGAATGCATCCGGTCCGCATTTGGGTCTTTGTCTGCAACCCCTAACATTACGAACTGATCACGATGGACCCAGCAGACCCGAATCAGATGAAGGTTTGTCTCGAACAACAAGGCGCGCTCCTAGGGCGTCAGCAAACTCAGCTGGCTATGGTAATTGCAAGCATCAGAGACCTGACAGCCCAGATCCAACCAGTCCAACTTGCTCAGTCGTCCACTACGTCTGCCTCGAGCCTGCTACCAGCCCATGAGCCAAAACTGCCTCCACCTGAGAAGTATTCCGGTGATCCCGGTACCTGTCGTTCCTTCCTGTCCCAGTGCTCCCTTATATTTGAGCTTCAACCTACCACCTTTTCCTCTGATAAAGCTGAAGTGGCCTATGTAATCACTCAGCTGTCTGGACGTGCCAGAGAATGGGGAACTGCCATGTGGGATGCAGACTCACCGTCTTGTGCTGATTTCCAGGGATTTTCATCCGAGATGAAGAGGGTCTTTGACCGTTCCAAACACGGGCATGAGGCTGCACGCGAGCTACTTCATATGCGCCAGGGACGCAGGTCAGTGTCCGACTATGCTATCGATTTTCAAACTCTCGCTACCTGCACTCACTGGGATGCTGATGCTCTGTTTGACACCTTTTTGAACGGCCTGTCTGAAAACATCAAGGATGAGCTGGTGGCTCATGAGCTTCCCCGCACCTGTGAAGGCCTGGTTAACCTGGCTATCCGTATTGACATGAGGCTACAAGAACGCCACCGGGCAAGAGCTTTTGAACGTTCTCCAGGTACAGCTTCTGTCAGTCCAGCCATACAACCTCCCTCTCCCTCTACTGATTCACCTGGGCCAGAGCCCATGCAAGTAGACCGCACCCACCTTACCCAAGCTGAACGACAGAGAAGGATTAACTCCCGTTCCTGTCTGTACTGTGGCCAGCCAGGACACTTTGCGGCCTCCTGTCCAGTAAAAGCCAACGCTCGCCAGTAAGAGGGGTACTGGTGAGCGTGACACCCATACAACCCTCCTCTGCGCAGCACACTCTCCTCCCAGCCACCCTGAAGTGGAAGAATCAACAACAGGAGGTAGGGGTGCTAGTGGACTCTGGTGCCGAGGAGAGCTTCATTGATGCTGGCTTTGTGGCTCGGTGGGAACTGCCCACTGTGGAACTCAAGGACCCCCTGGTGGCCAACGCCTTGAATGGGCTGAAGTTGGCCAACGTCACTCAAGTCACTGCACCGGTGAGTCTCTCTCTCTCTGGCAACCATCATGAACAATTAATGTTTTATGTTATTGATTTGCCACAAGCTCCTGTGGTCCTTGGTCACCCCTGGCTTGTTAAGCATAATCCCCACATTGACTGGGTGGGGAGGTGTATTTTGGGCTGGAGCCCTTTCTGCCACTCTAACTGCCTCCTTCATGCCCAGACTTTGCTGTCCCCAGGTTCTGAATCCCCAGAGGAGTTTCCAGATTGATCAGGCGTTCCTCCGGACTACATGGACCTCAAGCCCGTCTTCAGTAAATCCAAAGCCTCCTCTTTACCTCCTCATCGTCCCTATGATTGTGCAATTGATCTCCTCCCGGGCACCTCTCCCCCTAGAGGTCGTCTGTATTCTCTGTCCCGGCCTGAAACAGAAGCGATGAACAAGTACGTCCAGGAGTCCCTTGCTGTAGGCATCATCCGACCGTCCTCGTCTCCTGCAGGAGCAGGATTTTTCTTTGTTGGAAAGAAAGATGGTTCGTTACGTCCGTGCATTGACTATAGAGGTCTCAACAAGGTCACGGTGAAGAACCGCTACCCTCTCCCTCTTATGGCCTCAGCATTTGAACTTCTTCAGGGGGCCACTGTGTTCACTAAGCTTGACCTCAGGAACGCCTATCACCTTGTCCGCATCCGTGAGGGGGACGAGTGGAAAACAGCCTTCAACACCAGTTCTGGCCACTATGAGTACCTTGTCATGCCCTTCGGACTCACTAACGCCCCCTCTGTTTTCCAAGCCTTAGTAAACGATGTCCTCAGAGATATGCTTAATCAATTTGTCTTTGTCTTTTTAGATGATATTTTAATCTTTTCAAAATCTTTATCTGATCATGTCATCCATGTCCGTAGAGTCCTGCAACGCCTTCTGGAAAACCAACTTTTCGTCAAAGCCGAGAAATGTGAGTTTCACCAACACACGGTTGCATTTCTGGGCTATGTGATCTCACCTGGGGCCATCCAAATGGATCAACAGAAGGTCAAAGCAGTTCTGGAGTGGTCAGCCCCCTCAACGCGTCAGAAACTACAAAGTTTTCGGTTCATCCGAAATTTCAGTACGCTAGCAGCCCCCCTCACTGCCCTGACCTCCCCAGCAGTGAGGTTCATCTGGTCCCCAGCAGCAGAAGAGGCATTTCAGGGCCTGAAGCGACGATTCACCTCTTCTCCCATCCTGATCCAGCCTGACCCCAACCGGCAGTTCATAGTAGAGGTCGATGCATCCGAAGTTGGTGTTGGTGCCGTCCTCTCCCAACGCTCCGCCAAGGACAACAAGGTCCATCCGTGTGCCTTCCTTTCTCATCGCCTGACTCCTGCTGAACAAAACTATGATGTGGGGAACAGGGAGTTGCTAGCAGTGAAGTTGGCCCTGGAGGAATGGAGGCATTGGCTGGAGGGCGCTGCGCTACCATTCTTGGTCTGGACTGACCATAAAAACCTCGAGTACATCCGTACTGCCAAGAGACTCAACCCCCGCCAGGCACGCTGGTCCCTATTCTTCTCCAGATTTGACTTCACCTTGTCCTACCATCCTGGACACAAGAATGTGAAGCCCGATGCGCTCTCGCGAAGGTTTCCCTCCCGTGAGAGACCTCCAGAATCCTACACGATCCTTCCTCCTCACTGTGTCTTGGGGGCAGTTCAATTTGAAATTGAATCGGCTGTAATATCTGCTCAGTCTGGTGAGGCAGGGCCCAGTCAATGTCCTAGTAATCGTCTGTATGTCCCTGACTCTGTCCGCCCCCAGGTTTTGCAGTGGGGTCACTCCTCCCAGTTGTCCTGCCACCCTGGTTCCAGACGAACTCAGGCCTTTATTGGAAGACGATTCTGGTGGCCATCCATGAAGAAGGACGTTCACGACTTTGTTCAATCCTGCTTGGTCTGTGCGGGAAACAAGACTTCAACTTGACCCCCTGCTGGCCTGCTACAACCCCTGTCTGTACCCCGAAGACCATGGTCACACATATCGCTGGACTTTGTAACAGGCTTGCCACTGTCAGACGGTAACACCACCATACTTACCGTTGTTGATCGTTTCTCCAAATCGGTCCATTTTATCCCTCTTCCTAGCCTTCCTTCAGCCAAGGACACGGCCAGTGTAATGGTGCAACATGTATTCAGGATTCATGGTTTACCTGTGGAGGTGGTGTCGGACAGGGGCCCACAATTCACATCTGCCTTTTGGAAAGCCTTTTGTAAATTGCTTGGTGCCTCTGTTTGTTTGTCTTCTGGGTTTCATCCGCAGAGCAATGGCCAGACCGAGAGGGCGAATCAACAGCTGGAGACAGTGTTGCGTTGCTTGGCCTCTCAGAATCCCACCTCTTGGAGCCAGCGCCTCCCATGGGCAGAGTATGCCATCAACTCGCATATCTCCTCCTCCACGGGCCGGTCACCCTTCGAGTGCTCCTTGGGCTACCAGCCACCGCTGTTCCCGGACCAGGAGAGGGAGGTTGGTGTCCCTTCTGCTGAGGCCTTCATTCGTCGCTGCCGTGGGACATGGAGGCGCACACGCTCGGCCCTTCTCCGCTCTTCTGTCAGAATGAAGACCCAGGCTGACAAGCATCGATCCCGACCCCCTCGATATCGCCAGGGACAGCGTGTGTGGCTGTCGACCCAAGACTTACCCCTAAAGACTGAGTCCCGTAAGCTCTCCCCCCGTTTTGTCGGACCCTTCCCCATTGCCAAGGTCATCAGCCCAACAGCAGTCCGCCTCAAGCTCCCTGCCCCCCTGCGCCGCATTCACCCCACCTTTCATGTGTCTAAAGTCAAGCCATTCATTTGTAGCCCCCTGCATCCCACCCCTAAACCTCCTCCTCGCCCTAGGCTCATTGATGGCTCTGAGGCATACACCGTCCGGCGGCTGTTGGACTTCCGGCGCCGGGGTCGTGGACTCCAGTACCTCGTAGACTGGGAGGGCTACGGTCCCGAGGAGAGGTGCTGGGTTCCGGCTCGGGATGTCTTGGACCCGGCGCTCCTCAAAGACTTTCATCGCCAACACCCCGTTCCGCCCAAAGGGACGCCAGGAGGCGTCCGTTAGAGGGGGGGTATTGTTAGTATTTTGGCTCCCTGGCCTATGGACTGGTTGCCCTACTGGATGGTAGTGGCATTGCATGTGTTTTGTTTTGGACACCATGTGCTTTTGTGTTTGTTCCCACGTGCCTTTGTTTGATTTTGAACTCCGCCCCTTTTTGCCACACCTGCCCTGCTCGTTATTCAATTAGTTCCCCTTCCACTATTTACAGTTTTTCTCAATTGCTAAAACACAATTTCTGAAACCTTGCTCCATTTTCTGAAAACATTAAACACAAAACCTCAGCTTCAAGCACTATTTACAAAACCTCTGACTCCTCGTGCAAAATGAAACTTTCGCCTCAAAACAGATTTACCTGTGCTCAAAACCAAACACTGCTCTCAAACCATAAACAAAGCGATCAAAATGATATACACTATCAAGCAGTCAGTAAACAATACACCAAAAAATACAAAACACGTTGTTCAAAACATAGTTCTCAGGGAGAAGTACATTTTTCATCTCAAAACAAATTTCATATATTTCCGTCATTGTCTTTTGATAATAAAATAGTTTTTTTATAGCGGTTTTCTAAGTACTCAAAGACGCTTTACACCAGACAAAAACAAAATTAAAAAAATTAAAATGGGTAGGGAGAGTGTATTGGAGTTGATGAATGAAAACATGTTCTATCATAGTAGCTCCAAATTGATCAGAAATTATACTCTGCTTTGCAATTTTTTTGGTTCATTCTCCTTGTACCCCTATTTTTACAGTACTGTACCCTGCATCTCACAAACTTGTCCTTTGTTTTTGTGATACTGTAATTCTTGTTCTTTGTTGATATGAACCTGCAACCAGTCAAAATCTATTGAGCAGTCAGTTCTTCCATCCATTCTTAGACTTTCTCCATCCAATCTTCAACAACCTGTTTGCTCTCTGAACTGGCTTATATTGGTTGTGTCACATGATTTGAAACAAGTGAAATCAATTTTGATTGGTTGTGTTTAATCAATGACTTGTGTTCTCTATTTGTATTTGATTGTTGCCACTTGTGTTTACCAGTATGGATGACATGTGCATTAGAGTGCAGAATGTGTTTTGAGAATGAGAATGTGTTTAGAGTTCTGCTGAAAAGTCTAAGTGAGATCTGCAAATTGTGTTTTACCATGAGAAATGGTTTAAGGTATTGACAACAGACTGTACAATTAGCTAAACGAGTTCAGGCAACTGCGAACTTTGTTCAGCCAATGGGTTTTAGTGTTTTAGCAATTGAGAAAAACTGTAAGCACTGTCTGGTTTGTGTCCTGTATCAGTTCGTAGCTCAGTTTCTGAGGAGAAGTTCTGCCTGTGCCTCTTTGCCTGTTTTTGGACTCTGTTTTCTATGGATCTTTTGTGAGTTATATTTTGGACATTTTTTCCTTTTGCACCATTTTGTGCTATTGACTTTCTGTTTTTTGAATCAACTATTAAAAGCCTGTTTTGAATGCATCCGGTCCGCATTTGGGTCTTTGTCTGCAACCCCTAACACATCTCACATACGTGCCTGCTTATTATTGAATACATTAAATACATACAATCATTTTTACATTTTCCACTATCACAATATCTCAAGACAAATGTTTTTATTTGTAGAACTAAATTGACTTATTCTCTTACCATGTGAGTTTCTGCTTTGGGAGGAAATGTGTATCACATTTAAACAGTTTATGCACCCCCTTCAAGAGCTCCTAAACACTCTTATGCAAGTCATTCAGGCCAGGAGTCTGCTAAAATAAACCCCACTCAACCTCACTAAAACTCACTCAAGTAGCCTACAAATCTGAACAGCAACCCATGACTTATATTTGGCTGTTGTGTGGGTATTTAAGGTCCATTTTCCTTTTCTGGGGATTTTTTTGTTTTTGACAAAGTACACCTATCTGACTGCAGAAGATTCAAAACTTGCTCCCAAAATGGCGACGGTCATTGCAATGCGACGTCGCAAGGTACAAGCCCTATTGATATGTTAGTGAGCACATTTTTTATTTTCTCATGTTTTTTCATGTTTGTTACAGTTTTTCTCAATTGCTAAAACACAATTTCTGAAACCTTGCTCCATTTTCTGAAAACATTAAACACAAAACCTCAGCTTCAAGCACTATTTACAAAACCTCTGACTCCTCGTGCAAAATGAAACTTTCGCCTCAAAACAGATTTACCTGTGCTCAAAACCAAACACTGCTCTCAAACCATAAACAAAGCGATCAAAATGATATACACTATCAAGCAGTCAGTAAACAATACACCAAAAAATACAAAACACGTTCAAAACATAGTTCTCAGGGAGAAGTACATTGTTCATCTCAAAACAAATTTCATATATTTCCGTCATTGTCTTTTGATAATACAGTAAAATAGTTTTTTTATAGCACTTTTCTAAGTACTCAAAGATGCTTTACACCAGACAAAAACAAAATAAAAAAAATTAAAATGGGTAGGGAGAGTGTATCGGAGTTGATGAATGAAAACATGTTCCATCATAGTAGCTCCAAATTGATCAGAAATTATACTCTGCTTCGCAATTTTTTTGGTTCATTCTCCTTGTACCCCTATGTTTACAGTACTGTACCCTGCATCTCACAAACTTGTCCTTTGTTTTTGTGATACTGTAATTCTTGTTCTTTGTTGATATGAACCTGCAACCAGTCAAAATCTATTGAGCAGTCAGTACTGTAAACAACTGGAAAGCACAATTGGGTTGCACTCTAAGTCCTGCTTCCCTCATTGTCAGTCCATGGACAAGAACATGGTCAATGACTGTTGCTCGAATTTCATCAGATATTTCCACTCTTTGTCTTCCTCTTCCTCTTTGTCCTCCTCTTCCTCTTTCTTGCCCTCCTCCTCTTCCTCCTCGTCCACCTCACATACGCACTTGTCCTCGCCCTTGTCCTCATCCTCTCACATTATTTCTTCCATCCATTCTTAGACTTTCTCCGTCCAATCTTCAACAACCTGTTTGCTCTCTGAACTGGCTTATATTGGTTGTGTCACATGATTTGAAACAAGTGAAATCAATTTTGATTGGTTGTGTTTAATCAATGACTTGTGTTCTCTATTTGTATTTGATTGTTGCCACTTGTGTTTACCAGTATGGATGACATGTGCATTAGAGTGCAGAATGTGTTTTGAGAATGAGAATGTGTTTAGAGTTCTGCTGAAAAGTCTAAGTGAGATCTGCAAATTGTGTTTTACCATGAGAAATGGTTTAAGGTATTGACAACAGACTGCACAATTAGCTAAATGAGTTCAGGCAACTGCAAACTTTGTTCAGCCAATGGGTTTTAGTGTTTTAGCAATTGAGAAAAACTGTAATATTTGTGTTGCTTAGTCTCTGTGTATCAACTTCTGCTTCTTCTTTTGTCCCAAATAAGACCTGTAGTTATGCGACAGTCTGTTGAGGAGTGGATCCAGTCTGTTGAGGAGTGGATGCACTCCTCAACAGACTCTGGTATTTATCAGGTTATTAGAGTTGAACCGACCCCAAGGACAACTGTTAGGCTACTTTGGCACAGACAAAAAAGAAACTAAAATAAAACAGGTTTATGAAGAACTCCATTTGACTGAATAAACTATTTAAAAATAAAGTTCTACCATACTGGCTTCTCTCTTCATCACCAGTAATATATACAGTATATATACAGTATATACATATATATATATATATATATATATATATATATATATATATATATATATATTAGTGGTGGTGGGCCGTTATCGGCGTTAATGTCCTAATGTGTTGTGCTGTAGTCTATAGACAAAGTCAGTTATAAACGACAACGATTGTGGCCGTGTTCGATCGGGAGGGTGTTTTTATTTTGAAAATTGACCGGATGCTCTATGGCTTTAACTATTTCACTTCCTGCCCGGTCGGTCTGCTCTGTTGAAATTGACGCGGTTCAGCAACGGCTAAATAGAAGTGCTACGGAATGATAGCGCTGCGGCGCTGTGCGAATTGACTTTCTATGGGACGCGAGCCATTCGCTGCGCAAATAACGAGTCAAGGCCGCGCGATGTCACGCGGATAATTCGCGTATAGTGGATATTCACGGTTAGAGTGGCAGCGATCTAGCCTGGCAAGCCAGACCCACATCAGAAAGATGTAAGGTCTGGCTCAGCTCCATTGGCAGTGTGGGCGGGATAAACGGTTGTCTTTCACATAGACATACGTAGACGCCTCATGACGTGCTGGAACGTAACCCAGCGTCGCCGCCATATTGGTTGGGTCTCCTCACTCGAGTCTAGCATAGGAGTCAACGGGACGGCAAGCTATGCCAGTATTTTGTGCAGCTTACGGCGCAGTATTGACACCAGATCGTGTGGGATTACCTTTAACAAGTAAGATTGAACAATAATTCTTATTATTTAAAAAACAAAAAAAACAAAAAAAAACAAATTAATTCGTCCTGTATCATAAATAAATCTCTGCCATTTGTAACAAACCAAACCGTGTGAAAATCCGGTAAAAATTTGGGGAGTTATGCTTATTATTGTAGTTGGGGATACACCTTCCTCCATAGAAATGAATGCACTGGGGGCGCACTGGGGACCCATACAAGATGGCGGCCGCGCTGATACGTCAGCTCCAACAGGCAGCGTCAGTCTATGAGGCGTCTATGTATATACTGTATGTCTATGGTCTTTCAAGTTCCCTCTGCACGCAATAGGATAGCGCTACAACCAATCAGAGCAACAAAGAAGGTGACGTAGTCAGAGCGACGGCTCTGACTATGTAATTAATCAAAACTCCGAATACATATTTCTTTTCGAGGAAAGACTTCAGTGCCCTTCTTTGTTCTTTTCTCAAATAAAATGTTAACTTCAAGTCTTGAAGAGTCGCGGCCAAAGCCGAGTCGAAAGACAGCCGTTCGCCAGCAGCAGCAGCCATTGTTTACCTAACACGGAACCGTCGCAACTCTGTCGTCATGGTAGCCCGGCTTTCGACTCCGCCCCTCACGCTGCGATTGGTCTGACATACTTGGTGTTTCCAGCACCAAAAAGCCGACGGAGCCGTGCTAGACCTACCTAGCTGCCAAATAAATTTGCTGCCGCTAGGGGGTGTCTAGAGTTCTAGGCTAGCAGCGATTAGCAGTGGTGACCACGGCGCAGCCGTCGGCGCTACGTCCGCGGTGGACTTTCACCATGGCCCACATTGCCCGTAAATACTTGGGGACTCCTGCCACAACTGTCCCATGCGAGAAACGTTTTTCTTTAGCAGGCCATATTGTGCAGAAGAGGAGATCTAGTTTTTCACCAGAAAATGTGAACAAGCTGGTCTGCCTGAGTGACTGGTGGAAGAAGGAGAAATAGAGCTTGGACTGTTTGACACAAAGCTACTGACTGTAAACAGTTCATCATGACCTCTTATGTAGGCCTACAGTTCAAAATTCATGTTTAACTGAATAAACAGTTAGTAAACACAAGTACATCTTATTGAACATTATTTATTTTCATCACCAATTATCATAGTAGAACAGCTTTCTCAAGCAGTTTGTGATGCATTTTGGAAACAGGAGATGAGCCCCTGGTCTAATGCGCCACCTGGCTTGAGAAACCCGTTCTCAAAGACTTACTTTTAGTCATTATTTAGGTAGCACACACATATTATGAATGCCTTTGGCAGAATTCAAATGATTCATTTTAATCTAGATTAATTCCAAGATTACAGTGAGATTAATCTAGATTAAAGAAATTAATCTATGCCCACCACTAATATATATATACAAGGTATAAAGTGCAAAGAAAAAGCTACATTCATTTAGTTAATTATAGGTAGGTAAAAGGTAATACCAATACAGTAAAAAATGTGAATAACTTAAAGAGTGGCCTTATTCAACTCTTTAAATTCTTCCATGTTCCATAACAGAGGCATACATAATACGTGACACATGTCTGTTTCAGGTGTAGGAGACGGCTGACGTGGGGCTAGAGAACCAGGTGGGGTTTGGTTGACATCTGTTAGGGGTTGTGTGCTGGTAGAGACGTTTACCCCTGGGAGATTGGCTCCACGCCCAAGCCACGGTCTCGCTGTGATGTCATGGTGCACCGTTCTCTGTTCTTTTTTTTTACCAAACCCTGGAGCTGGTTGCGTATGTAGCATCTGTGTGATGATGACCTGTATTCAGTTCAGCCTCCATGTCTGCACCGCTTTGTTCCACAGATCCACGTCCCTAATAATCACGCTCAGCTGTCCCTCATTATTTCCTAATGACCGTTGTCATAACTCCTCAAACGCGCCCCTAAGTTTCACTTCACCTCGGCCATTGTTTTCACCACCGTCTGATGACATGCTCTTTGTTCAAGGCTCTGTCCATGGTGTTGTACTTCATGTTTGGTACCCATACCTGGTCTGTAAATAAAGCCATTTCCCTGCAGCTGTACCCGGCCTGTGGAGTATGTCATTACACAGAGTACCTTTTTTTTTTACATTTATCAGCCAGCTGTATCACGAGATACGGCATTGCATTTTTTTGTCACAAAGACACAAAACAGGACAAATTTGTCAGCTGTTGCATATTAGATCAAACACAGTGCCACAGTGCATTGGGAAGGGCAAGGACGAAACCTTTGCACAATATTGTCCATTTCAACTGGGTGGAGGACGGAGACTGGCTGGAGGACTTTTGGCTTGGTGCTTGTGCTCCTCCCCAATAAGTGGTGAGTACGTGAGTGAGCATGCCATTGCTGTCAAACATAGACGTTGAGAGAAAGACAGCAGTGGATAAGGGAAAGGGCGAAAGGTCTCCCTAGCGCTACACGACCACACAGAGGGCAGCCGTCCATTAGCGCTTGTTTCTCTGTCTAATCCACCCCCTCTCATAACAAAACACTAGAAAGCCTAAAGTGAGTCCCAAATGAGTCTCTCAGGTGGCCATCTTAACCTGGCAGTGTTTTCAACAAGCACGGCACAGCAGGGCCGGCTGCCCATTACCACCAGCCAGTGTGACGTGGCGTTCGCTGGGATAGGAAGCAGCTGGCATGAAAGTACCACCTCCAGGGCACTGGGAAGCCCTCCATGTTTACGTTATTTCTCTCCCTCGTCTTTTCCACTGCAGATGAACTGCTGGAACACACAATGAGTCATAGCGAGTCATGACAGCAGGTTACACATGCACACACAATGCGCTGCACCCATGCACACACACACACACAAAGGAAGAAAGGAAAAGTTTGTATCCAAAGAAACAAGTCCCTGATATAACTGCTCCTTATTGCATTTATAAAGGACTGGATGATCGTTAATTTGTGATCACTCAGTATAAAACATTATTACACTTTTATGAAGTTAGCTTTCATTACTTATGTTGCCTATTTCCACATGGCTTGGCAAGCAAGAGAACAATATCTTGGACTATACCATGGTCTGGGTGAATACTCGATTCTGATTGGCTGGCGGGTGTAGGTTAAAAAGTGTTAATGTACACCTAGGAAAGACGTTCGGGTCAAATTGCCTGATTACAGTTAGATTACTGCGCTGGCTCAAACGCTAGATGGTAACCATGGCAACGGAGAGGGAATACTCGATTCTGATTGGCTGCTGTAGGTTGGCCATTAATCCCTGCTATATGCAGAGCTAGCTCTGGCTATATGGACTCCTAAGTACTTCCAGTCAAATTGTCTGTTCAGCCTTCAAAACGAGAGCTGGTAAATTGTGAAAAATGCATTAAACTGTAATCAGAAAAGGCGGTTATATGCTATAGACCCTATAGTATCTGTGGTATAAAGGCTGGGACACATTTCAAATTATAAATATGTACACTTTATGTTGAAATTATAGACCGTCGGATTCCCATTGAAACGAATGGCGCGGTGATTAGTCGTCAAAACGACAGCTGGTAAATTGTGAAAAATGCATTAAACTGTAATCAGAAAACGCGGTTATATGCTATAGACCCTATAGTATCTGTGGTGTAAAGGCTGGGACACATTTCAAATTATAAATATGTACACTTTATGTTGAAAGTATAGGCCGTCGCGATTCCCGATGTACAATGCATTACGTCAGCTCTCTGGCTCATAGCTGAGCGGACTAGAATATCTCCCGTTGCCGAGTCGTATCTAAGGTCCGTCCTATTTACTGGAGGAGTGAACTACGTTTCCGTTGCATAAGAACCTTACGGGAGGGTAATGATTGTTCCAGGTATTAGTCAGACCCTCAGGCGTTACTAGGGAAGCCAAATTATGGCTTGTGAACAACTTTATATTTTGATTGTAAAACGCATGCAAATATTAATTAATGGTCTTAATTTATTTTCTTTGGCAAGTGACCATGGTATAAGCAGGATAATGCCCTTCGAGGTGTCCATTATCAGAAGTTAATGGACGACGCGGAGGCGTGAACCGTCCGACGCGAAGCGGAGGACGGTTGCTTCCGCGAAGTCCCTCGTCGGGCATTGCCCCTCGTCGGGCATTATCCCTTACTTATACCATGGCCCGGGTGAATACTTGATTCGGATTGGCTGGAGAGGTGTTACCTTATTACTCCAGTAAATACAGACGATCTTAGTAACGACATGGCAACGTTACCTTATTACTCCAGTAAATAGAGACGATCTTAGTAACGACCTGGCAACTCCCCCCCCCCCCCCCCCCCCCCCCCCCCCCTTGTTACTAACGTTTCGTTCAGCGCATTCATTTTTAGACCGGTGATAAGACTGCTTACATCATGGCCGTGCATGTTATCGAAAAATAATGCACACCTCTCCAGCCAATCAGAATCGAGTATTCACCCGGGCCATGGTATAAAAGCGGGATAATGCACACCTCGTTTGGATTATCCCTTACATATCTTGAGATCTACAGATTATCCAAATTCATGTTTTGGTGGAAGTGGAGGATTGCTTACAGTTGAACTTGTGTACATTTTGACTCGTTCGTTTTACAAATGACAAATTTAACCTTGAGAAAACCAAGTCAAATTAGCCATGCATACCAATTTTGTGTGTAATATTACTTGAATAACATTAGTTTATGTCAGAACTTGACAAAACATAAAGAGGCATTGTCTTGTCCCCTTAGGCAACAATTAAAATAACAATGGTTGAAGAGGATTAAAAGTATTTTATCAATTTAGTTTGTCCCGTTTTGTTCCCTATTCACCATATGCGTTCTTCACGTATAGGCCTACCACTAGAGGGAGCCACTATGCTGTTCATTTTGGCATATTACTGCGACAATTAACAACCACACACAACGGGGTGAACACACTCAAACAAACTACTTAATTCGTTTATTAGCCCATTTGTATTTTACATTTAAATCAATGGTTATTCAAATAGTAGTTAGGTATTGGCATATTTTCTCAGTGTTCATTTCTAAAATTGGTTGGCAATGTCAATAATATAATATGATGAATATGAACCGACTTCACCCAAACACCAAGAATGGGCACCAGAACTTCTGCTGACTCTGTTTACTGAACAGAATGACATCCACACACAGTGACTAACGGGCAGGTTGACCAAACGGTCACATCCTTTAAAGTCACTGGTCTAAAAGAAATAGACATCTTTTTGTTTCCCTCTCAAAGTAAATATTTCACATTGTATACTTACATATACATTGCATTTTTACATCACTTGTCTATTTTAAAAGAGACATAAGTAAAAGCTATATTTTGTCCCTCCCCCCTTTTTGATATTTATGATGTTCTCTTCCAATCTGCCTAGTTACAAATGACAAACACTGGGGTTGATGGAAACTTTAATATTGAATCTGTTACACGTACCCCTCCAGAACACCACACTATAACTTATTCTAGGGTAAAGCTGCTTTATACATCATAAAATTATTACTTAAGAGTAAACCTTAGCCTGAGGCTGTCCACTGGACTGCATTTAGTACAAAGCAGCAACATGCCTTTAACACGACCTTACTCTCGTATTGCCCGTAACCCTAACAATGAATGTATTTGACAGTGTGTTCAAGTGTTCTTGATGGAAACACATACATCACTTCATAGCAACTTATAACTCACTATCACAAGAGGCCATCATTTGTACCATAAGATCCATAAATGTCTCGGATATATCTGACTTCAGAATTTCAATAAGTCTATTGACTGGTATTCTACATAAACAAACTCATCTTTCAATTTTCTCTGTCAAATCCAATTGATTGATTGATTGATTACCACCAGTTGAGTCACTTCCATTGTAGATCACAACTTTCCTCATCCATATCTATTATGGTCTTTGGCTCCACTAGCTTTGTGTCTATGTCATCATCTGCTGAAAAAGTGGATGCCACTGTGTCTGCCTCTACTTCTTCTAGCGGAAGAAAGTTCACAGGAAGTAGGAAGTTGCAGTACACTACTCTGCTTTTGTTTGTGGAAGGTCAATCACCCTGTAAATGTGCAAATCAGTGTTTCTCCAACTGGTGACATACACTGTTGACTCCCATAAGTCAGCTAATTTACATTTCCCACGCTCCTTGTTTGCAACGAGAACTTTGTCTCCTATTTCCAATGAGCAGCCTCTTGCTCTCTTGCCTGTTTCCTTTGTACTTTTGAATTCTTTTTTTTGTGCATTTTTCTGTGCGACAGACTTCTTCCTGCAGGTCTCTTGAAATAACCTACAAATGTGCTGTCTCATACCTTAGGATACTGGCAAACATAGCATCGACTGGTAGCTGTGGAGTTCGCCAAAACATGAAATGGAGGGTACCCGGTTGTCTCATGCACTATACAGTTGTAGGCAAACATAAGGGTTTGTATCATCTGCGGCCACTTCTCCTTTGATCGTGGAGGTATGGCACAGATCATGTTTCCTAAGATTCAGTTAAATCTTTCCATTTGGCCATTGGGTGGTATGGTGTTGTGTGTCTTTTTTACTCCTGAGACTTCCAGTAGCTGTTGTAGAAGTTTACTTTCAAAGTTTGCTCCTTGATCACTCAAAATACATAGAGAAAATCTGGTCCATTACAACTAACATCAATGCTTTCTCTATCTTTCCCTTCAGCTGACCAGAAGTCAATTTCTAGTGTAGCACTTGTTTTAATAGATTGTGGATGTTGTGATGTTTACATCTTGTGACATAATCCCAGTGGTATAATGTAACAAAGTAATAAGACTTTGTTACAATACATCAGTATCTGTACTTTACTTGAGTATTTATATTTCTCTCAACTTTCACTTTTACTCTACTACATTTCCTAAATAAAATGTATACTTTTATTCTGATACATTTACTCTAAGCATCTTTGTTACTCGTTACTACAAAATAAAATCAGAAGAAATTTGGTAGCCTGCAAGCAAGCAGGTGTGGCGAATCAGTGCTCCTAGTTTGCACTTTGCAAGTTACGTTAATCACGAGCCACACTCCATTCCAGTTGGTGCACTGGTGGTAATGCACATAGACATAATATACGTAGACGCCTCATGACATGCTGGAACGTAATCCAGCGTCGCCGCCATATTGGTTGGGTCTCCTCACTCTAGTCTAGCGTCGGAGTCAACGGAGAGCAAGCTATGCCAGTATTTTGTGCAGCTTACGGTTGCAATAACCGGCAGTATTGACACCAGATCGCGTGGGATTACCTTTCACAAGTAAGATTGAACAATAATTTAGTTTTTTATTTTATTTATTTTTTTACTTTATTTTAGCGTCCTGTATCATAACTAAATCTCTGCCGTTTGTAAGAAACCAAAAATCCGGTAAAAATTCGGGGAGTTATGCTTATTATTGTAGTTGGGGATACACCTTCCTCAGTAGAAATAAATGCACTGGGGCGCACTGGGGACCCATCCAAGATGGCGGCCTGCGCTGAAACGTCAGCTCCAACAGGCAGCGTCAGTCTATGAGGCATCTACGTATATTATGTCTATGGTAATGCACCTGCTAAGAAGAAGAAACCCACGCATGTCAGAGTTGACAATGAGTCGACGATACTCTGGCCACAAACGATGACTGTGGTGACGAAGACGAAGACCCGTGGCCATATTTGCGAGAAATGTTTTCATATGTTGAAGTGAAAGATTCTTCGTACTGGATGAAGTGCCTCTTATGCTTACCCAAAGTCACAGAAATATTGGCATTTAAAAACTTCCTGTCCAACCTCAAGAAACACATTGAGGTAAATTAAGATTAATCCAGTGAATCCGCAACGTTAATGTTATTTAGTTGTAAGGAAACTCACAATAGAGTTAATAATTCTCAAAATTCTGACTGCTTGCTTTTTTGTTAACAGCATTTATTTGTACTTTTACTTTCAATACTTAAGGAGGACATTTAAAGGTCTCCTTCACCGGTAAACCGTTTTACTTGCTCCTTTTGGAATATGATAGGTCACTCCTAGTTGCATATGCATGCTGCACGTTGAAAACGTTCTTCTACCCCCATTGCATGCATTAGCCAATGTAAGAACATAGACGGACGAGGAAGTCAGAAACGAGGAAGTGAGAAAAAGCCCAACATGTGAATGTATATGAATATTCATGACCTCGCCTACCTTGGCTTGAGACCGCCCTCAGGAAAACAGTATACGGCATTTCAGAATGTTTGTAAACAATAGTCGTCAAGATACTTCCGGGTGGCAGGAAGAGAGCGGCTTCCACTGAAGCGATCCAGCCGGCTGCTGTAAACAGTGTTACATTGTTAAAAACATTGTTGTTGATCTGAAGTTGTAAGTTCTAAATGCTGCATCTCTCGGTTTCATTAATAAAAAGTATTACGTCGCTATCATTTTCCGTTCCGGAGATAGACGCGAAAGAGTCCAGCAATACCCCGACTTCTTAAACAACATGTAACACACGTTAACCTGTAGGCTGCCTTAAACCTGGGTTTGCTCAGTGAGCACAACCGTATAATAAACGGTTAATGTGTAGCCTATAGTGTAGCCATAATGAATTCAATATTTACGACTTTATTCTCGTAATTTTAATGAAAAAAAGAGTCTTAATGTGTCCCGAATACTCCGTCGTAATATGTTAATGAGACTTCCCATACCCATATGAATTAATGAGACGTCACATAGCGCCCCGCAAGCAAGGGCGGATTAATGCACTGGCTGGCCTAGGCTGTAGCCTAGGGGCCCCACGTGTGCAGGGACCCCAGATTGGCCAGACTATTTTTTTTTTTTTTAAATTTACTACACTGGGGAAAAAAACTTGCTGATAAGTCGCTGATTGGATAGATATGGCGAGGCGGCTGGATTTGCGGGATCACGCGAGAACTACAAGACCACGCGAGAATCAGGAGACCACGCGATAATTTGTGGATGAAAATAGAACAAACAAATAAAACGTTGCTTTGCCTTTCCGAAGTTGACTTGCAGTTGCTTTGTCTGTCAGAAGTTGATTTACTGTTGGGACGCTGCTGAGACGTTCCGCAGCGCGCCCGGTGGAAATGCTCTCATTGACTAGAGTGGTAGCGATCAGCAGCGGTGACCGCGACGCTCACGTCCCCGGTGGCTGTGTCAACGTGTGCGCGCGTGTGTAAGCGCGGCCAAAGTTCCAAGCAGGTTTTTTTTCTGATAAAGCATGATTATTAACATTAATAATGTGGAGGGCCCAAACAAACAGTAGCCTAGGGGCCCATGACCACCTTAATCCGCCACTGCCCGCAAGAAGAACATCATTCATTCAAGCCATGTACTGTTTTCTCGATCGCTCTGCCCTGTCAAATTATATGGATGGAGGGGTTTGTTTACTAGTTCTGCCATCGGAGAACGCTTCGTCTTTTGCCACCCGGAAGAACGTATATTGTTGTTGTGACGTTGTGGTGATTTGTCGTGTTGATAACATAGACAACTTATATCATGAATGTATCTAATGGATGTATATAGTAACATATGTATAAGATGTCTATGGTTGATAACGCACTAGAGGATCACTCGCCTCTGATTGGCTAACATCACTGTGACGGACAGTGCTGTTAGCCAATCAGAGGCAAGTAATTTCAATGTCATGAATATTCATGAGTAAGAGCCGAAAACCTCTCGTTCTCCCCCCCCCCCCCCCCCCCCCCCAACTCCTCCTCCAAACTAGAACAGCCTGAAACAGGCGCACCAGAGCATTTTTTTCACCAAAACCGGCTCACAGGGCATTCATTAATACTAGAGACCACTGCAAAATTAACGAAAAAACGATGAATAATTTGTGTATAATTTAGTGGCATCTAGCGGTGAGGTTGCAGATTACAACAAACTGAATACTAGAGTTACGGATAAAGCACTTTTGCCGAGTACGAGTATTATACGAGTAATACGAGTCAATATCTGTGCTCGGATTGAATGAAAATCCTCATTGGGTTCTGTGATAGGCTACAGCGCCCCTCCCCTTCACAATGCAGATGTGTTGTTGTGTCCTGCTCTGATCACTCACACACAGAACAGCTCTCTGTCTCTCCCTCAGTCACTCAGGTTCGCGGGTTGTTTTCCGTTAATGTTTAGGGTTTCTTCAGTTTCAGGTTTGTTATTACTTAGGTTCAGTGGCGGAACAACTGTATGCAGGGCCCTGGGGCAGAAATGGATAATGGGCCCCCCATTCCCACACACCCACACGCACAAACACATGCACGCTTCCTATGCCAGTGATAAGAGTGGAGTGCCACTGTAGATCTAAACACTCAACATCAGCATTTTCTTCCTCATAAGGTACACATATATTCTTATTATTCTGCTTTACATCTGACGCCAACCCTCCCCATTAATCCGGGCTTGGGACCGGCACTTAATTCAGATGGCTTGCCTTCTTAAGTGGCTGGGTTAGGCTAAACTATGTACATATATTACAAAGATGCAGCAAACATTGAACAGATTTTATTTTTTTTTTTTTAAAGTGTTTTTTTGTGTGTGCATATAGCAGCTTATATTACATTCATATTTTTGGTGGGCTATTAGACCTATGTTTAAACTGGCCGTTTTTGATTGGCTGCTGTGTGAAATTCCCTATATAGGTCTATATTTGTGTATATTTTGAAATGATAATCAGACCTACAATTGAATAATAATAATAATAATAATAATAAAAAAGTCAAAACGCAATTTTTGTAATTAACCTAAAATACAGTAACCATAAGACCCACCCTCATTGTGAAATCGTGTTCACATCGCTGTGCTGCTCTACGATACCTTCATTTGTATTTGTTCTTGAAACTTGTGTGTGGAGGACTACAGAGATATTGGATACACGACTACATCGCTGCACTACGGTGACGTCAATGTTGATCAACGCGGAAAGCAGTGGCTATCATAGCTGCTAAGCGCTAGGTGCGTTCGTAGGGCTACAGAAGAATGCTACTTGGACAAATGTGTAAACAATGATCCGACAGGCTAAGGTACATGTTAGTATACAGTTTGAGAGAATGAGATGTCATTTTTAATCGATTCAATAAAAACAATGTTGTCATATCGCTGTGTGGTTATATGTTATTAACAGTAGGTAGGCTGTCTGTTATTAGGGTATCGGTTCCAAATACAGACCAGGTGAACACATGAGAGACACAAGAAACAAGATGATGTGGATGTGGTGGGAAAGGATTTTCAATAATTAATGTATTTGTATTGTTTATTTGTTAGACTTTTTAAAATTATTATTAGCCTCTTATATCGTAATATCCCACGTGAAAACGTGCGTGAATGCTAGTTGGCCTCTAGAATGTTCCAAATTGTCTCGGGGAACCCAGAGCCCGAAACCAGCGCTTTTTTTTTTTTTTTTTTGCACCCCCACTTTCAAACTCGTTCCGGCGCCGCTGAGTGCAATAAACAGTACATTTCGTGAGCAAAAAAATCGTGGCAGAGAATCGTGATATCAATTCTAAGCAAAAAAAACGTGATTCATATTTTTCCCTGAATCGTGCAGGCCTACTCGTCACTGCGAACGAGGGGCGAGGGGCCCTCCAGACACATGGGAGGGGCCCGGGCCCAGGGGCAGCTGCCCTGCTTGCCCCGCCTATACCTCCGCGTCTGCTTAGGTTGGTACTTATGAACCAGTAGAGTTCTGGTAAACGTGGGTTCGTTCAGACGTGGTGCTGACTCGCGTTGCGTCTCTGCCTGTCGGAGATTTTTTTTTCTTTTTCTTTTTTTAATCGTCATCTGGCTGCCTGGCTCTAACCAGTTTTTTTTTACTTCACGCACGGTGTCCGACACTTTCTTGCTGTATTTCGTGAGAAAATTAAAGCTAGTAGTGGTATAAATATTGGAAATCAAGCTACACACACACATACACACACACACTCTCTCCCTCTCCCTGCCAGGTCGTCTGAGGGTTTTTTTTTTTTTTTTTTCAATGCTGATGCTGTCCTGGAAATAGTTTTCTAATCAGCAATAAATAACAATTTCTGATCAACCCATATCAATTGCATGCTTAAAATAACATACCGGTTAAAACCTCGCTCATTTCAAGACAACCCGACCCACTTCCGGGTTAAATCCCGCCCACTTCCGGGTTAGGCCCCGCCTACTCCGAGTATAGATACAGATAATTCATATGGTTAACAGATACAAAAACAGATACAGATAATGCTGTACTCGCTCATCCCTATTGAATACCCCACCCCCCACCCCTCTCCAATGACGTAGGAGAAGCTATGGCCTGTACTGGCCTGTAAGGTGCCAGTAGGTGCTAGGGGTGCAATAAATTAGTTGTTTTGTTTAAGTCTGCCATAGTTTCACCAATGTCCACATATGGAAACTCACCTGTATACAGTATGTGTGTTACATTCACACTGGAGCTCCAATGGCCACGCAGTTTTTTACCTGCTTTTTACTGTTGTAGAGCTAGCGGGATACACAACAGCCATTTTAATGTTATATCTATTGGGAACATTTTGTAACGTGAGACATATCCGGTTTAATCCACTTTAGTTAGGCTATTGTTTAGAGCTGGGTACTTTGCCTATTGTGTAGAAATATTGACCAAACGATGGCTCTATAGAGAGGAGTGCTGCTGCCCGACAGTTACGCTTGGAAGTCCCGTCTCCTGGGCAGGTAGGGGCACACAGGACTCATACCGGTGATCACGTCACGTCAATATCTGTTGAATATCCAATATTTTTAACTTAAACAAACACTTACAAGCTAGATAAAGTGCTATTGAGATTATCTTAATACACCACCAGAGTAATAATAATAATAATAATACCGGGAATTTATATAGCGCTTTTCTGAGTACTCAAAGTCGCTTTACATAGCTAAGCTAAGTGGAACACGATAAAAACAAAACAACTTTAATAAGAAAATACAGGATTAAAAGAAAAGGTAAAAAGTTAAAAAGGCTACAGAAGGCCAGGGGATAAAACAGAAGTTGAGACTGTAGGGTGGTAGGAGGTCAGCTACTGGTGGGGAAAGCAGTCCTGAAGAGGTGGGTTTTGAGGGAGGTTTTGAACATGGCTAAGGAAGGGGCGTTTTTGATGTGAGGTGGGAGTGGGTTCCAGAGGGTAGGTGCTGCAACGGAGAATGCCCTATCACCCCAGGTGCGCTTGGTTTTTTTGGTGGGGAATTTGAGGAGGTTGGCGTCGCTGGATCTGAGGGAACGGGTGGGGGCGTGGATGTGAAAGCAGGTCAGAAATGTATTGGGGTGCCTGGTGGTTGAGGGCTTTATAGGTGGTGATGAGGATTTTGAAATTGATTCTTTATTTGACCGGGAGCCAGTGGAGGTCACGGAGGACTGGTGTGATATGGTCTCTGGAGCGGGTGTGGGTGAGCAGGCGGGCGGCAGAGTTCTGAACATATTGGAGTTTATTGAGGGTTTTGGCGTTGATACCGTGGAGGATGCTGTTGCAGTAATCTAACCGGGATGAGATGAAGGCATGAATGAGGGTTTCGGCAGCGGAAAATGTCAGGGAGGGACGGAGGCGGGCAATGTTCCGGAGATGAAAAAAGGCTGTTTTGGTGATGTTTTTAACGTGCGGGAGAAAAGACAGGGTGGGGTCAAAAATTACACCAAGGTTGCGGATGTGGGGGGAGGTTTTAATGAGGGAGCCGTCGATGTTGAGTGAGAAGTCCTGGGTGGAGCGGGTGAGGGAGTCGGGGCCGATGATGATTATTTCAGATTTATTGCAGTTGAGTTTTAAGTTGTTTTGCATCCAGGTTTTGAGTTCTGTGAGGCATGCGGTGATGGTGGAATGGGTGGCTGCAGTGATGGTTTTGGTGGAGAGGTAGATCTGTGTGTCGTCAGCGTAGCAGTGGAATTGAAGTCCGTGGTTGCGTAGTATCTGTCCGAGGGGAAGGATGTAGATGGTGAAGAGTAGGGGACCGAGCACTGAGCCCTGGGGGACTCCGTGAGTGACTGGGACAGTGGGGGAAGTGCAGTTGTTGATTGAGATGTATTGCTGGCGGTCTGAGAGGTATGATTTCATCCAGGAGAGAGCAGTGCCAGATAGGCCGAGGGAGGATTGGAGGCGTGATATGAGAATAGAGTGACTGATGGTGTCGAATGCGGCGCTGAGGTCTAGGAGGATGAGGATGGAGAGGAAACCATTGTCGGCGGAGCGGAGGATATCATTGGTGACTTTAAGGAGTGTGGTTTCGGTGCTATGGAGTGAACGGAAGCCGGATTGGAAGGTTTCGTACAGGTTGTTGGAGTGTAGGTGGGATTTGATTTGTGATGCAACTGTGCGTTCGAGTATTTTTGAGAGGAAGGGGAGGTTGGAGATGGGCCGGTAGTTATTGGGGATATTGGGGTCAAGACCGGGTTTCTTAAGGATGGGGGTGATGGCAGCCAGCTTGAGGGCAGGAGGGACAGAGCCAGTAGACAGGGAAGAGTTTATTATGTTAGTGATTAGTGGTGTGAGTGAGGGGAGACAGGCTATGACGAAGGTGGAAGGTATTGGGTCAAGGGTGCAGGAGGAGGCTTTCATGCCGGAGGTTATGGAGGATAGGTCGGATGCGGTGATTTCAGTGAAGACCGAGAGTGGGTGGTTGGAAAGTAGAGGAGAGGCATGATCGGGGGCAGGGGGGGTGGTGGGGGGGGAGATAGCCAGTTCGGAGTGGATGGTGTCGATTTTGGATTGAAAAAATGATAAAAAAGCTTCACATTTGCTGGTGGTGAATGAGGTGGTGGTGGTGTCCAGGGGTTTGAGAAGTTTGCTTATGGTGGCGAAAAGTGTCGTGGGGTTGTTGCTGCCGGATTGTATGATAGAGGAGTAGTGGGAGCTATATGCGGTGTCGAGGGCATCCCTGTATTGCTGTTGGTGTGAATTGTAGATGTCAGAGTGGATAGTGAGGCCGGTTTTTTTAGAGAGCCGTTCGAGTTGCCTGCCTTTGGCTTTGAGTTGACGGAGGTGATCAGTGTACCAGGGGGCGGAGTGGGTGTAGGAGACAGATTTAGTTTTGATGGGGGCAAGCTGATTGAGACAGGAGGAGAGTGCGCTGTTGTAGCAGGATACCAGTTCAGTGGGGGAGGGGTTCTGGGTGAGAGAGTGGTTGAAGATGGTGTCAGTCAATAGGGCGGAGAGAGATGAGGGGAGGATGGATTTCAGGTTCCGGAATGATATGGAGCGCTGCTGTTTGATGAGTGGTGTGGGGATGTCGATGTCCAGGGTGAGGGCCAGGTGGTCAGAGATGGCGGAGGTGAGGTTGAAGCTGGTGAGGTTGCTAATGGTGATTCCGGTGGTGCAGATCAGGTCCAGGGTGTGTCCTTTTTTGTGGGTAGGGAAGTCGACGTGTTGAGTGATATTGAATGAGTTCAGAATGTCCAGGAAGTCGGTGGAAGTTTTACAGGTGGAGGAATCCAAATGCAGATTAAAGTCCCCCAAAAGTAAAACAGAAGGAGATATGGCGCAGAGTTGAGTGAGGAATTCAGAGAGATCAGAGAGGAATGCTGGGTTAGGTTTGGGGGGGCGGTAAATGACTGCAGTGACCAGGGGTTTGGGGCCGGGTAGTTTAAATGACTGTTGCTCAAATGAGGAGGGGGTTGTAATGGCGATAGGAGAGGGTTTGAAGTGCTGGCGGTGTATTGTGGCTAAACCACCAGCATGACCAGTGCGTGGTTTGTCCATATAAACATATCCGGGGGGTGTAGCTTTATTGAGTAGACTGTATTCCTGAGGTATTTGCCAAGTTTCGGTTATGCAGAAAAAGTCAATGTTATTGTCAGTGATGAATTCAGTGAGTATTGCGCCTTTTTTATTGAGTGACCGGGTGTTGAACAGAGAGAACTTGAGAGTTGGGTGGTATTGGATGGGGGGGGGGGCTTTGGTGAGTGGTCGCAGAAAGGCAGAGCGCACGTGTGGTTTGTTGTGAGTGTGATGACGTATGACGACATCGGGGGCGGGGCGGTTGTTTGTCCAGAGTGTGGGGATACAGTGGTCAGTCCGGGGGTAAATAAACTTTCTGCGTGAGCTGCGGTGGATATATCTGGGTCGGCGAAGGAGTCCGTGTTTACTGATGGATGCTGTGATGTGCGATGAGATGGGGATGTTTTTATTGAGTTCCAAAAGATGTGAGGCGGAAAACTTGAGTGGCATGCTGTAGGAGATGGAGGTTGAAGTGGGCTCGCTGGCCAGTGGCCGCTTCAAACTTGTTGGCCAGGAGTGGAGAAACAGGCACAACACAAACATCCACAGCAGCGGGGCTATTGTCCGTGGAAAGCAGGAGGAGCACGCGAAGCAACGTGCGGCTGTTGTTGTTGATTGGTAGCAGATAGCCACCCAGGCAGTGGCAGGAGCCAGGCTAGCTTAGCATGCTAATCAGCCCCAGGCCGGTGGTGAGAGAAGACGAGCCGGCCGACAGCGAGGACAAGCTCCGGGGCAGAGGAGATGGGGGTTAAAAAAGCTGTGTGGGGGTCAGGGCTCCGAACCGGTTCAAGGAACGAAAACGAAAACCGAAAACGAACGGAATTTTACGAGGAACGGAAACGGAAACGAAAACCAAATGGTCTTCAACTGTTCCGGAACAGAAACGTTATTCTGAAATCCCCAAAACCGGTTAATAACGGTTTTTTTTCGTTCTCTATATACCGTAAAACTTCCAATAAAAGCGGGGTCCCTAATAGACGCAGGGGTGTGGCGACACGTTTTGACAAATAAACGCAGGTCTCCAATTGATTATTTCTTGAACGACTTAAGCCGTTTAGATCACCTACACAAAGATACGGTAACCGGTCCGTTTAAACGTCTGTCCATATGGACATAACGCACATCGTTAGATCAGTTAGATTCTCCACAGATAAATCATTCAGTTCATTTAACACAAACTATGAACACCAACGCATAATTCATCAGACTTACCGGTAAACAAGAGAGACGGGGAAAAGGTCTGACTTCCAACTTTTGAAGCGATCATAAAGTCCGTACGGTCTGTGTCCGTTCCTGCATTGTTTATATTCCTTAAGTCCGTAAGGGTCCACCGGTCAAAAGAATCAATGGGTTTCATTAAATTAATCCGAGTTGTGAATAATATCATGTGAAGTCCGTTGCTCACTGTCTGTTTACTGTCTGTATGCTGGCTGTCGTAAATCTTCCGCTGCCATAAAACGACGTTCACGTTCGAGCGTCACCGCGGACCTACGGCCGACGGGGGTGCCCGCAATCATAGACATATATACATGTATACTATGTATATATGTCTATGCCCGCAATAGTAACACAAACACACCGCGGGCCGACAGGGGGGGGGGGGGGCGCAATAGTAACACACCGCGGGGGGGGGGGGGGGCGCAATAGTAACACACCGCGGGGGGTGGGGGGGGGGGGGGGCGCAATAGTAACACACCGCGGGGGGGGGGGGGGGGGGGGGCGCAATAGTAACACACCGCGGGGGGGGGGGGGGGGGCGCAATAGTAACGGCCGACGGGGGGCCCGCAATAGTAACACACCACGGACCTACGGCCGGCGGGGGTGCCGCAATAGTAACACACCGCGGAGGCCCAATAACACTGCCGGAACGTTAAGAACGAACGTTATTTTACGTTCCGAACCGGTTCAGGAACGATATGTTGGTGGCGGAACGCAAGAACGAAAACGTTAAATATACCGGTTCCGTTCGGAACGGAACGATTGAAAAATAATTTCGTTTTCAAGCCCTGGTGGGGGTAGCCAACTAACCTTCGCTAGCGTGCCACTCCAGCAGCTTGCTGCCCCGGCTCGCGACGAGTGAAGACCGACCCGTCAATCACACCACCAACCCGGGGCAAGAAGTAGCAGCTTTAGAATGGAAAAGGTGACCGGTTGGGTGATGAATGGATCCGGATGATGGCAGAGAAAGATCCGGCTGGAGTTTGTAGGTGGGTCGAGTCGAGGAGGAGTTGCAGCCCGAGTTGACAGCTGGAGGTAGCAAGCACCAGCTAACAGCCACAGGTGAGTCCAAGATCGGGTTGTAACATAAGGGAAGTTAAATAAGCAGAGCAGCGTAAATAAAAGCTAAATTAGCGACAGGAGAAAAAGAATAAGAAAAGGGACTAAACTGGCCAAAGCTCAAACCTAAAATTCAGCCTAAAACCTAATCTCAGACGGAGAAGCGGCGAACAAAGCAGCGCCAGAGGACGTGCTATAAATGTCATTTTCAGTTTTGATGTCGGGACGTCCCTGGCAGGCGGACATTATTGTAAAACGTATTGAACGTGGGGGAACGCCGCCCACCCGGGCCAGCTACTAAACATTGGCGAACTAACCTATTTTAGTCTCAACACCAATATGCAACGGCGAAGGCTTTTTTCTCTAGAGACGTTTGTCCATTCTGGGCTACTGTAGAAACATGGCGGTGCAACATGGTGGCCTCCGTGGAAGGCGACCCGCTCCCACGTAGATATAAACGGCTCATTCTAAGTGAAGGTAAACACAACAATTATTATTTTCAGATCATTATACACTAAAGAAAACATACTTATGAATATTATATTTAATTTCTGCCAAGTCTGTTCCACTAGATGCCACTAAATTCTAAACACTGGACCTTTAAGTACAGTAAATATCAGATTCTTTAAGACTTTTACTCAAGTAATAATCCAATAGGTGACTAACTTCTACCAAAGTCATTTTCTGGTTAGATATCTGTACTTTAACTCAAGTGTGACTTTCAGGTACTTCATCCACCACTGCATAATCCTTAACTTGCTCATCCATGCCAACCCAAAAGAACCTCTGCCTAATGAGGTGTAAAGTCTGTGCTTGACCTTGGTGTGCAGCATCATCGTGTGTTTCTTTTAGTACGTCTGCCTTCAATGACAGGGGGACCACAAACTGCTACCTTTTTTTCCCCGTTTTGTCTTTTGATTGCCTGTGCATTACTCCGTCCTCTAACTCCACTCTAACTTCACCCAATGTTTCAGCAGCTGCTGTAAATCCATTGTTTTATGATCTCTCTCTTGTCACCAGGGGCGCCACTAGAGATTTTGGGCCTTATGAAAGAATATAATATTGCCCCCCCCCCCCCTCCAATAATAGTGTGCTCTGAGGGGCCCCTGTCCTAACTCCCCTCCCTCATGGCACCACTGCTCGTCACTGGCACGCGCAAAAGTCTCATCAGCTTGCTGTTTCCTCTTAAGATCTCCTAGTGAGAACACTGCCAGTATAGAAGTCTGACTACTATTGTCAGACTTGAAATAGGTCACTACTAGCACCATTTTCAGTATTTTCACAACTCTGTGGCTGACAACCATGCTCTTGTCGGACTAAAACTGACACACCCACTTCTCTGTTGAAGCTATTCTCAAGCATTCTAGAAAGTTGAATTCCCCTCCCAAAACACTGCTAAAAAGTACTTCCCCAAGTAGCGGGGGCCCAAATACTAGAGATACTGGTCCTTGAACAGCAAACATTTCTGGAGTCCCTGGGTTGTTTGGTGATTACATTTCATTCACATTGATCATTGCAACATATGTCACAATTCAACGTAAAAATTACTGGCTATTGTTGTCTTCTCCAATACGGCGTTGTGTAGTTTGCAGCAGTTGATCCCGGCGATCAGCTGTGGCTGATCTTCAGTGAATCTGGGTCACGGCACCACTATAACTGACTTCACCCGAACACCCAGGAATGGAGACGGACACCAGAACTTCTTTACTGAACAAAAAGACATCCACACACAGTGACAATCGGGCAGGTTGACAAAACGGTCATATCCATTAACGTCACTGGTCTGCTCAGTTACTGTCAGACTCTACATACGCTGAAAAAAGGGGAGATGGGGGATTGTTCAATTTACAAATATGCAGTTTGTACATTTATTTATGTATTTATACAGTATAAAGTTACAGGGACAGTGCACATTAATAGACATTTCTCTAAATGTGCCAGTTTAGCCATTTTGGCTAATTTTCAACTGTAGTCCCTGGGCAGGTGTAATGACAGCTACAGAAGACACATAAAATACATTAAAACAGGAAGAGCAAACTATGTATAGCAGAGCATACTTTCAAACAAGGGCAACAATACATAAAACAAAGCATGCTTCAGGTTATTTAAATAAGTTACAGAGTCTGGTCACACACGTGATTGTTTTTTAACCATGATTTTAAATACATTTTAAATGAACGATATGTGTCACAAGTGTTGGCAGACTTTTCCATGTGTGAGTTGATCTCCCTGAAAAAGCTGACTGTCCGAATGCAGTCCTCCTCATAGGTAATAGGGTTTGCCTTTTATAACGCGATAGATGAATGCTATGGCGCACGCACCAAAGCGTGTGCCGGCAGACGGTAACAAAGTTTGCTCTCGTTTAAAGCCACAGATCTACAAAACTATCGATGATAAAATGATAGTGGAAGATGAATTTCTGAACTTTCTTGTAATCAAAATGAGGACGCTGAGCCAGGACGAGATTGTTATGCTGGCCTCAAACAACTTCCCGTCCGAGTGGATAGAGGAGTCCAAACGACTTCTCTTTGAAGTGTGTCCGAGAACAACACAACGCTGTGTGACACACAAAGGTCCTCAGAAGGATATAAACAATGTAAAGGCGTGCTTGAAAGTGTTAAACGAGAGTGGGGAAGACATCCCAAGATTTGTGTCTCACTACTTGGATGATCTCCCGCCTGTTACAAGCGGCAGCATTGACGTATCGGCTCTGCTTGGCAGGATTGAACAACTTAACAGAGCTATCTCCAGCATGAAGGGGGCTCTTGATGCACAAGTAAATGCGTGCGAGGATCTGCAAGCAGTTACTGCGGAGGTTGTGCAGCGCATTACGGTGCTTGAGAAGACCCACGAACATGCGGGCCCTGAACGCACCACTGGAGCAGCTGGGGTGGAAGAGAAGAGTGTGGCTGATGCTCCACAGACAACACGAGAAATTACGGCAATGATTGCTCCGCCACAAAAACAACCACAGTGGAACACTGTTGTAAGAGAAGGCCGGCGTTTAAAGCCGGCTCCTGGAAACCCCACGCCACAACCAAAACCCCGCACCGTGCGTAACCCACAGAAACGCGAGAGGAAGAATGTGGCAGTAGTTGGCACTGGGAATGTAGGTAATATCCAAGTGGTTAAAACCAAGTTGGTCAGTGTGTTTGCAACAAGATTCTGCCCTAACCTTGACTCTGACACTTTACGCGATCATTTGACTGAGAAATTGGGCAGGACTATTATGTGTCGCAAAATTGATTCGACACGTAACAGATTCAGCTCGTTTCACATCACTGCTGAATGTAATGAGGTGGATGAAATGTATGATCCGCAACTCTGGCCAGCAGGAATTTATGTTCGACGCTACTACGAGGCTCGTCGGCCTCGACTTACACCTGCCGAAGGAGAATCTGGAGCCGAGGGAGCAGCTATACAGCAGCGCCAGGAATGTCGCAGCCCGGAGTCTCGTGATACATGACAATGGTCAGTGAACGCAACACAGACAATAACACAGCTGACTTGATCCGGGTTGTATCTTACAACGCACGGGGCCTTCGTGTTGGCCACAGTGTGGAGGATAAATCACGCCGACTCATCATTGACAGGCTACTAGAGAACTGTGATGTACTGTGTGTGCAGGAGACATTTTTAGCAGAGCAGGACTTGGAAGGCCTAAATTCATTACATTGTGATTTCTATGGAGCTGGGGAATCCACTACTGACCTTAGCTTAAAATTAAATCATGGAAGGATACCAGGGGGAGTGGCTATCCTCTGGAAAAAGAAATATGATTCCATGATCAAAGTAGTTAGAGTGGATGTAGATTGGGCTATCGGAATAGAGATAAATTGCAATGACACAAAGTTTATTATTTTGAATATCTATACACCTTATGAGTGCTATCAAAATGAGGGGGAATTCCTCAATAGATTAGCCTTTGTTAGTTCCTTTATCCAAGATAATTCTTCCAACTGCATCTGTGTCCTGGGAGACATGAATGCAGACATTTCTGACGAGAACTCTTTGTTTGCAAGACATTTCATACAATTTTGTACTGATGGAGGCTTAACCCTCTCAAGCAAAGTGCTTCTGCCTGAAAACAGTTTTAGTTACATCAGTGAAGCATGGCATACAACTTCATGGTTGGACCATTGTGTTTGTACATCTGATGCACATGCCTCCTTGGAAGCCATGGAAATTTACTATGACTATGCCATTGCCGATCATATACCGTTTTCTGTATCTTTGAATGTAGAAAAATTGCCAATGGTGTCTACTGTGGAAAATAACACAACTACAGGTAAACTGGAGTGGAGTAAATTAACTAAAAAAGCACTGAATAAATATACCATCAGGACAGACAACCTACTGGGAAATATAGAGCTACCCAAGGATGCAATAAGATGTTGTAATATGAATTGTGAGAACCCGCAACACGGGGAAGATCTATGTGTTTTTTATGACTCTATTGTGGAGTCACTTTTTACCTCCAGTAGGCCACTTTATAAAACTCAGTCTAAGGTATATAATGTTAAACCAGGCTGGAACGATTATGTGGCAGAGTCTCATGGGGCAGCCAGAAAAGCATTTAAAGCTTGGGTAGACTCAGGAAGAGGCAGACAGGGGCCTCTATTTGAAGAGAAGAAACGTGCTCATGCAAATTTTAAATATGCCCTTCGATTTATTAAAAAACACGAGAAGTCTATGCGATCTGATTCACTGGCTAAGAAGCTGCAAAACAATAGTGTTCATGATTTTTGGAAGGAAGTCAAATGTATAAATAATTGCAAAATGACTTTACCTTCGAACATTGAAGGGATCAGTGATTCTGACAAAATATCCCAGATGTGGAGACAACATTACTTTGAATTGTTTAATTGTGTGAGAAGTAATCAATTTGAAGTGGGCACTGCCGATACAGATGTGAACATAGCTATAAATTTAGAAGAGGTACACTCTGCAATTTTAGGATTAGATGATAATAAATCATGTGGAGCTGATAAGATAACTGCTGAACATCTAAAATATGCAAACAAAAAAATTTGTATTTTACTTGCTATCTGCCTGACAGGTCTACTCAGTCATGGAATCCTGCCTGACTCTATGCTGTCTGTTTTATTAGTGCCTGTAGTTAAAAACAAAGCAGGCAAAATAAACAGTTTGGAGAACTACAGGCCAATTGCATTGGCTAGCATATTATCAAAAATTGTGGAGAAAATCCTCCTCAATAGGCTGGAAGAGTACATAATCACAAGTGACAACCAGTTTGGTTTTAAACAGAAACATGGTACTGACATGTGCATTTTTGCCTTGAAAGAAATTTTAGACAAATATAATAGACAGAACTCAACAATATTTATGTGTTTTATAGATGCCTCTAAGGCTTTTGACCGCATCAATCATGAGAAATTGTTTAATAAATTGCGTGTTAGAGGGGTCCCAACATGGATTTTAAGAATTCTTGTCTACTGGTATGCTCAGCAGACTTTTCAGATAAAATGGGGAAATTCTGTGTCAGAACCTTTCCGAGTCAGTAATGGGGTGAGACAGGGTGGTATACTGTCCCCGTTCCTTTTCAATGTATATATGGATGACTTGTCACAGCAACTGAATGTATGTAATACAGGGTGTATGGTTGGCTCTATGTTAATTAATCATCTTATGTATGCTGACGATTTAGTAATGTTTTGCCCATATAGTGCTGGCTTACAACAGTTATTGAAAATATGTTCACAATACGGCCTCGACTTTGACATTAAATACAATGCAACTAAGAGCAACATTATGATTGTCAGAGGTAAAGGTGATAGGAAATTAGTTTTCCCTGAATTCTTTTTATCTGGTTCTGTTCTTAAAGAATGTAATGAAGTGAAATATCTTGGTCATCATATTGTAAACGATATGTCTGATGATAGAGACATAAACAGACAGTGTCGGAGGCTTTACTTGCAGGCCAATATGCTTGCACGGAAGTTCAGTATGTGCACAAGTAATGTCAAGGTAGCGTTATTTAGAGCATACTGTACTCCCCTGTATACTGCACATTTGTGGAGCGTTTACAGTAAAAAAAACATGCAGAGACTAAATGTGGCCTACAACGATGGCATGAGGATACTTTTAAAGCTTCCTCGATGGTGCAGTGCCAGTGAGATGTTTGTTAATGTTGGAGTGCCAAACTGCTCTGCTGTAATACGCAATCTTATGTATAAATTCATGTGCAGGCTATTAGCCTCTAGAAATGATATCATTTTGTCTCTGTGTGATGGTGAGAAGAGCTCATTAAGGTTCTCCTCAAGACTGTGGAGCCACTGGCGCTCCAGTCTGTATGTGAGGGCTGATGTCTGTCCCTCTGGGACCGTATCTGGTTGATATTGATGGCTATGTCTGTGATCGATGTTTGTTTTACATTAACTGTTGCCATGTTTTTATTGCCTGTCTTTTATGTATTTTTAGTCCCTATGGACCTCTGATTGTGTCCTTAATAAAGTCTTATTATTATTATTATTATTATTATTATTATACAATCCCCTCTTGCCACAGACCTAGTGTGTCTGTCATCAGTTGTTTTCTGCTTTATAAAAGCACTAAGGAGGGGAGGAGCCAAGCCATGCAAAATCTTATAGACAAGACAAGCGTCTGTAAATTTGATAAGATTGTCCCAGTAAATTATGATTTTTTAGGCAGTAACAATGGTGCCCTGTCAAGCACATTAATAGCCAGGTGGTATACTAACTATACAGGTATGAGTGTTGTACAGGCTTGTGCCCAGCTAGTCAAACTGTATGACAAATATGAAATGATCATGGCATTCAAATATAGTGTTGCTGACTTAGTAGTTTGACAAGATGAACTTTACTACATTTGTTACCATCTTAAAGTAGGAGTAGTCAACTTTTCCCACCCTAGCATTTCAAAGTGGTATTATTTTTGCACTGCCGTCGTGAAGACAAACCAGATTGCTTTCCATGTCCTCAAAGCCTAGCAACCACAAACAATACAAGACGCACATTTGTTTGGAAATCTCAGTGAAAGAAACGATCAACACTTTGGAAATAAGAAAGAAAGAAGTTCACTGAGGAGGTAAAGTGAAATTGTCATAATTTTATATTGAATTTGGGAACAGGCAAAAGCTATTGTAATGATGTGCATTGCATAGTAATACCATACTTTGAAAATGCACAATACTCAAAACTGATTTCTAAAAATCATAATAATCCCAGAATGCTTTTCTCAACTATTGACAGCCTCATAAATCCAGTTCCAAAAAGCTCTTTCATCACCTCAACATCAAAATGCGAAGAGTTTGTAGCATTTTTCAGAGATAAGATAACAAACATCAGGTTGGCTCTGAACTTTGTTATACTGAATGTGCGTGAGTCTCTGTCTTTGGACAGAGTGCTATGAATGTTTTTGTTGCTGTTGATAAAGAAATGCTCAGGAACGAAGTGATGCAACTTGAACCCTCCACCTGCTCACTCGACCCTATCCCCACCACCTTTTTTAAAACTGTGTTTAATTGTTTGGAAGATGAAGTGCTAGCGATTGTAAATCACTCACTACTGACTGGTATCTTCCCCCTGGCACTGAAAAACAATTTTAGGCAAATTTTAAAACTTCCTTTTTTTAAGTAAAATTCTTGAGAAATGAGTACTTAAACAGTTTAACTTAAAGTTTCAATCTGGCTTTCGTCCTCACCACAGCACTGAGACAGCGTTAGTTAAAGTTGTAAATGACCTGAGAATGAACATAGATGACAAGAAACTCTCAATATTAGTACTTTTAGACTTAAGCGCTGCTTTTGATACATTCGATCATGACATCCTTATTAACAGACTACAGAAGTTTGTTGGCCTCTCTGGTACAGTATTAGATTGGTTTAAGACTTGTCCAGCAGAGACTATTTTGTCTCCATTAGTGACCACTCCTCGGCTAACACTAGCATAACATGGGCCTGTGTTGTTCAGTCTCTAAATGCTGCCACTGGGAAATATCATCAGAGAACACTGGATTAGTTTTCATAGCTATGCCGATGATACACAACTCTACATCTCTTTGTCACTCAATGACATCAGCCCTATTGATAAACTGGTTCAATACATTGATCATATCAACCTGTGGACGTCACATAATTTCCTGCAATTGAACAAAGATAAGAAAGAGGTCTTAATTATCGGAGCAAAGGTCCAGAGAGAGATACTGTGCACTAACTTAAAATCCCTGGCACAAATAGCCAAGCCCATAGCAAAAAATCTTGGTGTGCTTCTAGACCCTGATTTGAACTTTAAATCTCATATCAGTAATCTCACAAAAACCTGCCTTCTATCACCTTAGAAATATTGCTAAAGTGCAACCGTTTCTCTCCCAGGCAGATACTGAGAGACTTATGTGTCACGATCCCTGTGTTGGAGGGTGTTTTCCCCCCTCTGTTCTCCTCTCTCCCTCTCCCTGCAGTGCTGGAGTGCAGAGGTGGGCGGAGCCCACTCATGAGACACACCTGAGCACCATTTGCTCATTAAGACAGACTATTTCTACCTGCTGGATTGTCACTTCAGTGCCGGAAGATTTCCATGCAAGCACACGTGTCTCGCCACTTTGCTCTGCGTTTTCTCCCTCCGTGCCTCCAGCTCCAGCGATTCTCCTTTGAGGTTGAATTCTTTTGTTACCTTGTTTCCAGTTTTTCCCCTGGACTCTTTTTGTTGAACTTTCATTCTCGAGCTAAGAACTATCAGATCCGTTGGATCCTTTTTGAGTTGCCACATTGTTTTCCTCTTTTTGTCTTTCTTTTGTTACTTGCCCCATGTGGTATATTTGCGTTGCTACTTTATCCACTTAAAGTGCGATTTTGAGTTTTTCTACATTTTTCTCCCTTTTTGTTAATAAATATTATTATCGTATCTGCATTTGGGTCCTGGCCTTGTCTTTAGATTCTCGTACCGTAACATTATGCATGCTTTTATTACTAGCAGGCTTAATTACTGTAATGCTCTCCTATCTGGTCTACATAATAAAGCTATAAATAAGCTACAGATCATTCAGAATGCAGCAGTACTGACCAAGACCAGAAGGACACATCTCACCTGTCTTAAAGTCCCTTCATTGGTTGCCTGTCAGTTTTAGAATAGATTTTAAAATCCTCTTATTGGTGTTCAAAACACTCAATGGATTAGCGCCCGAATACTTGTCAGACATGCTTCTGATGTATGCTCCCTCTAGATCACTCAGGTCCTCTGGGACTGGCCTATTAGTTGTTCCCCGGGTGAGGACAGAGACCTACGGGGAGGCGGCATTTAGCGTCTACGGTCCTCGCCTCTGGAATAGCCTGCCAGAGGAGCTGAGGTCATGTCAATCTGTGAACACCTTTAAAAGAAACCTTAAGACATACCTATTTAGCTCAGCATTCCCTTAATTCATTTTATTATCATTATTTTTTTTTTAAATAAAATAAAAAATATATATATATTTTCACTGTATTGTTATATTCTCATTGTATTGTTATACTTTCATTGTGTGATGCCCATGAGTGATCACATTGGTGATTGGTGAATTTAATTCTGTTAGGAATATATTCTATGTGTGATGGTGGTTGGAAAACCAATTCATTGTGTTTAGAGCACAGGTGTAGTTCAGTGTTTCGAGCAGCAGGGGGCAGTGTGAGGCGGGGGGGGCCGGATGCCGACTGGAAATGTGTGACAGAGCGGGTCGCGTTACGGCCGTCCTCTTTCTACGTGCTGTCGGAGAAGAAAGACGTGACGTGCCCGTGTCTTTGTTTGTTATTTATTTCAGGTCGGTATCGGTGCCTTTGCGTTTCGTATGTTAATGTACTGGTGTAGTAATGTCCCCGAGTGTGTATTAGTGTTGAAGATAGAGTTTGTGTGTGCGTGTCGGGACGTGTGAGTGTACCGACGTTATCTGCTAACGGCTAACTGTAACGGTCATTGGCGGCTGTGGTCGCTGGCAGCGGCGTGCGTTCATGTCCGAGTCCATGTCCGTGTTTGAATGTGTGTGTGTTTGTCGTGTCAGTGCGAATGCGTGTGGCTTCCTGTGCATTTGATCTAGGCGAGTTCATGTCTATATCATTATTATATTGTTGAAAAGTGTGATTTGTGTATCTATTTACTCCGGGTTTTACAGCAAAGAGAGAAAACACAGTTAGTAAACTGTTTTGTTAGCAAGGTTTAAACCTAAGTAAATGCTAAATAATATTGAGTAGAGTTTGTATCATTTGTATAGTTGATTAATGATGATTGATTGTGTTAAATTGTGAGCTGTCCAATAAATCTACTCTTTCTACGTGCTGTCGGAGAGGAAAGACGTGACGTGCCCGTGTCTTTGTTTGTTATTTATTTCAGGTCGGGTACGTCACTGAAAGAGCAACACAATTATTATCTGCTACGCGGCCCAATTCTCGGGACCCGTAACAATTGCATTGTTGTATTTTGTTGTATTTTCATTGTATTGTTAAGCACCTTGTATTGCAAATTTTGTACGAGGGCGCTATAGAAATAAAGTTTGATTTGATTTGAGAGGATGAAAGAGCACACAATAATAGAGGAACACCCTATTCAAAGGAATAGGGTGTCTGGCTGAGCCATACTACATTTAAACAAAACCAGGTGTAAAACCTGTTATACACACTCCTAGGAAAATACCAGTGACACTGAACAACAGACTGAAGAATGAACTACAAAGAATGGAATAACTAAAAGTAATAACAAAAGTAGATGGACCAACATATTGGGTTAACTCAATGGCAAACTGGGAACGCAATCGGCTACCGTCTGATGACGATTTAGCCTCTGGGGGCAAGGGCCAATATTTCTGGCAGATCGGTGTAGCCAGCGGATATCCAGGCCAAGACTTCCTCTTCCGTGAGCCAATCATTGTTTGCAGTCCAATTAGCAACTTGGAGTTAAGAGACGATGTCTACGACCGGATTGTTTCACAAGTAGCCTTTTCACAATAGTCGGACTACAAACAGACTACAAACGAAAACTCGAATGCTTCCAATACCAAAATCTTGTCCCTTTGCCTACAGATTCTACATTCATATGCAGATATCTGTTTATAGAGATTAACTCAATGGTGAGAAAAAGCCTAATGGTAAGCTGCGTTTTTGCTTGGACCCAAAAGAGCTCAACACTGCCATCTGCAGGCAGCACTTTCAAATACCAACCATTGATGAGGTAATGAGCAAACTGGCTGGAGCACCATACTTCAGCACATTAGACGCTAGCTGCAGTTACGGGCAAATAGCTCTCATAGAGGAATCATCAAACCTTATATTTAGCATGCCATTCAGAAGATACAAACATTTGTGCTTATTATTTGGGATAAATAGCGCACAGGAAGTTTTTCGCAAGAGGGTGGCACATCTTTTCGAGGACATTGATGGTGGTGGTCACCTATATCGATGATCGAGTTAAACCTACAGGCCTGAGGAAAGAGAAACATGACAAAAGGCTCAGACAGGTCCTTCAGAGATCCAAGGCTGTAAACCTCAGGTTCAACCAGGAGAAAAGCAAAATAGGAATCAGGGAAGTGAGATATCTTGGACACAAACTCAGCCAGGAGGGTTTGAAGCCAGACCCCAGCAAGGTCCAACCGGTTGCAGAGATGGAGACACCCAAGGACAGGTAAGCCCTGGAGATGTTCATGGGTCTGATAACATATTTTATTCTAAACCTCTCAGAAAATATGGAGCCATTAAGAGAACTGCTACAAAAAGATATTGCATGTCACTGGAACGAAAAACATGAAGAGACAAACAAAATCAAAAAGACTCTCATAGACAGCACAAATGTCACTCAGATATTGTGATGTCACACAGCCAGTGAAAGTTTCAGTAGACACATCCAAGGCAGGCCTCAGTGCTGTCCTAAGGCAAAATGGTGCAGCAGTTGCATTCGTGTCCAAGGCACTTACCAAGGCCCAAGTCAACTATGCTCAGATAGAAACAGAAACACTTGCAATTGTACTTGGATGTCAAAAGTTTCATCAATTCATATATGGGAAAGAGCAGAAGTTGAGACTGATCATAAACCACTGGTCTATTCTGAAAGAAACATAGGACATACCTCGCTGAGGATACAAATGTTGCTCCTTAAGCTACAGCCAAACCAACTGAGAGTCACTCACAATCCTGGAAAATAAATGTATCTGGCCGACACACTATCCAGAGCATTTCTCAAGGTCACAGACAACGACTCAGAACCAGAATACAAACTTAAGCAGGAAATGGATGCGCAAATTCACCTTGTCAGTCAACTTCCTGTTAGTGAAGACAAAATGCACACATTACACAATGAGACACAGAGAGATGATGACATTTTGGCATAGAACAATTCAAGCTCAGAGCAAGGGAACTCTTGTTCTGGCCTGGAATAAATAAAGACATCAAGAGAGTTGTGTCAAAATGCAGCATCTGTCTCACACACCTGCTGACCTGTTCGCATGGCATGGACGTGATTTCCTGATCATAGTGGACTATTATTCCCAATTCTGGGAAGTTGCGCAGCTACCAGATATCAGAGCAGCAACAATGATTCGAATGACAAAGTCCATACTGGCAAGACACAGAATACCAGATGTGATGAAATCTGACAACGGACCCCAATACACACAGGAATACAAAAAGTTCAGCAGAGAGTGGCGCTTCAAGCACACAGTGTCTCAAAGGCATCCTCAGGCTAATGGTCATTCAAATAGTTCAAATGCATACTGGAAAAAGGGTTCTGACCTATACATAGGGTTTCTCGAAAATCCAAACAGTCCTATAGGAGACTGTGGCTCTGCAGCTCAAATGCTGATAGCCGAAGGCTTAAAGCACTTATCCCATGCACTGAGAAACTGCTCCTACCGAAGATACACAAAACAACACATGACATTCACGTGGCGATGAGAGCATAGAAGCATAAACAAAAGACTATGACAGAACTGCAAAAGACCTACCTCCACTGGGCATAGGTGAATCAGTGCCACAGGAAGATGGAGTCAAGCTGTGGTCAAGGATGTAGCTGAGACACCACGCCAATACATCATAGAGACTGCACAGGGACGTCAGCTACGGCGCAACCGTAGACATCTCTTGAAGACAGAGGAAGTGGATCAGCAGGCCACAGGGGAACCAGCCACTGATCACAAAGCTACAGCTCAAGAGGAGGAAGCTGACTCACCTATAAAATTTGCAGCTGTACTGGTTACCAGACCAGTGCTAAGTAGAAGGACAGGCTATGCCAACCACAACCACTCAAACCACTCGAAGTGGTCAAGTTGTCAAGCCTCCATCAAGGTATGAGGAGTGAACAGAACAATTAAGACACTGAGAAATACAATACCCATCCTATTGGAGACAAATCTTTGTCTCCAACTATTACTAGAACAGGTGTATTTTAAAGAAAGAATAAATAAAGATGCTTAAAAGCTTAATTGCCTTAGTTGTCATTTTGCCCCAAACTTTTCATTTTTTATTTTCAGAGGGGAGATGTTGTGATATGACAATGTTGCCACCTGGTGGTGGAGAGTTCTGGAATAAAGATAGCTGCTTGAACAAACGCATGTTCTTGTCTTGCTTAATACAACAACTTTGTTGTAAAAGCAGATGGATCCATACAGAAGAACTGGCTGAACAATATTCTGATATAGAGGAGGAGAAGAAGTTGTGGTTGGACAGATGGGTGTTTCAGTTTCTGGATAGCAGAGTCTCTGTTGGCAGTGTTTGTGAGTGTCCATGGTGTGTTGATTGAAGCTGAGGTTATTGTCCAGTGTAATGCCGAGGTATTTAAAAGACTCCACCACATCCACTTTCCCTAACTAATTTGTCGTGAGAATGGGTGGGGAATAGTCCGCTGTGCAGGGGCGCTTATGATTAGTTCCTTGGTTTTTCAGCTGTTTATGTGGAGAACATTATATAAGACATTCTTGGGAACAGGGAGTTGAGAGCCCTGTTCAAATTGGTCCACTTATAGAGCACTATTTAGGGTGTCACCATTGTGCAGTGTGAAATGTGAGGCTATGTTCGAATTGGCTCACTTGTTTCCTCATTCCCTATTCCCTATATAGTGAACACTACATAGCACACTATTTAGGGAATATGTATACCAGTATATAGATTTGTTATAATAATATGAGATCAGGATGGTCTCACAACCCCCCCATCAACAGCAATTTCCCACCTAGGTGAAAGTCTCTTCCATTAGCTCACTCTGCACATGATATACGTGATAAACAAACCATCTCAGTGTCTCGCATATGTATGTTAGGTCGGCTTTAGTTTTGCCAGGTTGGCTTTAGTCCTGCCTGGTCCGCTTTAGTCCTGCCAGGTCAGCTTAAGTCCTGCCAGGTCGGCTTTAGTCCTGCCAGGTCAGTTTTAGTCCTGCCAGTTCGGCTTTAGTCCTGCCAGGTCAGTTTTAGTCCTGCCAGGTCGGCTTTAGTCCTGCCAGGTTGGCTTTAGTCCTGCCAGGTCAGCTTTAGTCCTGCCAGGTCGGCTTTAGTCCTGCCAGGTCAGCTTTAATCCTGTCAGGTCAGCTTTAGTCCTGCCAGGTCAGCTTTATTCCTGCTGGCTGTGCATGTCATTTTGTCTGCTGAAGGCGAAAAGCTCTACAACTAACATTTTCTTTAACCCTTTGCCCTTTTTCCAGCCTAAGAGTACACACGTACAGAGACATACAACATTGTAGAAGCCTGCACACAAGAATTACAGCCTAGGGTCGTCACACCCTGAATTGAGCTACCTCTCCAGCTTTACTGCAGGCCCATCACCCTGCCTTAAACACTGGGAGGGGGGGGGGGGGGGTTGTCTTAGGCCCACAGACTGTAAAAAGCTTTGGCTATACAACTAGCTCACTCATTTTTGATGATCCCCTCATTCTTGCAGCTTATTGCTTTCAACCAGGTTGTCCTCTGTCAGCCAAGACCCAATAACACAGCAAGATGACATTGTTTCAATAGTTGGTGTAGCAGCCTAGTAGTGGCTAATGGGTATTGCCTCCAGCTGTTGCTGTTTTGCCTCCAGTGGAAATGTAATCATGACATTGACTGACCCTTTCATGGAGGTGTCATGGCAAGTTGAACACAGGTGCAGTGCCAAACATTAACATTTTATTTATTCTGTGTCAGAGCGTTAGCATGTCCAATTTGTGGTTTTCACTAGTTTTGTTCTTACCAGTCATAGTCATACATTAATGGAGCAGACTTTATTTGCTACACCTGTGATTGTATGACACCTCTGTGAACACTCCACTATCCTGAACCCCACACATGGCACTGTTTTGTTCATTTGATGTAATATATATCTACGTATACGTATGTGTGTTTGTGTTAAATGCATTGTTGATCAAAGAAAGGCAGACCCGTTATATACCAAACCCTGAATAAAACACAAAATAAAGACAGTAGATAGAGAGATTAGATTACATTTTAATGTGCACAGCGTGATACAGAAAAAAAGCAGTAAAGATATATAAAAATATCACCTTTAGAGCTTTAAAAAAAACAACAACTCAAGACCAGATACAGGTGGGATAACATCACCATCCAATAGACGGCCCGATCACAGAGTCACCACACCTCATCTCACTTCTCCACCTCAGTCCTCCACTCCCACCTCCCCCCTGTGCCCAGTTTGGGGGAGTTGGAGGGTGGGGGCCACCTTGTCACTATTTTTTTTCCACAGTTTAGAAGCAGGACCGTGGACCAAGCTATAGTCCATGGGACCGAGACACAAAAAAACAAAACAAAATAACATCAACAGCCTCCTTTTCATGTACAACAGCCCAACTCCCTGTTGTAACCTGTGTTTTAACCTCTGGAAAAGTATTGTAACTGCATTACAACTCATAGAGGACAATACTTAATATATGGACACGGCATGTTGTAAAGTAGCCTCTTGAGTTTTTTATGCATTAGAGTTTTCACACAGCAATAACAGGATGTCTCAGTGTACTTGCGATGCTTTTCATCATCGTTTGACATCCATGTTAGTCATTGGGAATAGTGCTATTGCAGGACGCTACATCAACCCATTTTGTGCACGCACACATGCACATACAGACACACTCACAAACACACACATACACACATAGCCACAAAGATATTTAAAGTAAGCTTTAACCTTTCCCCTTTAAAATTCTTCATGTTGAATAGTGTAGAAAAGTAAAGTTTTTTGCCTTGATCCACAACCATTTAAACAGCTGCAGCTTCACTGAAATAGAATACAATTCAAATAAAAAAGAGAGTATACAAATCAAAAATCTAAGGTGTCCTAAAAAAATGGGTAAAAGTCAGCGTGTGGTGGGAGATTGCGTAGGATTTCACAGAGATACAAATACATTTATTCTAAAGAAGCAGAGTGTGAATATGGACGCTGAGGAAGAGGGCTGTTCCACCGATGCGGTGCAAGGGGGTCACCTATGTCAGCCGTTGTCAAGGCGACGGTGGGAACAAGCAGGAATGAAATCACTGTGTCACAATGTTGGGTCTGGACATGGGTGGGGTTAGGGGGGAGGGGGCATGGACCGGAGGTCCTGTGTTTGTGGGGGGGGGGGGGGGGGGTTCTGGCTGTTGTGTTTTTGCTGAGTCAAGGGAAATCTGGTTATTCTCCCAGTAGCTACCAAGCACAGCCAGTGAGATGCTATGTGATAAGCTATCAGAGCTGTGAGGCTAATAGCTATAAGAATGGAAGGAATGTACATTGTGTCAAAAAAAACTAGATAATGAGCCTGGCAGCATGGGGAAATAAAAAAAAATAAAAACATCAAGGACACAAGCAAATGAGCAAAGCCACCCAAAGAATGACCATCTGACTTCCTGTGCCCTTGAGTTGGTTAAACCAGTGATGAAGATAGACCAAAGAAAAACACAGCTTTCGACAGAAACAAACATTGTAAAAGAAGGCAGGGCTAGATGGTGAAGGGCCACAAACCAACCAAAACCAGCTCTGAAAATGTCTTGCCTCTTGTTTTTTCCCAGAGGTACATTACCATCTTCTACTCTTTTTAAAATAAGAATTCCCTCTTCATCGTCTACCAGCCCCTCCCTCCCTCCCCACTCTCATTTAACCTCCTCCATTTCCACCACCCCACCTCCGTCCCCGGGGGAGAGGAGGGGTTTGGTCAGGGCTTGTGGAGCTAGATCTCCTTGGTGGTGCTGACCCTGATGTTGCTGCAGCACTTTCCCATGGCCTCGAACAGCGGGTCGAAGAAGGTGTGCACACAGATCGAGTACACGCGGCTGACGCAGTGGATCTCAATCAGGTAGCTCTTCACACATGGCACCACCGCCCAGATGTGCAGGAAGGAGAGTATGGCGAAGAAGATGCCCCAGATCAGGGCCAGCGGGATCCCCACCAGCGCCGTCAGCAGCCGGTAGCACCAGTACTTGGTGACGGTGAAGGTGGTGAAGCTTGCCTTCCACACGCCATCGAAGCTATATGTGCCGGGGGGCTCTGCGATCACGTCCTCAAAGTCCACCTGATGGGGGTCGAAAAAGGTAGTGGTGAATGATTAGTGATTATGATCAGTGAATCCACTTTGTCCAAGTACGCAATGGTACATTACTACTAGTTAGTACTACTGGATGAAGTGTTACAGGTGTGTTTTACCTAATACATTTTAGTTTAGGGAGGTACCATGCATACTTTCCCACACCAGGTGGAAAAATATACAGACGCAAAAATGATTTCGGAAACCCATTAAACGGACCAACATAACACCTGAATATAACATCCAAAAAAACATTAATGACCACTTAGCAAAGATACATGATCAGAATAGACCTAACATAATCAGACATAAACAATGAGAGTGCTTGACCAGTTAGAGTGTTGTGCATGTACATGCGTGTGTGTGTGTGTGTGTGTGTGTGTGTGTGTGTGTGTGTGCAGGGACGTAGCACCCCTATGATGATGGGGGGGGGGGGGTGCTACTGCGCGATTCTTGAGCGGGGCCCCCTCTCTGCCTTGGGCCCCCCCAAGACTGTCTCACTTTCCCCCGCAGTCCGTCGGCCCTGTGTGTGTGTGTGTGTGTGTGTGTGTGTGTGTGATGAGCTGTTATTAGCCAGGGACTGGTACAGCATACCCCCACACACTCCTCCCCAAATACTTCCTCCACACTGAAAGTCTGGCATCTGGCCTGACTTGTTCTCGTACCTGCCCTTCATCTGTTACATTCTCCTCCTCCTCACTATAAAGATAAGATAAGAAGATAGAGATGGATATACAGATCTGCCAGTCACTTCTTTTCTCTCTCTGGCTCTCTTGTTTCCACCCTCCCCACAGTCTTCCAGGCGTAAAGTAAATGTTTATCTAAGGGTTACATAGTCCATGTGTCTTGACATAAAGACCAGATGGTTTGTCTCCACGGAAACGGCTACTGAGTACTAATAGCTGCGATAGCAATACATCACATAGGTATTGTCTGCTGTCGAAATGTCAACGAATAGTTGGGACTGGAATTAAAATCATTGTCCCATGTAGAAATAATGTGCTTCTACAATGGAGTAGGGTGTTATACTAATTAAAGTAATGTTCTGTGGGAAAAGTAATTTAGAATCCACAGGTCCAAGCAATGCTTTAGGTTTCTAGACGTCTAAAAAAAGTTTATTGTTACCAAAATATGCTTTGGCTCACATCAGACCATTTCGGAAATACACGTTTGAAGCTCTACACCCTAAAATAGGGTGTTCCTTCAGGTCTTTATCTCTGGGCAGGCAGGCCACGCCCAATCAGAGAGAGAGAGTTGTTTCTCTCTCTCTCTCTCTCTCTCTCTCTCTCTCTGCAGCCATGTCATATAAATAAAACATCAAATCTTATAGCAGCCACAAAAACCAGCATGGCATCCATTTTGTTTTTCCACAGCTACAAATTTAAGAGGACCCACTTTTTCCAACTTTGATTCAGAGTAAATGAGAGCCTTCAACAGAGAAGGAAAACTAAACGAATGCATGACTGAGGCAATTAAAAAAAGGAAGAAAAGAAAACAAGGAATGGTTGGTGCCCAAGATTTTATTTGTCTTGAAACTACTTCCAAATAGTTTTTAATGGCTATCTTGTGGAATAAAAAGCTATGCATGCCTTTATTTGATAGCTCCAAAACAGCACATTGAGTCTGCAAGGCATGTGTGCTGCTGGTGCAATCCAGTATTTAAACAGACTACAGTTGTCTGCTGAAAGTGTTGCTGAAGAATGGGGCGCATAACTAGTTATACTCAGTGGAGACTCAAATAGGAATAAAAACCTAACATTATTCACGTTCATTTTTCGGTCTGTGATAATATTAAAGAATTCCGAACAGCAGGCTTGCTTTTTTAATCTTAACATCGATTATCTGGCAAACCAAAACCTGTTTGAATGCATTAATCCAGTTGACCTCTGGCATTTGATATTTAAGCCCAAAAGCACTATATGTACCTTTAGTCAATACCTACACCATTCAATTATTATGGATCTAGGTATAGCTATCTTTCCCAATGTAAACACAAGTTATTACTTGTGTTTACATTGGGAAAGATAGCTATATGTATCCCTATCTGTGTTTTTGCACTATGTTCACCGCCAAGAGGTCCTGTGTGATCCCATGGGCATGTTAACTTAATGTCCTCCACCAGGGAACCCTCACAGGAGAGATAAGAAACAATGGCAGCATATGGTGAGCATGTGACCAAAGCAAAGCAGCCACTGTGCTATCTGGAGAGCTGTTTCCTTCAGGCTGTCAAGCCTGAGTGGAGAGTGTAGGTTTATGTAGGAACAGGGCAGTGTGTGTGTGTGTGTGTGTGTGTGTGTGTGTGTGTGTGTGTGTGTGTGTGTGTGTGTGTGTGTGTGTGTGTGTGTGTGTGTGTGTGTGAGTGCGTATGCATGTGTCTCTATGTCAGGCTTTATAGTAACTACTAGCTAGGATCAGAGGGCTACTCGACAGCCGCTATAGCGGGGAGCTAAATGTGGAGCCAGCGGACACAGGAGGGAGCTTCAGCAGAGGAAATCCCTCCCTCCTCAGAGCAGCTGTGTGAGGTGGCTGATTGAGACCAGCTGCACAACACCATGACTACATGTGTCCACTGAATGTGGGAACGAAGTCAGGATGTGTGTGTGTGTGTGTGTGTGTGTGTGTTTGAGACTGATTGGTGTGTGTGTGTGTGTGTGTGTGTGTGTGTGTGTGTGTGCTTGTGTGTGACTGTGATTATGTGTGTATATGTGAGTATGTGTGCAGTGTGTAGAGGGGGTTGGCAGTGGTTTGCTAGAGGGAATCCCTCCTCATGTTTCACTACGTCACCAGACAACAGGACACCCCGAAAACCCCTTGGCAGCCGCTTCCCTCACAACCCCAAATAACCCTGAAACTATCTCACTCGAAAAACACACCGTCTGTCTGCGTATGGAATCAAAACAGAGGCCATAACTGCATGAGGATTTCTCTCATTTGCAAAGGAAGATAACGAAACAGAATATAAAAACCTGTTGGACCGGGCAGAATTCCACAATATTTTCAACGGTTGGTTAGTTATAGTTAAATGTAAGACACAGGGTTTGTACAAAAACATTATCAGGACTTGTTTTAAGATTAGATCATGTCCTTGTGTGTTTCATCCCAAGATTGTTTAAATAATTCATAGACAGCTCCAGACTTGATGAAATAGTTCATGATCAACCATTAAATAACTGTTGCTTTAGATTATAGGTTATAGCACTAGTCACTGGTTTCTGTGGCCTTGTGTGGAAGTGTTCCTTAAAGCCGTTATGGGAGTTGCTAAAGCCAGAAGAAACTTTTTATAGCTTTTTAGATTGCAGAGGATTGGTTGAAAAGTGGCATTGCATTACGGTTATTCATTGGTTGTTTGGTAAGTCGATTAAAGTGGAAAGCCAATCCTGTGAGGCTGAATTCTATTTCTAGTCTGAAGAGTCTGACTCACAGGAGGAAAGAGAGAGGCAGAGAGACAATGGCATAGAAGGAGAGAGAAAATGAGAGAGAGCGAGAGAGTTAAAGAGACAGAGAGAGAGACAGAGAGAGACAGAGAGAGCAGAGGGCACAGAGCGCGTGACAGCAGGCATGTTTTTAATCATCCTCTAAATATCATCTTTCTTTCTTCCTCAGAAGTTTTCCAAATGAAATGAATTACTTATTAAGGAATGTATTAATCCAATATGTTTCTATAAATGTATTTCTTGATATGGACATCGACAGTGATTAATGCATCTAGTGTGCATGTATTCCAGTGAACCACCATGGAGGTGTCTATATAGGATGGTGGAGAGTGGGTATGGTGGAGAGTGGGTATGGTGGCCACCAACTTCCCACCAACTATCTGCTTGGGAGTGTCCCTGTTTTAACAAGGCAGAGACGTCAGGCATTTCAAGGCCAGAATCCCTGATTCCGTGCAGCGAGAGGTTTGACCCATGTGTAGATGAAAACGCACGGCCGGCAAGACACTATGATAGACGGCGTCAGAGCTACACTAACACGTCAGGTGTTTTTCCAGCGTGCCACGCCTATTATTACAGAGACTCAGCAAACACAAATACACATAATGTAGCGCTATTTGAGCGATTCTAATCGCATATGCCCTCCTGACCGCTCAGAAACAGAATAAAACGACAAGGTGAATTTGGTAAGCGCGTTTCAACAACAGGAAACCGACCACGCGTCTCTCAGCAGGTCCATAGGACCCAATTGCGTTACGACAGGACGTGGTGGACAGCGCGTCGTATCAAAGTCCCGTCATCCAGTCTCTAGTGAAATGTTGACCTGATGAGGAAATGTCATCTGGGAAAAGAAATGTAGGCTAGGGCAGAGCACAGCGTGCGCGCCGTGCGCCATGCACGGGGCTGGCGCGCCTGGAGCGCACGCAGCAGCCTTAGTGGCCATTTGACAGCTCCTGAATTTTCATTTTCAAAACTCTCTTATTTTTAATCATGCATAATTGGATTATCCAAAAGTTTGATAATAATTGTGTCGAACCAACTTTTTCAAAAAAACGTAGGGCTAAATGGCCACTGTCAACTAAAAACAAACCTTAAGTGGACACTGTCAGCCTACTATGGAAATATCAATTAAACGTTTCCCTCGAAGTCCACATAGGAGGGAAAAAGTAACACAAAGTCCTGCTCACCTTGACAACGTCGTCGTTTATGCGCTTCGGGTCCCGGTTCACCAGGTCGATCTCTTTCGTGTGGACATCATCCATCGTCTTCTCGTTCAAACTGTCGTTTTCCATGTCTTTATTGTTCGGTTTGTATATGTTCCCTTGTTTTCGGATGAATGGCGATTGCAGAAAGTCCTGTAAAATCCGGAGGGGAGCAGGATTGGCAGAAGAGAAAGTATTGAGGGAAGCCGAGCAGTGTGTGTGTGTGTGTGTGTGTGTGTGAGTTAGAAAGAGGGGAGACAGGAGAGCAAGTTAGCAGCCTGCCCCAGCCTGGGATGGTTTTAAACGTATTAAAATGAGGCACCACACCCCTCGGTCGCGGAGATCCCACTCTGGCCGCAAGGGGTCGTCCCCCTAGCAACCTATGAGAGGTCCATGGACTAAGCTGTCTCCGAGTTATCTGATGGTGTTTGCCGATGTTTCAGTCTATTGTTATCTAACCATATGATATAGGCCTAGATGGGTTAGGGGGAAAAACGTCAAAATGTGTGTTTTTATGTAGAATTGTTTTTCATTATCATACGTCATCGATCATTGCGTAAGGCAATCAATTACAAAGAGTGACCAAACACCAAATGGATGCGCGCACACACACATTTGAATGAAAGGTGTTTCATTGATGGGTCCAACATCTCACACAAGAGGGCTGCGTGTGGCTTTTCATTCGCAACTTAGGCAAATTTGGCAAATATATTGCAAATACCCTCGTAAAGTTAAAAAGGTCGTTTACCTTCTCGTTAAAATCACTGGCATTCATTCAACCAATCACAAGTCAAATAGCTGCCCGAGTATTTGACACTTTGGTGGGAAAATAGCTTTTCTGCTAAAAATACAGGTACAGGCTACAATGACGCGCTACTGCAAAATGCCTGAAACGAGAAGGTGCCACTGTGAGACCTGGATCCTACCTCGTCCGCCTCCCCGTCCTTCAGTCCGCCTGTCATGCTGCCCTGCGTAGGAAGTGTAAAACCCGCGTCCCGTGCGGACCAAGGAGACAATATGGTGAGCTGTGGAGGAGGAGTGCGGATTTTCCCAAACGGAGGCTCTTGTTTAATGACCAAATTCCTGACTCTTTTTTAGTATTACGCACGTGACGCGCATCAATGTTAGCCCTGGGAGCCGGGAAACGTCCGTGCGCGCCGAGGAGCGCCGCTCTCCACGCAGGCTGGCGGGACACCTGCGAGGAGGGCGGCAGCGGCAGCTCGGTCCAAAAACCGTAACCCACAATTAACCTATCACTCAAAACGTGCCGAAGCACGAGTGGTGGACAAACTGACGTGATATTAGTAGATGCTGCTATTGGTCTGTCGGATTTGGCAAACGGTAATATGACCTAGTCACATTTCTATGGTGTAGTAAAGCAGGTTTTCAGGAGCACCGTCAAGTGGAAAAGTCACTCGAGGTCTGTTTACATGGCCTACCTGTGGCTTCACACAACTACTGGGTTTCTATATGAAAGGGTTAACTCATTACAGAGATGTTGGTCATTCTGGTCAACATGTTCTGTTCTCGTGAGATTCATTGGAGATGAACGTCTCCAGGCTGTGGAGGAACCTCCGCAGCACAGCACCAGCTCTATTTCTAAAGAGAGACAATGGGGAATAAAACGGTTGGAGTATTAATGATGCTGTGTCTAGACCGGCAAGCTTTCTTTTTCAGAATAGGTTAGTAAAAGCTTCTGCTTATTCTGTTCACAATTACAAGTGTAGGCCTACGCCTGGTAATGTTCCCGATAGACATGCCTATGCTGTGCTTTTTACATTCAAATTAAATCAATTTACCAATTTCCTTAATTTCCCTTGGAAGTGTTATGCAACAGCCCAATAATAACAACAACAACAACGATGTATTGTTGCAATGTTTTATTGCTGCATGACTGTCAACCAATCAAAACAGTCAACAGCTCATGGGCACTCATTGAGTAATCATTAAGAACAAAAGCAAGTAGGCCTACAAGAGAAGTCTGCACAGACCTGTAGGGCTGGCAGCAAAGCCCCAGGTCATTTTCCATTGAGCTACAAAATGCTATTTGTCAAGTGAAGTGTCTTATGCAATCCAAAGTAAATCATGGAGATTTATGTGGCATGATCTGGCAGCAAAATGCATATCACGCAATCTGTCAAAGAGGGAAAGAAAGAAAGAGAGAAAGAAACAAAGAAAGAATCCACACATGAAATTCTGATACAAATATTTATTTTGGTCAAGAAGCCTACATATGGTTTGTCCAATAAGGAGGAAGCCACTTAGTCGAGAGGAAAAATGAAAACTGGCATATTTATGATTTGTACTTCAATGCTTTTGTGTTGTCTGAGAGAGGTTTGACAATATTTGAGTCAGTGGAGTGAAAGGTGTGGTTTAAAGGTTTACACACACACACACACACACACACACACACACACACACACACACACACACACACACACACACACACACACACACACACACACACAGCCATGTCAGAATGTCACATGTGACTTAGTGTTTCACCCATCATCATCATCATCATCATCATCATCATCATCATCATCATCATCATCATCATCATCATCATCATCATCATTCTTAGCCTCTCTTTGTTCTGCTTAAGAAGTATGCAGCATGGCAGCTAATAGGAAGACTTGCATTGCGTAACAACAAACTCCATGTACCTGACACAACATACTCTTCTATCTTCTTAATAGAGGAAGCATTCTGATCCACTGTGTGATTCCTGCTCAATTGTCTTTTACTGCAGATTAGCCAACTAAACTAGCAGCACCATGGCAAATAAAATAACAAAAATTAATCAAACACCACTGGAATGTACCTGGCGGTCAGTATCACACACCTTATAGAAAATACAAAGAGCAAAAGGCCATCTTTAAATCTTTACGGTACATTAAGACTTGGCAGTGTTTGTATAAACAATAAAATAGATGGCCACTTTTGAAGGAAGAGTCAATATCCAGATGAACTCAAAACTTTAGACACCATGCATAAAATCTATCAAAATCTATCTAAAACTATTTAAATCTTTTTCCTTGAAGGTTACTCCATTACATTTTCAACTGACTGTGAGATCAACACAGCACATTGATAATAAAATAAGCCTGTAAATATGTGTGCAATAAGCTGCAATTTAGCATATCTAGCTATCAGTATTATACTCTAAAGCCATTTAACCTCCTGTTAAAAGCTTCAGAAGCATGCACAATAGTTCCTTTAAAAGTAAGAAGCAAGAACAGCATGTAAAAAAGTAGTATCTCTCATCTAACAGCTTCACTGAACTTCAGTTCAGATTCAATAACAGCAAAATCCCTTTCTTCCTTATTCAATGGATGCAATCCAATGCCCAAGCCACATAGCTGTCATAAAGTCATTGGAATGACGGGAATTTCATTTTGGTCACAGAATTTAAAATCACTGGCATTCTTGGTTGTTTATTTACATACTGTTATCCGTCTTAACTCATCATTTCATCTACATACTGGTAATTTTCTTAACAAATATGATATGGGATTTGAATGAAGTAGTGGATTATGATGCGAAAATTAATATTAGGTATATAAGGAAATCAATGCAAATATTTTGCAAACGTATCTCCTGCCTTGGGAATTGGAATAGGTCCTTCATGCTAGAACTTTGCTAGCTGTACATTATGAAGAGCTCATAGACTTACACACAGCACAGATATCATTTCAAACCCTTGGAATGATAAGAGGTCAGTTATATGCGGTCTCGACGTGCACCGAAGAGAAGCATTTGCCCATGCTGTGGAAGAGTGGAGACACACACATGTCCATCAAACTCCTCCAAACCACCCGGCCTGACGGCAGGACCATTAGGAAGCTTTGGATCAGCGGCATGACCACCCTGGAAAGACAAAGATCAAAGGTCAACATAGGTGATAGAGAAACACAAGCGGATTGACTTCAATGATCTAATCTCAACTTAGCGTGACATGCTTTGTCTTGTGATTACCCTAATGACTGTTCTTTTACGTTGACCTCAACCAGGTGAACCAAGCGTGATCGTTCTGTACTGCCTCGGTTGATGGAGAGTTGTAGAATGTTGCATGATGGGGGATAGGGGACAAGGTAGCTTTGCTGCTGTCGCTGTAGGGTTCTGCTACCTAATCAAAATAATTGTATTTTGTACATGTATATTTATTGTCAGGTAATGTAAGGATGTACCACCTAGTGTTTAGGTCTTTAAGAGCACTCTAAACACATGTGAATGGAGAGCAGCCTCTGGTTGATTTTTCTTTGGCACTCCAGATAGTCTTTGAGGCTAATAAATGACATTGAGATGGTATCCTAGAGACGTTCACAGTGACTCTTAGAAGATTTAAAACGTGGTTGCAGAACTGAGCAGGAGAGAACTAATGAGGTGGTTGTTCTGACTTCTATTTTTATTATTATTTAATTTATGGGTGTAACAGTTAATTGAATAATCCATTGCTTCTGCTACACAATTTTGCAGTGACATTTTCTGTTGAAACCATGCATGGAATAACGTCAACCGAAAGCATGTGATGTTGGCACTGGCCCAACGTAAACCCATACTAAAACATTTGACTCCCAATAACTTTGGAGCCATATAAACCAGCTCCGTGTTTAACCATCGGAAGATCATTTTAAGTTACAGAAGGAATAACATTTTTGCAACACTCCAGCCTCCATTTCCAGTCATGTTTGTGTTTTAGATGACTGGGTTTTACAGTTCACCACTGGAGTAGACTGTCAAGTATGTTGCTTTAGACCGAAGCTGGACCTTTTTCAGATGAAAACTCTAGTGCAAACACTTTGTTACTTTCATCACTGATGGCCAATCTTTCACAAAAGAGCTTCACAAAGTGTTATATACATGACAAACTAAGTGCTATTTTGAATAACAAAATGTGCCCTTTACACTGCCTGTGTCACTTGAGAAATGGCTGTTTTCCTCTACCTGGCACTCCACAGGCAAAGTTAAAAGGTCAGCCCTTTTTCTATGACTATTATGATCATATTATTATGATCAGTTTCTACAGTATGTGTCCACCAGAGAGAGAGAGAGAGAGAGAGGTAGAAGCACCTCAGGACTAAAGGTTATGTGAAGGTAACCCTGCAGTTCTTAAGTCTAACCTAAGAATGTCACACGTCTTAGAGAAGCTGCTGCGGGTCCGTAATGCCTCCCACTGATCTGGTCTGGTTAAGGTTATGGAGGCCTTTTTGCACTGCTGATGAGAAACGTTTCTGTCAAACTTTCATTAGAGTGCTTGTGTTAAGTTAAAATGTCGCATGTTTTCCTCAAAGTAATACACATAAATACCATGAGCAGTGCATAGGAGCCATGTGAATTGTCTTGCTGTAAAATCGGTGGGCACCTGCAGCATAACTCCACGTGCAAGGGCATGCCATTCAGCCATGACATCATAATGTCATGGCTGAATGGCAATAGCAAAAAGCAACACTATGCAGGGGTGGCAGAAGTGAGGTAAGCTGTATGTAAAAGGACCCTGAACAAATACGTCACAACGAAGCGTATTAGTGGAGCACTTGGCACCGCGCCAAGAGCCGCAACAACAACAACCATGCTGTTACGCATGCTGCAGAGCGCAGCATACAGCGCAGCGACGTATCCGTACCATATGTGAACACAGGCGATGACCCCGAAGACGAGTCCCAGCAGGAAGGCCATGGGCACCGCCAGCAGCGTGGTCAGGACGCGGTAGAAGACGTATTTGGCGACCTCGAACACCGCGTGGCTCCCGATCCACACCCGGTCCAAGCTGTGCGCCGAGCGCGGCTCCGCGATCACGTCTTCAAAGCCCACCTGTCCAAGGGGAGAAAAAAACGGCTTGTCGGTGACTCTGACAGATAGGGCTTGAACCGAGCCGACGTGAACACATTGAGGGGGGGGGGGGGGGGGTTGACAATGAACACAGCCTGGGTCCACATACACAATAGCCCGATTTGAGCCGTGGAGATGATGAATCGGTGCGGCGCACATGAAAAGGCGGAAAGCGTCAGGCTACGCGCATTGCGAATAACAACAGCCTGTTGGTGGTAATCGCTGCAATCAACGGGACATTGTGTCATAAACCTATTTCCAAAACAACAAGTGTCAATATGTCTAATAGTTGAAACGGCATCTCGTTCACACTGGCGCGACGCAGAGTTTCACGTTACCTTCAAGTGCGCGTTGATGTCGCCGGGATCTCGGTCCGGCGGCGCTGCGTGCGTCTTCCCTTTCTTGGAGAGCATCGGTTCTATCGACCTGTTGAACTCGTCCTCGTCCATGATGATGCTGGTGTCCGACCTCTCCTTTTCGACCCCCATCTCGTTCAGCTGTGAGGTTGGTTGCTGGGCGACCTCGCGACGACAGGGCGCTCCTCTGCGTCTCAGCAGCAGCAGCAGCAGCAGCAGGCGCGCTCTCAGTGCGCATGCAGACCCACGCCCCGCCGCGCCGCTGCTGCTGTGCGCGGAGCGGCGCCCCCTCAACACACCGTGTTGACCGAAGAGGAGGTCGAGGGAGGAGATATCATGCTATGTAGGCTATGTGGCATGCTTGTGGTTTTAATCATCCAAATACATTGTCATGTCAGTCAAACGCGTTTCTTTAAACAACACGATTTTAGCGAATAGTGTTCAATTGCAATGCAGCTTTATTACTGTTTACGACCGTACCAAATGATCGAGATGATTGCATGTGAACTCGTTTGGTATGTGATGCAAAAAAAACAGGTGCGCACTGTCCAATGTCCCGATGAAGTCTGAACAGCTCTGATCATGCGCATCTGGAACCACAGCGATTCTCTAACTCCAACTCTATCCAACTGGACACAACAACGAGCCACAGCACTCTCCATATTTGGTAGGAAACGCTGCATACACGACAAGCACAGTCATATTTCCACTTGCACACAACTGAGCATTCTGACAACAGACCACATTTGTACCGTCGTGGGAATTTGTGGCTGGCGTTTCACTTGACCCCCTGGTCTCATGACATTGTTACAATCCCGAGCTCCTCAGATGTCCAATCAATGGAAGCACAACAGGAAAACCATTTTCCAAGCCGCCACCATCACCATTGTTTTGTATAGAATGAGCTCAGTGTCACTGAGACCGGTCAACCCCGACCTCCAGCCACATCCATGCACGCTGTGCTGCTAAACACAGGAAGTCTCCATTTCTGTGGAGCATGTTAATAAAGGGAGTGATTGGCCTTTCTGTCTGTCTGTGTGGAGTTGATTTGTGCATATGTGTTAGGACATTAAAGCATAGCATGTGTCAACAATCAACTTTATTACAATATCAAATTATCACAACCTGTCACACTCTGACAGGTCATACCTGCTTGTAATATCCATATCATCGTCATTGATTTATATTGCAAATTCAAAATATCCAAATGCTGAATGTGAATATTTGGATAAAATAAAGATACAATATTATTGACACACAAACACACACAGCTGACCCCCACTGTGCACATCCTGTGGTGCTGAGGCGGGACCAACAGACAACTTCATCCTTCTGTAACAGTTCCATCAGCTCCTTGGGCCTTGACATACCAAACCAGAGACAGGGCGGCCTCACACACACGCACACACACACATACATGCACATCTCATCAGATAAAACAGAGAGATGCTGCCCCACTTTTCCCTACCAGCACCCCCCCCCCAGATAGTCCGACAACTAAACATCCAGTAATCCACCTAGCTTAACTAACAGAGGCTGTTGCTGACAGGCATTGGAAGGTGGAAGCCCAGTGCAGTGTGTGTGTTTGTGTGTGTGCATGTGCGTGTATGTTTGTTTATCTGTGTGTTTATCTGTGTACAAGGAAGTTCAGATGAAAAAGTATTTTTCTTTTGTATGCAAACCATACAAAAATTTAAGAAAAGTTTAAAAAAGTAAAAGTTTACAACCCGTGTTTTGATATGTAGGATCATTTCAAAGCAATATTGGTTCAAATGAGTCTTCAGCTAGTCCACTTGATGACACTTAATTTCTTGGTTGGTTATGTCATCTCTTCATTTGAATATTGTTTAGTGCTGGTAACCTGAGTAAATTGTGTGAGGAGGTAGAAAGGTACACAACCTGACTGACTGCATTTTTATCGCCTCTGAAAGCACTTCTTACCAGATAACACAATCTGTAAAGTGATCAACAATACTGAATTGTGTGAGTGTGCGTGTGTTTGTTTGTGCCCATGCTTGTGCTTGTGCGCACGCGTGCGTGTGTGTGTGTGTGTGTGTGTGTGCGTGCACACGCATTTGTGTGGGTGTGTGTGGTCATTGTTTGAGTTCCTGTGGTCTGCATACTCTTCCATCATGTTAATAGTTAATGAATTCACCAAACAGCCACATTCCAGATTGTCCAAACTTTCCATGTGAGACTTTGGTATGGAATACTTGTGTGCCTTAATGAGGAACAAATTCCTTAATGTCCAATGGTTTCCAGGGGGAACAATGATATCAGCACACCTGCAGTGGTGGAGGAACTTCCTGTTACACCCTTGTAGATTGATCTTATCTCTGAGGTAACATACACGCACACACAAACACACACACACACACACACACACACACACACACACACACACACACACACTCATTAACGCTTGCATACACACACACACACACACAAATTAATGCTTGCGCGCGTACCATTGCGCACACACGCACACACATACATACCCTATACTTTTATCATCTGTATATATATTGGCGAATATATACAGACATATTAAACAGAACATTCCAATGAACATGTTGGAACATTGTGCAAGATTAGATCAAGTTAGTCAGTTCCTTGTTTCATTTCCAAATAAAATGTGATCATGTGATCTTTACTTTGTTTATGTTTTTAGACAGTTCTGTATGTGTGTGTATGAAAGTGTTTGTATGTTTTTGTTAATGTGCTTGTGTGTATGTTTGTGTGTGTGTGTGTCTCTCTCTCTCTCTCTCTCTCTCTCTCTCTCTCTCTTTCTCTCTTTATTAATACATTGTGTCATTTAATCTGACCCCTTCACACAATCATATAAAATCATACAAAGCGCTGAATTCAACAAGAAAGCATTATTCATTTTTATAATACATTTGAACTTGAGACAAAACTCTACAGAGCCAGGAAGCAATTAATCGCCATGGACGTCATTCTAATGACAAGGTCAACACGAACAACACATGTATATGTGCTTGGTGCTTGGTATTTCTATGGACATAGACCACATTTACTGTCTCAAAGGAAGTCACATGCCAATTGCCCATTCACCAAATGGACAGGGACAAACTCCTGGCAACATGAAGCAACCTTGAGCAGATAGTAGATACCAATGAAAGGATCATTTTCCTAGAATTTCAATTCATGCAGATGATGCACACAGAAATATATGAAAAACTGGGTTACATAAAATACATTTGTTTTAGTGTGTTGCTCTGATAATTACTAGACGCCTGGCCACCACCCCGGACGGCTCCCAGCTTGCTCACCAGCCAGCATCTCATCACCATGGACTATTTTTTGTACTTGAATGTCTACTTGTAATACTATGTGCGTCAGTTATGGCACCCATTGCACTCCTTACCATCCCTGGAAGGAGGGATCCCTCACTCTGCGTGCCTTCTCAAGATTTCTTCCTGATAATTAGTTTTTTCTTGCCATCTGGGGCGCTAGGGGGTGTCGTAAATGTGTGGCCTGTGAAGCCCGTCATTAAGGGCCATACAAATAAAATTGACTTGACTTGACTTAGCAAAATCATTAATATTATCATTCATATTAACTTGTATAAATAACTTGCCTTTGCTCTCACATACACATTTGTAGCATCTTGTCTGAAATTGATTTAATTAGGATATGGGCTAAATCAACAGATGCTGACATACTTGTGATTTCTGAATCCTTCCTGAATAAATCAATCTCTGACAGTGATGTATGTATAAATGGTTACAGAGAGTAACACACAGACCGCCCTAAGAAAAGAGGTGGTGGAGTGGCCATTTATGTGAAGTCAAAGTTTTCTGTTAAGGTGATTCTCTCTGAATCTTTTCTATTACAGTTGGAATTCCTTGCACTAAATGAGGAAGTATCTGAGGATTGTATTGTAACTGTGGTCGGCTGCTATAGGCTAATTAGCAACATGTGTGGCCCTAGAGTATTTATTGCAGTTAATGTCAACTCTGCATTACACCAAAATGATTATGGCTGGAGATTGAAACTGGGACTGGCTACTGAAATAGTATTGTAATTCCATGAACTTAACCCAATTGATAACCACAGCTACACGTCTTATCCTAAATAAATCAAAGATTTATCTAGATAAATCATCTGTTATTGATTTGATCCTGACTCATGTTCCTCATAAATATGCTGCTGTTGGTGTATTTTGCAATGATCTCAGAGACCACTGTGCTGTGGTTGCAGTACAGGATACCAAGGTCCCTTAGACCAAACCATGTTTTATTCTAAAAAGAAATGTAAAGTGTTTTGATGAGCAGGCCTTTAAATGGCACTTGCATTACTTTGATTGGAACAGGATTAAGCTCATCCCGGATGTGGAAACTGCCTGGAAGTCAGCTTCTTGGATATTGTAAATAAACTAGCATATGATATATGAAGTATATGATCATACTGAAATGTTGAATTGTTTTAACAAACATTGTTTCTTCTGGCTCACTCTTTCACTTAACCTTTTCTTCAGCACTAAACCCTTGTTTATCTGAGACACAAAATAGGGGACTCAATTTTGTGTTTTCATCCTTTCCTTTAAGTACACGATGGCCTTACTGCTCTAGATCCTAGAAAGCCTGCAGGCCTGGATCTCCTCAATCCAAGTTTATTAAAAATTGCAGCAGACTTCATTGCTGAACCCATCACGTATTTTTAAAATGTTATCCTGGAATCACTAAATTCAGAGGATCTGGAAATCAGCTTTTGTTCTACCTCTGCTAAAGGGGGAAGACCCAACTTTCCCTAATAATTAGCAGTCTATTTCAAAGCCATCTCCTCTTGCCAAAGTACTTGAATCTCTGATTAGTCTTCAGGTTAAGGAATTCCTTCATTCTCAGGCTATCCTTTCTTCTTTTCAGTCTGGCTTCAGAAAAAAGCATAGTACTATCACCACAGCCATGAAGGTACATTACTGAGTCACTTGAGAAGAAGCTTCACTTTGTTGCACTTTTATTTTTTTTACTATCGAAGCCTTTTGACAGTTGATCATTTTATTTTCTTTAAAAAAGGTTAATGAATATTGGTCTCTAAACTGTCGGTTGGCTGGTTTGGGGCGGCAGTAGCTCAGTAGGTAGAGCGGGTGGACAGAGCGGGTCATCCACTAACCGTAGGGTTGGCGGTTTGATCACCTTGATCCCCACTTCCAAACTGTCTGCATGGTGAAGTGTCCTTGAGCAAGACGCTGAACCCTGAACCCCAACTTGCTCCGCGGGCGCTGATCATAGCAGCCCACTGCTCCTATGTACAGTAGGATGGGTCAAATGCAGAGAACAAATTTTGTTCCCAAAAAAATGGGATTGACAAAATAAAAAGACCGAAAGGTCCCCAATAAAAATTGTAAATTACTTGTCTGGTAGAACCCAATGTACACAGTTCAATGATCTTACATCTAATCTGTTATCTGTAGATCATGGAGTGTCCAGGGGTCTGTCCTGGGATCTCTTCGCTTAATGAACACATTCAAAACCTGACCATCCTGACCTAAAGCTGAAACTCAGTTTCTTTTTTAGAAAAAAGATTACGGTGATATTTTATACTCATGTGCATCTGCCGAATGTCTGCGGATGGTGGATGTGGTTTATCATGGTGCGCTTAGGTTCATTACCAATGCAAATGCTCTATCACATCACTGCGCTTTGTATGCTAGCGCCGGCTGGCCCTCATAAGCCAGGTGCAGGCTCAGCCACTTTATTTACAATAAAGATTTGTATTTACAAAGGTCTTCTTGGCCTACTTCCAACCTATTTATTGGCCTATCTTTCTAGTGACTCTGGTGGCCCTTTTTAGCTGTTCCCAATGTACGCTTAGAGCTAGGGAAAAAAGCTCTCAGCTATTTTGCCCCTAAGACGTGGAACTCGTTGCAGATGGACCTCAAAATGAAGGAACTTTTGTTTTGAAAACTCTCATCAAGGGCCTGATGTCAGCCTCCTTAGCCTGTAAATGTTTTTAGTATTGACTTTCCTGGTGTATCTCTGTGAATGTGATTTTTTTTTTTCATTGAAATGGGTCTGTGGAAACTTGATGTAATTTGTTGTACTGTTTTATCATGTCAGGACAATTTTGTAAAATAGATTTTAATCTCAAAAGGCTCTCCTGATAAAATAAAGGTTAAATAATTGTTTGTAGGAGGGGGTTGCTTGTAAAGATACAAAAAAGAAGATATCACATAACCCATGCACCTTAATGATAGCGGTAATACCATCATTAACCAGCACCCTGCTTGGGTGCTGGCTATACACTAATTTACAGTATCTGTTCAAAATATCTAACCTTCAATTACTTTCATTTTGACACACTTAACCCCAAACTGGAAATACAATTCCCTAGCGGTTTTGTTAGGTCATTGCTGTCTCTAAAGCCAGTCCTGCTCTATGTACTGCATTGCTATGCTACGGGTAGAGCAGGGGGTTGATTACTCATGATACATACCTGTGCACCAGATTATGGCGCATTTGATCTATCTTTACTAAATCAATTCACTTGATTTCAACCGGACAGCATTTTGTTACCAATATTTTATTGAAACGGCACACACACAACATTAAATCATACACACATTGCTAATATCGTGTTAACAAAGACTCAAGTCTAAACTCATGCAACATGCTTCAGGCATGCAGAAGTCTTTCCTTAGCATTTAAATTAAGTGAAAGTAATGTTTTACCACTACGGTTATTATTTGGAGCTATTTACGTGATCCATATATCCATTTCCGTGCATTGAATTGTATTCATGGTTGAATACATGTTAAGCCATTACTCCATTTCTTCATTAAAGGTGCTGTAGACAACTTTTCCCACCCTAGCGTTTAAAAGTGGTATAATGCTTGCAACAAGAAGAAGAAGATCAAACAACAAGAAGTATGTTCACTGAGGAGGTAAAGTGAAATTAGCCTAATTTTATTTGGGAACAGGCAAAAGCAATTGTAATGATGTGCATTGCATTGTAATACCGTAGTTTGAGTATTGGTTTGCACAAACAAGTATCTGCAGCAGGGGTTGGCGTTGGGGTGGAGGGGGGAGTAGAAGAAAACATTAGGAGGAAAACTGTGAGTTTGTTCATTCATTTAGTCTATAATGGAGACATGAAAGCCGATACAAATTATTTAGTATGTGTTGAGAAAAGCAAACTGTCTGCTACTGGGAGATCATACCTGGTAGCAGACAGAGCTGCATAGTGAAAGTGAGGCTTTTGGAAAGCTAAGGGAACGAATCTAAATGCCGATGGTGTCATTATTCTGTAGCCATTACACTACGCTTCCTTCATTTTGTGCCTTATGACACTTTGTGTTTTACAGTACTCTCATATTAGTATTAGGTTGCTTAATGGCTAAGACATCTCTATTGGCCCATCTTTCTTTTAGGTAAATCCATTCTACTGGTACACCCATCGGCCATTTTCTGTTTCATTCATCCTCTGCCATTACTGAATGAGTCAGTGAACATTCTTTCCAGTTATAATGAACGCTACTTCTTGGCACCGGGCAGTAAGTTAAGTTGAAGGTCCTTCTGAGAAGAACTGGAACAGGAAAGTCAAAACAAGGTGTTGTCTGGCAGGGTTGTCTGGCAGATTTATAACATTTATGTAAAGATATTAATAAATATTATTTAATATTATTTACTCAATATATGTACTTACTTTAAAGTAAGTTCTTTATATCAGGTTTAACTATTAAAGATAGAATATATCATTATTCATAACAAGTATATTATGTGTTATTTTTTGTGTAGCAATGACATACATTGAAGCCAAGTGAAATATAGGCTGACATCAATATGTATGTGACAGACTTGAGAGAAAACATCACAAGTTCTTCCATGGAAGCTCTCTCCAGGTGGGCCGAGGTAAACTCTCCACCCCAACCATTACCACTCCCCTTCCGGGCAACATAACTTGAGAACCAGGGGAAAGGAGGCTCACTGATTCTGCTGAGTGATGTGGAGGGAAAGGAGTTCATTCCTGTCCACCTGAGAGAGAGAGAGAGAGAGAGAGAGAGAGAGAGAGAGAGAGAGAGAGAGAGAGAGAGAGAGAGAGAGAGAGAGAGAGAGAGACTCCAGCGCTGGACTGAATCACCTACATATTCACTTGTTCAGCTCAGTGGAGGTTTCCCTGCAGGGCTTGCAGCAGCACTGGGTGGCTGAATGTTTTGCGGGCCTAGCCTCCTCTGAAGCCTAGTGTTTATCCAGGCTCACTGAGAGCCAGGGTGAGAAGTTCACCTGCCTCATCTGAGAGAAGGGAAGAGCAGTGTAACAGGTTTAATGTGGCCAGACCAGGCCCCTGCAGTCAAATGAGACTTTTGTAATGCAAACAATGTGGAACAGGAAGGTTGGCTCGAGGGTAAGGGGGCAGTCACGCTTAATACATGTATAGTATTGTCAATGGACCAACATTGAGAATCACATACAGCCAATCACACAGCATAATTTGATACACACTGCTATATTATTACTAATATAATAAATGTCCTTGAAAGGGACCCTTATTGTTTGTTATGGACATGTGTGTTGAAGGTGCCTGCTAGACTCACAATATTTATTAAAGGCATCTAAGTAAATGTCTTAGTCCAATATTAGTCGTTCTGTCTTGGCTCTGATTGCACTACGCTCTTTATCTTGATGCAGTATTAGTGGGGGTGATGTCATGTCCTGTTTGGCAGGAAGTAATCAGGTGTTTGGATAGCAGACATCAGGAAGTGGCTGTGAGCTCCACCACCTGGCACAGTGCCAAGTACAAGGCAAACATTGTAATGTTTTAGTAAGGAATATCCTGCTATGGCCATTAAAAAAAAACACCTCCAGTGATTTCTGTTTGAAACTCCGCCATCAACCCAACTGCTTTTCATCATCATAAAGTTTAATAGCAACTAGCAGAGTGCATGTGAGTTTTTTTGTTATCATTAATCATTTTAATTTAGCTTATTGAATAACTTTCCGTGCCGGTATTCAATATTGTGGCTTTATTCATTACATGCATTATTGCAATACGTGAATTCTGAAAGTAAGAGGGAGTGTGTGGCTTGTTTTTAGAAGCTCTCATTGAGAGAAACTCTACTGAGCCCAAAATCATGATCAGAGGGCTATGCTTAAAAGAGGTTGCTAGTAAAAAAAATCCCCAGACTAGTGGCTGACACATTAACTCCAGGAAAAAGTCCTGCCCTCTCCCTTCATGCCGTATCCTCTTCAAAAGACCTCTGTTCTCTTAGTTAGCCGTTGTGTGAAGACGGATATATTTCTAATTGCATCACCACCCTGGGTTCTTAAAATGGAAAATATGACCTCATGCTCAGAGAGAGTGAGAGAGAGAGTGAGAGAGAGAGTGAGAGCACGATGTCTGTAGGCACCTGTAACAGTATTTTTTTCCTTCTTTTTCTCTGTTACAGCAAGACGAGTGGAACGATAAACACAGCCCTCGGGCCTGGAACACAAATGCCGGTGGTAGATGTTATTACATCTAGCGTTTAGCCCAAAAGATTGAGTGCTGAAAAAGACAACAAAAAAATGTGTGGAGCTTGTAATGGAGCTTGTCACGCCGTGACAGATGGAGATTTCACGGCTCACGTCACGGCACTGTAGCTTCCTCTCACGGATGGCGGCAGAGGATTTGCACTCTTAAAAGTGAAGCGCTTGCTGTCTTCCACTGTTGATGTTTTATTCTTACGTCTCTCCCTTTCTCCTCAGTCAAGTGGTTTTTGATTTGAGGCTTTGAGGACGGCAACCCGAGAGCGCAGGCCGTGGCTTTTGGAAGGTATGCAGAGTCGCTGTTGGGTCATGTAGGCCTACGTTGCAGCACAGCGCTGCTGTTTCTGAGAGAGGGAGGTACTGGAGATAGATTTTAATTACACTGGAAAACATTTGGTTCATTTTCCCATAAGCCATTCCAGTGATGAAAAAAACAAACAAGTTAATGGGTGTAATTGATTTATACACACACATAACTTATATTTTTCTCAGCAGTAAAATGACAGGTGTCTCTCTGTGTCTACATTACAAACATGGTTTCCACAATCTTACCCTAAAGATCCCTCTGCCCCCCCCCCCGCCCCCACCAGCGATCCTGAATGAGAGAGATAATTACTGTATCGCTGTCACGGCTTCAACATGCTTTGGCTCTCAACATGATTTACTGGGTGTCTGTTATTTAATAATAGCGCAATGTAACTTACATTACATATATGTTAACATACAATACGACATACAATATATATATATACATATATATATATATATATATATATATATATATATATATATATATATATATATATATATATATATATATATGTGTGTATATATAACTTATTATGTATGAGTGTGCGAGTGAGCCCCACTCCTCCCTCACGTGTTCATTTCCACATCAGATGAACCAGTCCATAGTGTCAGTCTGCAGGGTGAACCTCCCATCCATCCACCTCTGCGTTCCACGCTGACTCAAGTATTTGGTTGTGTGAGACACACCCATCTCCTCTATGACAACTCACCCCCCCCACCACGTTTTCCAGAACCACAACCACAGCAGAGTGTGCTCACATAGGCTGAATATCTGTTTAAAGATGTACGCTTTTTCTTTTCCTCTTTTTTTTTTTACAAGGCACGCCTGCCCCATCACTCTGTCAGACTGACAAATTAAAATGCCTGACTCTGTCTTGGCAAAAACTAAAGTATGCAGCCAGTAATGCTTCACAGATTCACACCATGGACAGATTTGTAGGTGCTGTTCACACACTGCTTGGGAGTTTGATGATTGTAAATGATGCACTGTGAATAGCAGAATGCAGTTCAGGTAACTTTGCCGAGGCGACCCTACATGACACGATTGGGGGGGGGTTTAGCCAACATGTTAGATCTACCGGCTGCCTCCCCAGTAGTTTTCCATAGAAACAGCAAAGCGCTGCGAGGTGAATGATGCTTTCACCCGATGCGGCCCGCGGCTGGAAGGCGTTCAGAAAGCCACAAAGATTTCCTTTCAACGGTGAGGAAATCTCCCCTTCTAATAATGACCCTGTGCTCTCTGGGCTTTCCTATGTACGGGGATACCTGGCTGCTTCCATTTTTTGCACACGTACTAATACAGACACAACCATTCTATTCTATCCCAGCTTTACCGTGAAAACAACCAATGTGAATAGTATGCTAAAGGGTGAGCTCAAGCTAAGAAAGGGCTGAGAATTGCACAGGAACATGTCATAGCAGGATTATAAGACACACAGACACTTCACAGGCCCCACTTGTGGCATGACACGCCCTGCTACTTTCAAGGCCTGAGAACCAGCGTTGGTTACCAGGGTAACAGTGAGGACACTTTGAGCTATGCAGGTCTTGTTTGTTCCAGGAGATATGATGTGCCTTGGAGGAATCTCCCCCGCGGCCGGCTAGCGACTGAGAGGGGCTGTCGCTATGCTAAAGCAACCGCAGAGTCAGAGGATCAGCCCACACACACACACACACACCACAAATGTAGTTCCCTCACTAACAGCAGTTGGAGTCCTGAATTTGTCTGTCTCTCTGTCTGTCTGTCTCTGTCTGTCTGTCTCTCTCTGTCTCTCTCTCTCTCTCTCTCTCTCTGTGTCTCATGCACAATTACCCCAATTGCTGTTCATGATTTTCTCTAGCTTGATTATAGGTCTTGTCTGTCCAAATTTGAGACAACCGAGTAATAGAAATGAACATAATTTGATCCACCACTCCCGCCCCAAATATCATTCCTTTCCTCTCTTCTCTCCTCTGGGGTCGACTAAAAAGATATTTTTAGGGTCAACAACCCCTTCCTCCTCCCCTCTTCCAAAAACAAGCACTGGGCTCCACTTGTGGAAGAGGTAAGCTCTGTAATCTGTGCTCTGCTTACGGTAGGATCTGGCCCAGCCCCTGGCTCAGTGCTCGCTAGTGTTTCAGCTTCGCTGTAGGTGGTGGTACCTTCAGAGCTACCGCTAACAACGTCATCAGGACACATGGCACAACGCTTTCAACACTCAACCCCTTGTATCCTTATTCTCTTTTCTGGATGTAAATCTGCATCATCCTTGCCATTTTAGTGTATTTACTTTGACGTACGCATTGTTGTAAACAAACATGTGCGTGCGCTCAATAATCCCTAACCCTAACCCTATAAACACCACAGAACCTCACACACAGACACACGTCCCAAGCCTCAACAACACAGTCTTTGTGTGTGTGAGGGCGTGGCGTGGGCTGCTTCCGGGAGTGGTATTGTTTCGGCAGAACGCGGCGCGAGAAGAGGAACATTCCAGAAATGCAGGGCGTGTCCTGGAATATGAGAGAGAGAGAGAGAGAGAGAGAGACCTGGAGGGCTGCATCCAGATACCACCACTACCACGCCCGTTTACTCCCCACAGGAGGAGAGCTGGAGGGGTTGCGTAGGGTGGGGTGGGAGTGAAGGTGGGATGAGAGACAGATGTGGAGAGGGATGGGAGAGATGAAAGGTATTTAGAGTTCTGCTCCAAGCTTCTTTTTTTTCTTTCTTTCTTTCTTTCTTTCTTTCTTTCTTTCTTTCTTTCTTTCTTTATAAAAATAGCTATTACCAGATGACTACTTAAAACTTCAAACAAAAACAAAAAATGCCTCAAGGTATCTGTTGGTGGTATTTCCTTAGATTTACATCCATTGTAGGTCAACTTTTCTTGGAACCAAACATGACATTATGTCCAATTAAACATGTGTTGTGATTGCATGTGAACCCCACTGTGCACATAAACCTAGGTCTCTACCCAAGGTCATGAGGAGTGTTGCCTCTGCTGCACTGCAAACTCTCTGGATGCTCAACATGAAAGCCAGCTCGTAACTCAGGGTGTGGCCCTGAGATATGGGACGCTTTGCATCAATCGTTTTCACAGAACACCCACAATGGAGGCCAGGCTTTACATATCGCCATTTGCTTTGACAGTTGATATCAGCAGAACCACATCAGCTGTTAGGAGGAGGAAGTTTAAACAATGTTTGTTCAGCTTGTGAAAGAAAAAAACACTAAAATACTTTCTTGTGTAATTATCATGTGAAAGATCATATAGCGATGCCAGTCGATGTGAATGCCTACACATGTTGCCAAAAGTCTCAAAAGTGATGTGAATACATTTGACACACATCACTTGTGGATTTTGGCAACATGTGTAGGCATCAGAAAAACAATTAAAGGAGGAGGCAAACAAACTCCCTATTATAGTATTGACTCAAGCTGACAGACTATTTTTAGACAGAGGGACAGGGACAGGGACAGAGAGAGAGAGAGAAAGAGAGAGAGAGAGAGAGAGAGAGAGAGAGAGAGAGAGAGAGAGAGAGAGAGAGAGAAAGAGAGAGAGAGAAAAAGAGAGAGAGAGAGAAAGAGAGAGAAATAAAAGTTCTCAAACTAGTTATAATTAAAATAGTTCTTGTTTATAGTCGGAGAGAGATGTGAACTGTCTCTGTCGCCTGACATAGGTTAAACAGCCCAGATACAGAATCATTTGTCAACAAATTTGTCAACAGGCCATACATAATGTGTTATCAACATTGCTCTTCTGGGTGTGTATCAATAATACAAGTTAATTGAATATATGTCAGACTTAGAATTATATAGTTAGAATAAGTCTTGTTAAAATCACCTCTTCGTATAAAGCAAGCCATTTACACAAATGGTTCAGGGAAAAGAGAGGAACAAACAGCAAAATGCAATATTAACTCTATTTATGGAAGAAATTCTTTATGTATCAGTCACACATTCTAGGCCATTTAACATTGATGTCTTGCATATGGTTCAAGATAGGCTCTTTAATGTTGTGTGTGTGTGTGTGTGACAGAACATTTATTTAAGCCAAAGCTATTTTTAGTGTATATCTGCACTTGTCTCAAACAATGTTTCAGTTTCAACCACTAAGGTCAAAAGGAAAATAAATGGAGAGAACCTCAAGGGGTTTATTTATACGAGAGGTTCAAGGAGTTGGTGAGCAGATATTGGCTTGACATTGGATTCGTCTAAACATGGCAGCGTAGCATTTTTTTCAATCAACACTGAACTAAACGTATACATATTCAAGGTATCCAAAGCCATTTAAAATGAGTACAAATACAGATCTTGCCTAGCAAGGAGCAGTTACAGAGAACCAAACCCAGGACCTTTCGGCAGGACCTTTCAGGGAGGGTGTTGAAACTCAAGTGCAAATCATTCAGCGAAAATGCAAAATACATTTTAATGATGCTTTCTTTTCCTATGACAATCCTTCTGTATGCTGATGGCCTAATGAGCTAACAGCAGGTTAGTTGAGTGTATTTATGTTATCTGTACACTATATGGTCAACACATGACTGGACTACAACATTGTCAACTGTAAGACTTAAAAGACCAAGCTATGCATGAGCTAATTGGACTGGAATCTCCTCTCTCTCTCTCTCTCTCTCTCTCTCTCTCTCTCTCTCTCTCTCTCTCTCTCTCTCTCTCTCTCTCTCTCTCTCTCTCTCTCTCTCTCTCTCTCCCTCCCTCCCTCCCTCCCTCCCTCTCTCACACACTGTACTGATGCTAGGCACACTGTGTCAGAGTAGGACACGCCTTCCTGTGCATTCCGCTCAGGAAGTGGTGTTAAAAGAAGATAACAAGAACAGGCCAAAGTGATACAGAGTTCACCTCTATGTGCTTGTGCATGTGTGTGCATGGCCCGGAGAGAACATGAAGATTTTGTATTATAGCACTTTACATGTGAAAATGTGTGTGTGTGTGTGTGTGTGTGTGTGTGTGTTTGCATATGTTACATGACTGTGTATTGTGGTGTGGTGCACAGACAGGACAAGCACCACAAGGGCTCATAAAATCAGGAAGCATTTCATTTGTTTTTCTTTGTGAAGCGAAACAGAAAATCAACTGCGTTATCTGGACCCTTCAAGTCCGCCAGGCATAGAAGAAAGCAAATATTGTTTCTCCATGTTTCTGAAACGGGAGTGCTGCTTAATGCGTTATTTCACCTATTGGACCCACAGGAGTAAATTCTTATATGTTGCTGACCTGTGTGGAGCTGGTGTGAATTACATCAACAACCTGCTGTCACTTTGCAGATTCACTGGTTAATGAAGGCAGCCACGTCCACAGAAATGGTTTCAGTGAAAAAAATTAATTATTTTTTATTATGATCTTTGATTAAATCTTAAAATCTCAAAATGTGCTTTGTTGTATCACAAAAATGCACAAATTTGTATTGCGTTGTATTATTGTATTCGAAGGGAGCAGTTGCATTGCATTCCCATTTTTGGCTCCAGCCCCTAGTGGCCATTAAGACAAACTGCTGCTCCAGGACCTTCACTGCTGGCCTCCACAGCGTGGTGGTGGTTCTATGTAATGGAAGCAGGCTTGAAGAGTTGTCTGTGGTCCAGTGTGATGTAATGTAAGGCTTTCATTCATCTCTGAAGGAAAAATACAAACTTGTTTAGCCTTTAGTTTTTCCTGCTCTCCACGACTCAAGGTCTGGACCAGAACCAGCGGCGAGCGCTGTGGCTGCCACAGGCTTAGCATCCTCTTCAATTCACCCAAAGAGAACCATGTATTTAAAAGGGGATATAGGAATGCATGTGCTACAAGAAATAGCATAGTTGTTTGCTGCTGGTAGTGGTGGAGATCTAGTTCCCCTTTGCACTCATTGTAGGACACTACCATATGAAGCTGGCCCTTCCCATGTAAATGGAACAGGGAATTAAACTAATCAAAATAAATAGGTTCAGTCTAGTTGTTATGGCATGACTTGGACCGTGGGTGTCTATTTTGAGGCATGACCGAGAGTGGTGTTTCAGAGTGGTGATGTTTATCCAAGGGAAGGAAAGTCTAAAAAGTTCTGGATTTCAGTTTACCTGTAAGCATGACTCACCATACCTCTGAACAGCGACCTGAATCTGTTTTCAGCCCAACTCACTTTGGATGAAAGCATATGCTGTAGTGTCATTCTAATCTGCATCATGTACGTTTCTTATCTGGTAGTCCAGGGTCCATCTCTGTCATGCTGTCTGTCTGTCTTTTGATTTTGCTCATAGTATGACTCTTTAGTTCTACTGGCGCATGCACACACATTATCTCGCTCTTCTCTTCTACTCGTTCCTCCTCATCAACCAGCACCCCCCCCCCCCCCCCCCCCCCCACGCCCTACTCCTTTACATGCTCAGTTTGTGGTTAGTGTTAGCAAGGCTATATAAAGCATGGCTATACCAACCTCCTCCTCCTCCTCCTCCTCCTCCTCCTCCTCCTCCTCCTCCTCCTCCTCCTCCTCCTCCTCCTCCGCCTCCTTCCCACACTGCTCTCTGCCAGAGCCAGCGCACACTTTCCTGGCCGGGGTTCAGGAAATTGCCGCTCCAGAGGCATAGGATGGAAACTCAGAGACGGAACAGCGCCTTGGATACAACGAAACACACACAAACACACTGAGTCACAGAGAGAAAGAATCAAGGAGACAGAGAGACAGAGAGACAGAGAGACAGAGAGAGAGAGAGAGACAGAGAGAGAGAGAGACAGAGAGAGAGAGAGAGAGAGAGAGAGAGAGAGAGAGAGAGAGAGAGAGAGAGAGAAGAGAGAGAGCGAGCAAGAGAGGGAGAGAGAGAGAGAGAGAGAGAGAGAGACGGGGAGTCAGAGAGAGAGCTGGGGAGACAGAGACAGAGGGGGGGGGGTGAGAGAGAGAGACAGACAGAGACCGCAAGAGAGACAGAGAGAGACAAAGACAGAGAGAGAACCTTTGTCAAACTCACCAGGTGACTCAAGGTACTAATCAAAATATCAAAATGCACACACACATACACAAAGTAGTGTGTGTGTGTGTGTGTGTGTGTGTGTGTGTGTGTGTGTGTGTGTGTGTGTGTGTGTGTGTGTGTGTGTGTGTGTGTGTGTGTGTGTTTCCTCCATGATGGACAACCACAGTGAGTCTTTCCTTGTGGGCTTGGTGCTGGTGACTCATTCTTCCCTTTCAAAACAGAGTTCCCTTTCTTTCTTACCCAGGAATGCTCCGTGCCCAGAACCGGCTCCCTCTATTTATGTCTATGTCTCTCTCCCCTCTCAGTCTCTCTCCCTCAACAGTCTCGCTTCCTCAATTCAAATGTATTAATGTTCATTCATATGAATGATTGTTGGTGTGCCGTCTGGAGTCAGGCATCTTGGATCTTGTGAGTTTGTGCGGGTTGATGTTAACTATGCTACGACTCGCCTCTACATCAGGAAGGATCCACATGCACCCTTCACACAGTCACAAATACACACACACACACACTGGCACGCACGCACACAAGTTAAGCTCGTAATAAACCACAATGGGTACAGCTAGTCTGTACCTTCACTACTACACACGTGTGAAATGTGTTTACTCTTTCTTACTGTCTCTCTATCATGTTTTGTAAAACTGTTGGCATTGGGTTGCTATGGGAGTAAACTGTGGTGCCAGGATATCTGCCTGTTGTCAAGACAGCTGCCGGTTGCCATGACAGCCGTGGTTATGGTGGTTACATAAGTAAGTGGTGACTGGTTCTCTCCCTCCACACTAGTTCTGGAAGATTCTTTAGTGTGGGCTCCAGGACAAACACACAACCAGCCAACAGGAGAGGAGAGCGCACACACACACATACACACACACACACACACACACACGCACGCAACGCACTTGTCTACAAACTGCTGATTGCAATGCACACGTTTCTATAGATCCCAGTCCAGCCATACAGGTTGTTGATTGGTTGAGGGATGTTTAGGGATATTCAATAAAGACTACTCTGTCTGGGAGTATAGGCCTTGAAATAGACAGACTACAATAATGAAGTGGTTAGAGGCTATATGACCCCTTTGTGCTCCCATAGGAGTGCCACGTCTTAGACTGCAAGGCTGACCTCCAGACATGCAGAGTAGATGCAAAACCAAAGGCTTTGAATATTTTTTTTTTATTAAAATCCTCCACGTGTTCAGAGATACTTATGCCTAATTCATTTGGTATTCAAACTGTTCAAGATGTCATTGGATAATTTCAGGCAAAACTGGTTTTCAGTCTCACATGAATTTCTTGTATATATTATTTTATTGTTTCATCTGTGTAGTGGGTTGAAATCTGATTACAACGAAAACTCTGCTTTGTCTTCATTAAAGACTTCATCAGCAATATATCTTAACCAGTTAGCCATCCGTTCATGCAAATGCATGCTTTTGTTATATAGTACATATTATATATATAGTTTTCACATCATGGCTCAGGAGGTCTCTGCCGTTTGTCAATCTGCCATGATTGACAAATGAATTGTATGAAAGCAGTATTTTCATTGGGTGAGAGCGGGCGGTCGTGAGACTAGAGCCCAGTGTGATCGTATATCAAGCTGGAAAGGACAGGAGGCAGGAAAGGCTGTGTGCTGCGGGGCTGTCCACCACATGCGAGGGAATTCCGCTGGAAATAGAAGAGTGTTTGTCAGGAGCCTGACAGGGAAAACCCTACCGTTCCATAATACACACATGCACACACACGCACACACTGAAAGACACACACCCGCACAAAAACACAGACATGCATGCACAAATTCAGGATTATGTGCAGAGACACCCTTTACACACACACAAACATAATCACAGTATCACAATTTGTCCTACAGGTAGGTCATGACAGCTGTATCGCCAACCATCTGAGGACTCCCCTGCAAGCCACGTGGTCCGGTTCTCCTGGGCCTACAACACGTATATCATGGAATCGCCCATGTGTACTTTGACATTGCCGGGGGGGGGGGGGGGGGGGGGGGGGGGGGGGGGACAGGGATTTCCTCAGTTTGTCAGTGGAATGTGGCCTGGCTAACGGGTACATTTTTCCGTGGCCCTTAAATCACACAGCATCCTCCCACTGCTTCTCATTGTACCCAGAGGCACTTGGGCCAAAAACAGGACAGGAAATGACATAATGTTTTTGGAACATTACTGTTACAGTGAGAACGCCCCCCCAGAGAGCGCTCCCCACTTACCAGCTCCTGCCGGGGGCTTCCGTGTATTGTCACTGCCGCCACACCGTGGCCTTGAGCATGCTACGAGCCCCGTTGTGTGTCAGCCAATAAGGGGAGAGAGTTTGTAGTCAAGTGAATCCCAGAGAGAGAGATTTAACCGCGGCCATGGCAAAGTTTCCGTCCTGATGGTGCGTGGGTGTGCGTGTGTGCGTGTGTGTGTGAAGGACCGCAGAGAGAAAGAGCACCGTCTGAAAGTTGTTCAACCCCCACTCTAATGATCTGCTTATTAGTGGTGGGATGAAGTCCTCTTCAAACCCACACAACATGTGGGTTGGGTGGATGTTTCTCTCTCACACACACACACACTCTCTAGTGAAATGATCAGGTCTTTTCTTTGGTTAAAGAAGCACAGTGGATAGGAGCCACTTCCAATACATGGAGAGAAGGCGTACACTAGGACTGGCGTCGCAGAGTCATGGATAAAGATTGAAAGACCAATGATGTTCACATCACCACATCATCGCCAGTCAACTTAGTGAAGGTGGCGGATATTAAAGAATGAGTTGTCAGTCATACGACAACCATGAATGAACGCACTGCTGCTTGTTGATGCTCATCTTGATGTGCGCCTGCTGTGACAGAACAGACAAGACTCCTCATTGTTTGTTAGTGGTCATGCCTCAGTGGTGTAACACACCACGTGGGCTGATGTTGGCTGCTGAACACTTTGGGGTTCGGCTTTTAGCGAACAATCAGTGTCCTTTTAAGAAGGGACACTGCACACTTATTTAACACATGGATTTGGAAAACTCAAAAGGAATGAACACACACAAGCATGCACACACACACACACACACACAAACATGAACACGTACACACGCACGAACACACGCGCACAGAATCACACACACACACACTAACACAAAAAAGGAAATGGGTTGGGAAGCGTCCCCCGACGTGGCATCCTGGGATGGGAGTGTAGCCACATGCGGTGAAGACAGAGTTTCTAAACCACTGCCGTTAGTTGAGCTATGGCCCCTGGCCTTGGCCTGCCTTGGGCTTTCCATTAATTTCCATACTGGATTAATCTGGTTCTGCCTTTGATTACAGTGTGGCCCAGCTGTCCCTAGTTGACCTGCTGCTCCACCAGAGGCTCCTCCTCCTCCCCCACAGCCAAAAAATCAGTTTCTGGAGCCCATTAGGTGGTTTCCCGGTCTCCGGCCCTGGCTGTGCTAGGGTTAGGGTTAAGGTTAGGGTTAGGGTAACGACAAGGGTTAGGGTTAGGGTTAAGGCAGTGTTTCCCAACATACCATAATGGGGTCCCATTTGGGGTCCCCCGATTGCTAATTTACAAGCTATAGATATTTGATGATACATGTCTGGTGAATATTTTATTATTTTAAGGTTTGAGAAGACTCATAAAAAGTCTTGTATATATGAACAGACTGCCCAATGACTCATAGGCAGGAGCAAACTACTAGTGTGCATTAATTAACTCAGAAATTGATTGTACAAAGCGATGTGTGTTGAAGCAGATGCACAAAAACATAAAGTTTGGAACAACTTAAGGAGAACCTCAGAGATGCTTGCTGTCTTTTGTCCTGATGGAGTTTGGAGACCAACGGTTTTCGGAATAACATGATCACTAATTGTACTGTACATTCATACAACGAATAAATCTGTGACTTGAAACCGATTTCATAAGGTGACCGATTTCGTAAACACGACTCGGGTGCTGGGAAAGAAAGAATTTCATAAGTCACTGCGAGGATCGCAGTTTGTGTCAACACAAACGGGGCAATTCTACTTTTTTTTTCTTTTTTCTTTTTTTAAAACTTTTTTTTCTTTTCGTGGGACCTAAGAAGTTTATGTTGCCGCAGGATTCAAATTTGAATGAGGATTTTAAAGGGGCTGTAGACAACTTTAACATTTTTTCCACCTTAGCATTTCAAAGTGGTATTATTTTTGCGCCGCTGTCACAAAGACAAACCGGATCACTTTCCGTTTCCTCAAAGCCTAGAGACCACAAACACAAGACGCGCACATAAATCTCCACGAAGAAACGATCAACAAGAAAGAAAGAAGCATGGGAGGTAAAGTGAAAATGTCATAATTTTATTTTGAATTTGGAAACAGGCAAAAGCTATTGTAATGATGTGCATTGCATAGTAATACCATAGTTTGAGTATTGCTATCGGCAGTAGGGGTTGGCGTTGGGGTGGAGGGGGGAAGAGAAGAAAACTTTAGGAGGAAAAACGTGAGTTTAGTTTATATTCATTTAGTCTATAACGGAGACATGAAAGCAGATACTAATTCTTTAGCTGGGCCGCGAAGGTAGCTCCTCGGAGGGCCTGGAACAGCCCTCGCTAGGTCCCCCCCCCCTCCACCAAGGTGACGGCGCACTGTTGCAAGATTAGACTGAAATCAAACTAATGCGTAGGAATACATTTCTACGGTTGAGAAAATGTAGTGCCAAAGGAAAGGGCTGTATGGCAGCAAGGTTAAGCGGTGAGAATATTACTTATATAATGTACACTTAAAGTGAAATTGATGTTTTTAGGTGGGCCTTTTTTTAGTCCGCTAAGTTTTGTAAAAAGTAATAATTGTGTCAGAAGTTTTGCTGCTGGCCCCGTTCACAGCAGTACATTGCTTAGCGTCTGTGCTGGTACAGCTGTTGGCTTCTCCAAACTGGGGGGCCGACCGCCTCCTACTGTAGGTAATACACTGACTCTAGATAAGTACCTCCTACTGTAGGTAATACACTGACTCTAGATAAGTACCTCCTACTGTAGGTAATACACTGACTCTAGATAAGTACCTCCTACTGTAGGTAATACACTGACTCTAGATAAGTACCTTCTACTGTAGTAATACACTGACTCTAGATAAGTACCTTCTACTGTAGGTAATACACTGACTCTAGATAAGTACCTTCTACTGTAGGTAATACACTGACTCTAGATAAGTACCTCCTACTGTAGGTAATACACTGACTCTAGATAAGTACCTCCTACTGTAGGTAATACACTGACTCTAGATAAGTACCTCCTACTGTAGGTAATACACTGACTCTAGATAAGTACCTTCTACTGTAGGTAATACACTGACTCTAGATAAGTACCTTCTACTGTAGGTAATACACTGACTCTAGATAAGTACCTCCTACTGTAGGTAATACACTGACTCTAGATAAGTACCTTCTACTGTAGGTAATACACTGACTCTAGATAAGTACCTTCTACTGTAGGTAATACACTGACTCTAGATAAGTACCTTCTACTGTAGTAATACACTGACTCTAGATAAGTACCTTCTACTGTAGGTAATACACTGACTCTAGATAAGTACCTTCTACTGTAGGTAATACACTGACTCTAGATAAGTACCTCCTACTGTAGGTAATACACTGACTCTAGATAAGTACCTCCTACTGTAGGTAATACACTGACTCTAGATAAGTACCTTCTACTGTAGTAATACAATGACTCTAGATAAGTACCTCCTATTGTAGGTAATACACTGACTCTAGATAAGTACCTCCTACTGTAGGTAATACACTGACTCTAGATAAGTACCTTCTACTGTAGGTAATACACTGACTCTAGATAAGTACCTTCTACTGTAGTAATACACTGACTCTAGATAAGTACCTCCTACTGTAGGTAATACACTGACTCTAGATAAGTACCTCCTACTGTAGGTAATACACTGACTCCAGATAAGTACCTTCTACTGTAGGTAATACCCTGACTCTAGATAAGTACCTTCTACTGTAGTAATACACTGACTCTAGATAAGTACCTTCTACTGTAGTAATACACTGACTCTAGATAAGTACCTTCTACTGTAGTAATACACTGACTCTAGATAAGTACCTCCTACTGTAGGTAATACACTGACTCTAGATAAGTACCTTCTACTGTAGGTAATACACTGACTCTAGATAAGTACCTTCTACTGTAGTAATACACTGACTCTAGATAAGTACCTTCTACTGTAGGTAATACACTGACTCTAGATAAGTACCTCCTACTGTAGTAATACACTGACTCTAGATAAGTACCTTCTACTGTAGGTAATACACTGACTCTAGATAAGTACCTTCTACTGTAGGTAATACACTGACTCTAGATAAGTACCTTCTACTGTAGGTAATACACTGACTCTAGATAAGTACCTCCTACTGTAGTAATACACTGACTCTAGATAAGTACCTTCTACTGTAGGTAATACACTGACTCTAGATAAGTACCTTCTACTGTAGTAATACACTGACTCTAGATAAGTACCTTCCACTGTAGGTAATACACTGACTCTAGATAAGTACCTCCTACTGTAGGTAATACACTGACTTTAGATAAGTACCTTCTACTGTAGGTAATACACTGACTCTAGATAAGTACCTCCTACTGTAGGTAATACACTGACTCTAGATAAGTACCTTCTACTGTAGGTAATACACTGACTCTAGATAAGTACCTTCTACTGTAGGTAATACACTGACTCTAGATAAGTACCTTCTACTGTAGTAATACACTGACTCTAGATAAGTACCTTCTACTGTAGGTAATACACTGACTCTAGATAAGTACCTTCTACTGTAGGTAATACACTGACTCTAGATAAGTACCTTCTACTGTAGGTAATACACTGACACTAGATAAGTACCTTCTACTGTAGTAATACACTGACTCTAGGTAAGTACCTTCTACTGTAGGCAATACACTGACTCTAGATAAGTACCTTCTACTGTAGTAATACACTGACTCTAGATAAGTACCTTCTACTGTAGGTAATACACTGTACCTCATACAACCCCACTTAAAAAAATCTGAACAATCCCTTCAATGTTGACACAAAGTTACTGCCGAACTTTGAACAATTGCATTCCACAGAGATCAGTACATGATGATCTCAAGAGATTCTGCAAGTCTATTTATCATGCGGTTTCATTATATTTTATGGTTTAAGCTATGAATAATAGTTACAAACGGTATGCATGATATTCACAACAATATAGTCTGCCAGTTTACCTCTGAATCCAAGACATATATATATATAATCTATATACAGTACATCCAAGAGGACTAACGCTCCCCGGACCACCTGTCAAACAGTGGAGATGTTTCCATGTTACTTTCCACGGACGACGGAGCAGTGAAGCAGAGAGGAACACACCTCGCTCCAGCAAAGAGACGCATGGTAAAGTGAACAGCGGGATGTGCAGCAGAGCAGAGAGAGTCAATCTCGTCATGAATTAAAGGGCGCAGGGGCATACACTCAAGTACTGTCAAACCTCACACACACTCTAGCACATGAACACCCATATTGTGTACACACACACACACACACAATGTTTACACACAGAAACACAGCCCAATGTGGTTCATGAACAAAAAATGTCAACATGGAAAGTGCCAGAGAGAGATAGAGACATTCCTAGTGACACTATTATCTGTAGAGCTATAGTTAAAGGCCAGTAGGCAGACCCCAGAGCTGTTAATCCTTCAGACTGTCCCTAGCACATTGTGTGAGATTCTTATTTATTACTCTACTTATTACACACTCTCCCTAACTACACTGTCAGAGGACGAGAAACACAGAAACAGAGAGAGAGAAATGGTACCTCCTCTATAGAAATGTAGATCACCAAACACACACACACACACACACACACACACACACACACACCATCTATGAGATTGTACTTTTGTTCCCATTTTCAAATCTCATTGTCTGTTTAATTTCAACATCAGCTTCTGGTCATCTCCTCTTCTTGGGCCGCTGCCCACCCACTAACACAGATAAGTTAGTACATTCCATTCCAGACCATCCCTGAATCGCTACATGGAACAAACCAACTGGAGACCAACAGTATGTGTGTGTGTGTGCATGTGTGTGTGTGTGAGATACCTACATTTATGGAGGCAGCCATTGTAAAAATCCAAGCTAATAAATCGGCCCACCATTTAGCTTCCATAAGCAGGACTTTAGTGTGAAGTGTCATTTAGAAAGGTTTCCTTAGGACGTTCATCTGTATAACTACCCTCAAACTAGGCTTTTACACACTGTATAATGTAGATAGGAAACTACACACAATTTAATGGCGACATCTCTTGACTGATTTAGAAATGTTTCAACGACTTTGAGTCTAAATGGTTTATTTTAACATTTGAGTCAAATATTTTTATTTAAATCTCCCATTGGGGATTTAACTGCATAGCAGCCACACAAATCTGGACTTCATCAAAACCATCATCTGGGTGGACATTCACAGAGTCTAAATGTGGCCTTAAATGAGCCAATGATGATAATGTGGAAAGTATACACGCTGGGGCTCAATGGGCCCCTGTTCCCTGGTGGAGCCCAGAAGGACAGACTCCTGGGCCTTCAAGTCACCACTGTTAAGCATTCATCATCATTTTTCTGTTGTTGTTGTTGTTGTTGTTGTTGTTGTTGTTGAAGTGTGGAGATGGAATGTTTTTCTGATCAAGCTGAATGCTTTTTGATTGGGTACAAAGCTCAAAATGTTTAAACTAAACTAGACTGTATTCCTCCACAGACATGTGATAACTAGATGAACGGCAGTAAAACACCTTGAGGGAAGTTATGCAAGAGACACAGAGAAGCAGGAAGCTGAGACAAGCTGTGTTCTGCCCTTCAAGTCCCACTTTGTCCAGACTGCAGGTAGACAAGGAGCAGTCACACTGTGAATGAGTCATTTTTCAACAAAACCAAAACCAAAAACTTTTAAATAAAAAACAGTTTCGATAACCATCTTTGATACCTGCCAAGACTCGCTAGAATGGAACACACACACACTTCAGGTAAGGCGGCCAAACGATGTCATAGATTTCAGTGAAGCATGCCTTCTCTTTCTCTCTATCGCAAGCATGTGATAATGTCAACTCTGAGAACATGAAACAATGCTTCAGAGTCATAGACATGCTTCTTCTAAGTGGATCAACTACAAAGAGAACATGCTTTAGAACTGGCTGTGCTGCTGCTGCTGCTGCTGTCCACAGTCCCAACAGACAGCTGGCCCGCACAATACAGCCTACTGGCTGGGCTGACTGACTGACTGCTGGGTGATGCTAATGAAGATTCTCATATCCCAAGGTGCAGTTTCCACATCTACGGAGTCCTTTGTTTCAAACAGGCCCTGGAGTCAAGACGTAACATTCAATCCTTTATTCATAGGCTAATGCAGGATCCCCCGATCACCAGCGCAGTCTTTCAGGGGTCACTGCATTCAACTCAATAGAGCTGACTAACTTACTCAACTCAACTGAACTAAACTGTTTTTCACATACAACAGTATTACAAAACGCATGGCAAGGGCAGGGTTATCTGAGGCCCTCCCATTATAACCTGTAAAACACACCGGGGCAATTGCTCTGTCGCTACGTTAGCCACTTTTTAGAGTTTAACACGGTTTTAAACTCGTCGGTGACGCAAGAAGTCACATGACGTCTTAAGCTCCATTGCTGTGTCGTATGTACCTGTGGTTTAACCTGCAGCTGCGTTTTACCTTGATCTCAATTGCTGTGTCTTCAGAGAAATTCACATCAGACACTAGAGGCGTATTTTTTGCGTGTTAGTCTAGTCTCGAAACTGACATGGTTTTAGAGGAGACTAAACCAGTTTGCAGGATGAAACAAGGCTCCATTATAACCGACACACACAGAATTAGTTTTATTAATTATTATTAGTAGTATTAATAATAATGTATGATACATTTACACTTATTACGCCGGATAGGCCTTCAGTACAATAACAATATTGGACATAGTCGACTTGGAATGAGCAGTGATATTTCACGGCTCACGGGGCTCAGGTCTCGGTCGTGCGTCCGCTCAGCAATAGCATTACGCGCTTCAACTTTCAAGCGCTTCCATACATTCTTTAAATGTGCCGCTGCTCGGTCTTCTGCTGGAAGATCTACTGTTACATGAGATCATCCCAAACAGACTTTCTTCGGAGCGTGGTGGTGGTGTCTTTCCTCTTCCACCGTGTCCACAACACCTCGAATGCAGTACAATAAATATAACTTCTGCTCCTCGTTATAGTTCTCTATCCGAGATATGTTCATCCTACCCTCCTTCTCCGAGAGGCGTGGAATTACCCTAATTACTCGCATATGAATTCGTCTTCAATTAATTAATCACGTTTGCATGCACACCAAGAGAAAACAATGACAAGTAATTGATTGATTGACGTAGGTGAGGGCAGATTCAGATTCCAGACTCAGATTTCCACAAAAAGTAGGCTAGACTATTTCAGAATATATTTCAACATTATTTGCGTTTTATTATATTAAAGTTCACTTTACATTCCCGTTACGTTTTTGTTAGTAATTATAGCACAAAATGCATCCAACATTAAGATAAGACTGCGTCTGCTGGAGTATAACGGGAAATCAGAGTACTTCCGGTTTAACCCGAGTTTAACTAGGAATCAGCTGAACCTGTGTCGGTCAGTACACAGCAATCAGGTTTAACTTCGTGCGCAGCTGCGTGTTGAAGTCCAAAACCTCCGGTTTCCGGAGTACGGTTTTAAACCGCAGCACAGCTAACGCAATGCTAACTGACAGAGCAATTGCCCCACCTTCTCTAGGCTACACAACACAAAAAGGTGCATCCCCTGTATTTCTTATTGGGTTACATAATTTGAACAAGCCAATCACAAACTGGTCACTCGAAAGGAAGGTTAATTAATGCTAAGCCCAACACCTCTGTTGGTTCCTGATCAACTCATCAAGAACAGTGGGGGGTCTGGCAGGGAGGAGGATGAGAACAAACCATATTAATTTGCAGGAATTATGCTGCATTCACATGGATTCAGGCAGATGGTAGACTGCAAACCGGATATCATTTTAGTAGACGAGAGCAGAACGGTAAAATTAGGTGAGGCCGGCAGAAAATACCAGCAACAGTAACGGTAGACGGCCATCCAAAAATCCAAATATTTTAACTTTTTGCCGTCCTCCGCGACGGAATTTACAACTGGATGTTATGTAGCTCCCTCACACATGGAGAAAACATGGGCATTTTATAGCAACATGCATTACTAGTATAATTACATCAAATAATAGACACGAAATACATGTATTTAATATATTTTATTCACCATAGCAACATATTGTCATGCGTGTTTCGTTTTGCCGTCTTACCATTCCGTCGGACTGTTGGTTTTTCCCATGCCGTCCAGAAGGTGTTGTCTGCCTGAATCCATGTGAATGCAGCATTAGTGATAGTTATAAGGCACACAGACCAGTTGGTCTGTGGAGGATCTTTGGTTTGACCAATACATAAACAAGGCCATTTAATGCTACTCTCAACACCTAAATTGCTTCCAGAGAGGACACAACACAGCAGTATATACTTTGAGTGGGGCCTAGTTTTTTAAGTATACTAATGAATACATTCTTCTTCAATGCCTTCACTGCTGGAATATGACAGGTATGTGAAGAGAGAGAGCTCAGTGTTTGGGAGCTTCAGCGTTTGACAGGTGAAGCAGAGCAGGTTTCCAATCTGGGACACCTAGACGTAAACAGAGGCGCTCCAGAGCCATGCTGAGCCAGAGACCTGTCCCCCTAGAGTTCACCAGCACATCTGACCCGGGAGAGTCCATGTGAAAAAGATTCTTTAGTAAACAGTGCAGTGGTTGGTTGGTCTTTGAGCTGGGTGGCGAGGGGGCATGGGTTTGCATTCAGAAGGAGGAGAGAGTGTGGGAAGGACTGGCTGAGCCCAAGCTGGGAATGAGATAAGATTAATGTTAAAGGTTGGAGCTGATCAATACACTGAAATAATCAGCCATTTAAAGCCTAGCCATTTAGTTAGTCTCACTAGTTTACTTGCCACCTTTGAAGATAGCAAATGTGTACTATTGCATATTTAGTTTTTTTGGATCTAATGCTTTCATTAAAATGTGCTGTAAGATTTAAGTGTTGGTATTATTTGAGTGTAATTTGTAAGAAAGGTCATAGCCATCCGTCAGATATTTTTGAGTCAAATGTGCTGTGAGAATATCTGTTTCATGTTGACTGCGCCTGCCACTGTATGAGCCCATTTAGATTTTAGACTGATTTCTGACCGTCATAACTCTTAAATATTACCTACAGTACCTTTAACTCATGGTGTGCCTTTTCACATTTGCTTTAGTCTGGCTTACCAAGCTTGCCATTGGGTGACTAAAATAGTCGCCCAATGGCAGGATCTGGGCAGGCTTTTACCTGCAAGGGCACCGTTGCTGCATCCTGGGCTTAGTGTTGCCCAAGACAATTGTAATTGGTTAAAGAAATCCAAACTAGTCTCCTGAGCCATATATTATATACTATTTTGAGGTCACCAGGGTTCAGTGGCTCATATTAATTTGCTGTGCTGAGGACCAACATATATCTGTATATGTGACTTCGACTGTGGCCTAAAAATTACACTATCAACATCCCTCTTGCATTAAACAAAACGACAACAATATATCTGTGGAGAGAGATTATTGAAATATCTGCTTTTAGCTATTTTTGATACTTTTGATAAAAGTTTTCAAAATAACAAATTCATTATGTAATGTTTGGCCTGGGAGTTAGCGTAAACATAAAGGTTAAACTGTAAAACTCTGAAACTCACTGGCATTTAAACATGGTCGTAGTCACCTTGTAAACACCTGCTCCTGAAGACCTCCACATGAGCCACTTAACATGGAATCACTTAACCTCTACCTGCTTTTAGTCCGGTGGTTCCACTGACCTTTATGACAGTTACAGTCCAAACAGGGCTTCACAGTTCAGGCCCTCCCCCCTCACACCACTCTGGAGCCCATAGAAGAAAAAGGAAATCTCTACCAAGAAACCTCATGCTCGTGCGCACACACATGCACACACACACACACACACACACACACACACACACACACATACACACACACACACACACACACACACACACGTATGTTGTCAAGGTCTGGTCCTAACTGATAATTGATGACAGGCATTGTAAGGCTTCTAGGAGGTCAAAGAGTGACAAGCCTAGTTTTACAAAGTAGACGAAAAAACTTCAGAAAACAACTACTCCATGGAAAAACATTCTTTCAACAAGTATGGACTGGTGTCCCATTAGTAGGAAAAGAAGAAGAAAAAAAGGAAAAAGAAAAGCAAACTCTGAAAGCAGAATGAGTCAACCAAAGTATCCAGGAAGTATATTGATGTCTAAGTGTTTAAGTGTTGAAACAAGTCCATTATTTTGATGGGATGATACACCAAGACTAAACCAGCGATCGCTCGCAAATGATCGTTATGAGTAATTAATCCCTTTTTTAACAGTAATTCCTAGACAGTAGTACAACTCCCCTATGAAATGAACCCTGCTGGGATAACATAATTACAGTTCTAAAGAATAAGTTTCCTTTCCAGGTTGAGTTAAGACACCGCTCAACCTTTTCTCTTCTTATCAGTCAGGACATTGTTCTTGTGCTTGTCAGGGAATCCCTGATGGATGAAGGAATAGCTCGACGTGTTCTTATGCTGCAGTACATGTGTGTGTATAGGAATTTGTATGGTAAGATAACCCCAATGAAACAAACATGGAAATATCCAGTTAGGAGGCGAGGAGGGGAAAAAAGGAGGACTGTGGATTTTGGCACGAGTCGCTGGGTATAAAGTTTTAGGTGTGGCTCGGGGTCAAAGGTCGCAGGTTGTGGTCCGGAGAACAACGTGAAGACCAACCTTATAAATTAGTCAAAACATGTGTTAGGATGGTAACAGAAAAAAAGCTGGTAACAAAATCTATGTCCGTCTGTTGGAATGTCCAATAAGATGGGAGGGAATCGTGGTACCTGGTAGAGCTACACACAGGAGAGAGAGAGACAGAGAGAGAGAGAGAGAGAGAGAGAGAAATGTCTCCAATGAGTTTGACTTACTGTTAACTTTCTTTGCAATATTTCACTTGTCGTGCGGATAGAGCTGTTTGAATAGAATGAGAGCTATCGTTTACATTATAATTATTATGGCCTCCATATCAAAAACGTCTCTCTCTCTCTCTCTCTCTCTCTCTCTCTCTCTCTCTCTCTCTCTCTCTCTCTCTCTCTCTCTCTCTCTCTCTCTCTCTCGCTCCAGAACCAGTCTCTTTATGACCATACATGGCGGCCTGGCGCTCTGGTCTCTGGGGCTCCTAAACACTGATCCGGGGTCGTGCCAAAAACTCCCGGGAGGGGGAAGGCTGCTCTGTCCATGTCTCCACAAGTGAGACACAATTTGAGGTGAACGGTTCATATTGGTGCGAGAGAGAGTTTTTCATGGTAACCCTGGGCAACCGAGTGTTGAGCGTAGGCGAGGTGTTATCATTTAATCAGATTAAGGAGCTTCGATCAGACCACAGAAATTCCTGGTTGTCCAGTTCATGACATGATGTAACTCGCACTCACTAGCTAGCCAACTAGTTACATGCATTTTTATTTCACATGCTGTCATATTGTTGTTTTTTTTGTCACATCATGCCCTGTCCTGTGCAGACGCATTTAAAAATAAATAGAATCAAACTGCCATCCAAACAGCTATATACAAGCCTGCTCGCAGATATACAAACTCACTCTCTCTCTTTCTTCATGGTTGTCCAACTGCCACCTGTTTAGCAGATGTCTTCCTCATGACTGGGACTCACTGTTAGGTACCATTGTTTTCGGAAATTTCAAAGTTGCCAACTTACCCTAAATCTTAAAAATGTATTAAATTATATCACATACACATACACACACACAGCCTTGTGAAGCACACCCAGTTCATTAGATCCAGCATGTCTATGACTCACTACCTCAAAATTAGCTACACAAATGTTTTTATAATAGGTTATCAGTCACATACTTTGAGCTAGTCTCAACCACTCAAGTGGCTGTGGGCATCATTTTAGGGGCTCTTTGACCTGAGAGGGAGTTTTGTGGGAACAGAGGCGTGAACTCTTCCAGCGCCAGGCTTCCAGCTCTGGAAAAAAAAGCCCAGTCCCACAATGGCAGGAAAGGGAAACGTGTGATGGAAGTCTGGCCGCATTATAAACATTCACAATAGTTATGAACAGGAGAGTCACCTTACAGAGAGTCACAACGACGAACAAGAGGGACAAAGAATGAGACCTGTTCTTGAGTATTATTTGGGATTCAAAGGAAGCTACTGTTTTTTATTGAATTTAAATGTCTGTTATGATGTCTACATTTGCGAACAAGATCATTTCCTCCCATTTCCAAATAATTTGAAATGTCCCTGTCATGTGCTTCCTAATCCCTAGATCGAAATGGTCTAAACCCCTAGGTTAAGGTTCGACCCATGCTCCTTGCATCGGCATCGCAACTGCTGGTTCACCTGTGCTCTTCACCAGTGACATGCTCTCAGGGATTGAGCAGGAAAGAGATGACAGAAGTCCATTTGATTATCGAAGCAGGGCTCATTTTATGCCCTCTCGCAGTTTAGGAGTCTGATCTCTAGCAGTCAGCTAGAGTCAAGAGAGCGAGATGCATACCCAGAGAGCCACAGCTGGTAGAATTTAGCCACATCTGGCTGAACTGAAACATGAACAACTCTTACTGAACTCTGATTCCACATCTGAGACATTCCAGCATGGTACTCCATCTTAGCACCATACCTTTAGCATCATTGAATTTACCATAACGTATAGCATAGGATAATCCCAACACATTATCACAAAACACAATATTCCAAACAGTAACACAGTAACACACATTTGCCTATTGCATATCGTTCTCATTTGCCCTCCTCCCTTCTGCTCTTCACAATATGACTCTCCTCTTCTAAGAGGACTGCAGGTAGTGAATATTGTATGGACACCTAGCATTTGTTTTCCCAAATGGTGGAAGATTGCTGCTGTTTCTCAGATGGACAGATGTTTAAAGATTCCAACATTCCTGCAGATGTAAACTGGGATGGTCAAATCTCTGTCTGATCCATACCAAGAGAGCCTAAAGTTGATAGTATATGATATGAGTGATTTATGAAGCACTTTAACTTGTGATATACAATAACATTTATGGCATTCTTTGTCATGTAATAACAACAAGAACTACACTTGGTATTAACAGACATCAGGGAACAGAAATTACTCACTGAGAAAAAAAGTTTCTTGAATATATGCTCGAAATAAAAAGTTAGATAAGAAGAGAAACAGGACGAGGATAAACCTCCCCAAATACTTTTCTGGGTTCTTTGGACCTGGGACTCCAACTCAAACAGGTGCTGTGCAGCCTTGTATCAAAGGCAGACTAGGACCGCACTGAGCATGCTCCAGATATATGTGGAGCCAGCTACTCCTCAGAAGGGCCTTCATAGCAAAAACGTTTTTTTTACACTACTAACTTAGCTTGTAACACAAATTGAGTACAGAGTGTCTGAACATTTAGGAACATTTAAAACCACTAAAATAGTTCAAATAAACATTAGGGGTGGGTCAGAATAATCGATTTTTGGATTATGTGTTCATGATGGCAAAAATCTAACTTTTGTTTTCCTTCTTTTTTGCATAATATTTTTTTTTAAATAGACCTATTTAAACAAAACAAGGTAAAAATCTAGTATGTGGCTGGACCGTGAACCCATCCTTAATGCTCAATAGATGCAGAATGAACAGCAGTCAATGAACAGAGCGCTTGTAAATGCTCTCTAGGACGTAAAGGTACGTGTCCACAGGATTTCAAGAGATTTGGCATCGCGATGGCGTGCTCTTGATTTGCATGAAGTTGAGTTGCACGAAATCCGAAGCATCCGGTGCTACTCACGGCGTCTCGAAACTCCAGAAAAACGTATAAACTAACCTAATCTAAAATGAAGACAGATTCAACTGCATGGCTTATTTCTCACCTATAATGGTTTCAGAAACACATTTTACTGTACTATTTAGCTGAGATTGTTGTGAGGCGGCTGCCATGTTGGTCTGGTTTAAATCGGAGAGCAGACAGCCCACAACTGAAAGCGTGTTTGGCCGCCCAATGGGAAAACAACAACATCCACGTCATCACTCAAACCAATGGTGCAACTCTGTCACTCAGTCACTCAGTCAGTCACTCAGTCTGTGACAGAGCGTCGCGGATATAGGGCTGGCTTGCCAGTTTAGCCAAAAATACAACTCTTTACATTTGCGACCTGCATGCTTTGCTCCGTTCAAACAATATGAATCTGGTTCCAAATAAAGAGGATATAGGAACATCTCTACCAGATTCGGCTTCCTTTCTGACCCTGACGGCGAATCCGAAAAATCGATTATTCACTCATGCCACCCACTAATTATTCGACCGTGAAAAATGTGAGTTGTGCACATCCCTAATAAACATTGGGTTGTTTACTCTTTCACAATCACATTGGTCAAATATGACCAAAAAGGGTATTTTGTTGGGTAGTGAACAGTTAGCCTGTGGGTAAAGTGCTACTAACAAAGCCATATTGAATTCCCTAGCAATGTCTGATGCCGACGTGATATCCCTCTCCCTTGAGTCATAGTGTGACCATGGCTCACTGCACAAGTACACAGTGAAATACAGTTAGCAGCACATTGCTACATTCACAATCTAGATGTATTAATGAGAGGTCTGCCACACAGCTTTCAGTGGAAAGGTTATTGAGATACAGTCCAGCAAAGCACATGAAACAAGGTTTCCCCAACAACGGAAAAAAACATCCTTGAAATCGATTCCTTTTTCGAATAAAAACAGAACAGTGTTTCATTGTTGTGTGTCTTCACTTTGATACAGAGGTTGTTTGAGGAACATCTATTTTAATGGTGTTATATGTGTATAGATATGACATCTGGGGCAGCAACATCTTACTGTGACCAAGTGTACTATGACAGGACAGCAATATGGACGTCACCCATCAGAACCTGAAGAAAATGTATTGTGTTCCCAAAATGTATCTAATATTCATGAGCCACTAATCGTTCGCTCCACTGAACTATACTCTCATGCAACCAAATGAGAAAATGCTATTTAAGTAGCGTTTGTTAGAAATATTAATGGCCAGTATTTTTTAAAAAAAGCCTAAAATGCGTTAAGTTTAGCTGCATTGTGATTGAATTCCTTGGCAACAGGTCTTCGCCATGCCAAACCCCACCCATCTGGGATAACAAGGAGAGGAAAACCAGTCGAGCATGGAGTATGGCTCCTATTAACAAATACTGTTAAACCTTAAATCCATGTAGGCTGCACAGAAAGGTCACAACCCAGGCTCTGAGGGGGTGAGCGTGGCTCTGATTATGGTCTGCTTCTAAGGGCTGACATATTAGAGCTGCATCTCATCATTCTTTGTACCAACCATTATATGGCTCTAGGAGACACACACACACAAGTGTGTGGTGGAGGGCAAGACTAGAGTTGTTATGGAAATGGAAAAACAATGCAAATTCCTCTGTGAAACCTGATGCAAACACAGTGTGTGAATCTCCTCACAATGCAAATCCCAACAGGCAGAGATGTGTCAGGGCCGACAGGCCCGACCCACACATCTCCTTCCAGACATATTTTTGCGTTTCATGCTGTCTATCAGCTTAATGTTGGCAGTAGACACTTCCAACCACCAATGGTACTGTTGGAGAGAGCGCAAAGGAGGAGGTAAATTAATACTTACAATGAATACGCTATCATCAAAACTATTCACCCAAGAGGGTGATAGAGGGATAGAGAAATGAATATAAAGAGAGATGGAGGCAGACGTAGAGACTGACAGACAGGCAGGCAGGCAGGCAGGCAGACAGACAGACAGATAGAGAGCCTTTAATTTTACAATGATGGGGCATTCATGCAAGTAAGGGAAGTGTGCCATGACAGGGTATGGCTACTAGAGGGCAGTCGTTTTCTTATGAGCATGAAGACGTGAAGGAGAGTGCTGGGGTTGTTGCACAACAGGGAGAAACGGGAGCAAGGCTTTGGGCTGGCTGCCACTCAGGACAATGGTCTCGCTGAGGCAGAGCTTCCTTGTATTGTGTGTGTGTGCTTCCACACAGGACAAGCGAAGAAACGGCTGGGCCGCCCGTGAAAATCTTTTCCCATCCCAGGCCGTCCCGCTTCACTTCTCCCTGAGCCGAGCACTCCCTGAGGTGTATGAGTGCTCACACCACATCATCCGTGCAGACCTTCTACCCGTCTGCATGGCCCTGCCCTGCCAATAACCCACTCCCCAATTTGCCTGACTACATAGTGGTGACCTGGGACCATGGTTGTCAATGGATACAAGGGTGACCACTCAAAGGTCAAAGGAATCGATATACTAAACTCAAGTCAAGTCAAGGCTAACATTTTGCTGCATGCTATTATTTCACAAATCTACTCATGTAAAGTGCAACCTTGCAATTGATTTGATTGTAATTTGTTAGAAATAGCATAGCCATCCATCAGCTATTAGTGAGTGAAATGCACTGTGCGAATATCCGTTTTAAGTTGACTGCGCCTGCCTCTGTATGAGCAGGCGCATTCAATTCAAGCCTCAGCCACAAAGGCTTGTCTTGTCCTCCCTTGTCACTCCCTTGATTCTGGCACTGCTGCTTGTCTGCTGTGGATTAGTAGGTGTGTAAAAAAGACCTAGCCTTGTGAGACCTCCTGATCTCGCAAGTCCACATTCTGTTTCTGTCTGGAGATCAGTCTGGTAAGACACGCTTGTGGCTGAACCACAGTGGCCCTGATCAGCGTCCTAGGAGGAACTACTAGCAGCTACGGGCGTGGTTTAGGTGTGACCATATATGTCTATGGGTGTAATGACAGAGAAGCAACTGTTCATTCAAAAACAACAATGGCGGCTCCTACAGAGGTTAGCATAGATGCTGCTATAGCATCAGTTATATCTGAACTATTCCTTCATTGAAAGAAGAGCAAAGTACGCCACTGAAGGCTTTTCTCGATGATCATATGGTTCGTTGATCTCATTGGTTGAAGTTAGCCCCTATTTTTTGTACTGCCTGCCCTTTTCCAAAAAGTTTCTAATAACTTCCCAGATGGTTCTGTGTAACAAACCATCTGGGGTGTCAGGTTAAAGAAGACCCCCCTCCCCAAGGTTGGAAAATACCCTCACCATGGACAAATTCCCTGAATGTATAGGACATACGATGTGGGAGCCGACGGTCATTTATGTGGCAGTTGAAACAGTTACTCGTGTGTACTACGCTTTTCTCAGGAAATACTTCCACAGGACTCCAGTGTAAAAAAGATGAACCAAAGGTGTCCACAGATAACGTTTGACAGCAATGAAATCTTCAATCCAAAGTTAAGTCATTCCTTAAATCACTGCCCACTCACAGGCATACAGTACATTAAAGGAGAGAATCAATGCGCGTCAAAGTTAGCCTGGCTCCGCCCGCCTACGTACTTCCGCTCAATTTTCATTTCACTTCAGTACTAAGGTCTGGCCGTGCTACTATGTTAGAACGATTTCTTTTCCCTCAAATGTGCCTTCCAATCAGCGAACAGGAGGCGCGGCCTGAGAACAGTGACGTATGGTCGTGCGCAAATTTCAGTTATTGAGCGTAAGTAGGCTACGGAGGCGGGCGGAGGCTAATGCTAATGCTCACTGCATCTGCCGTTTGTATACTGCGCGCAACGTGGTTTCTGGCGCATGAAATACGTCACGACCAAACGTTAGCGATTGGTTAAGGCAGATCCAGAGTGGCACTGGGCAGAGCCAATAGGTTTTAAACTTCAACAGCACCCGCCTTCAAGTGAGAAATCGTTTGTCTCTACAGCACTGCTAGACCTTGAGTATGAATGAAATGATTACGAAGGTCTAGTTAGGACTAGGCTACGTCAAAGTGTGAAACTGACCTAAAGTGACCAGAATATTACAAACATGATCAGAATAGAAAGTGACCAGAATATTACGAACATAAATACAAAGGTTTCCTATTCTCATCTATCGTGAACAACGTTACCAATACAATTTTTAACATGTCATCCATGTAAATATTATTTATATTTTTACGCATTTTTACGATGTATTTATTGTATATAGTAATACTACTGTTCCTTATGAACTCTGCATGTAAATGGGAATGTGAACAACAACACTCAATGTATAAATAACACGTATGTCTTGGTGCTCTGGCTCCTACATGCAAAATAAAACTATCCATTAGATCGCACCAGGTGTAAATTTTCTCGATTCCATTCTCACCTTTGACTTTTCAGAATTATGATGGGAAGGCTATTGTACGATACATTTGACACTTTCAGCACTGTGCGTGTATTAATAGAGATGACTTTAGTTCGTGAAGTTAGTGATAGGACCTCAATTGTGCCTTCTTTGAAGTCTATAATTTGAAACACACAAGTGGAAACATACAAATATGTGAACAAACTCACCCAATAACCTATATGGCAAGATAAAGAGCACACATTCCTATTGCACACACCAAACACCTATACCAATGAACACAGTTTTTAGTGCTTGTGGCAGTGGGGAGGTCGCAATAGCAAAATTGTCTCAAATAGTGGCAGGTGCAGTCAACCAGAACAGATTCTCAGAGAATTTCGCAATTGTACATCTATGGGAAGTATACACTGTACTTGCATACATTCAAGGTAAATACATCTTCCATAAATCTGGAATTCTTGGTAAAATACGCCAACAAATCATTGAAATGAGTTATACTTAATCAGCTGAATTTGCCATGAAGATGTTTAGGGTTAGCCTTGTGAGACTATCCCGATCTTGCTAGTTCACATTTTGTTTCTCTCTGGAGATCAGTCTGGCCAGGGCTCAAGTTATGTGCTTTTGGCTGAACCACAGTGGTTAGGACCAATCAGAGAAGCTACTGGCAGCTACATGGTTTTTGGGCGTGGTTTAGGTGTGACAACAGCGAGAAGCAACTTTTCATTCAAAAACAACAATGTCGGCTCCTAAAGAGGTGGGTGTGCTGCTATAGTATTGGTTATATCTGAACTGGAGAGTATTTCTTGATTGAAAGTAGAGCAAAGAATGGCATAAAAGGCTTTTCTCAAAGGAAAAGATGTTTTTTCTTACTACATCCTATGGTAGTAAGAGAAAATGGTAGTACGGTAGTATGGTTCGTTGATCTGATTGGTTGAAGTTAGCCTGTGATAGACAGATGGTTGATCCAATCATCTGCCAAGGGTTTTTCGAAAGTGCCTGCCTTTTTCCAAACAGTTTCCATGGAAGACTGCCCAGATGGTTCTGTGTAACAAACCATCTGGCGCGTCAGGTTAGTTTGCCAACTCTTAAAAGACAAGCATGTGTACCAATATTCAACTACAAATGCAAAGTTCACAGCACAGTTGCATTGAAGCAAACCATCTACCAAACTGAATGCAAAGCCTTCCCACAAACCATTAAACAGTCAATTGCCATAGGGGAATCAAATACAGAATTGCACAGAATGAAACCACATGGCACAGAATTCAACATCAAGCCCCTTAAATCTTCCAATTCTAGAAAGCCAACAAACCTACCAAGCCTGTCTTTTTTTCTCTTCTACCCTACTGGACCTTCCCGTCCAGTGGGGTGAACAATTGATGGATGAAGAACAGAATAGAAGCCCTTTACTTTGTGGATGTCCTTTACTTAACTAACGTTGGTCTGCCAGGCAAGATATTTTGGCAGTTGAGTCATCAACATTTCTGTTGAGTGTGCGCTTGGTGACATTTGAGTTGGGAGACACATGGCACTTCCAAGGGTTCCTTGTGGATTCCGGAGAGCAGTAATGGCAGAATCTGCAGAAGGTGCTGTGCCATTCTCCAGAGTGAATTGTGTAGTATGTCCCAATGTCTTGTGTTGTGATTTGTCTACTTACCTAGTGGTTTGCTCAACACTTCCAAATCATATATAAAGAATGGTCAAATGTACGGGCTGCACAACAAGCTGGTGTTGGACCAGCATACTAGACAAAGTGGTGTTTGACCAGAAGGGCATTGTGGCCCTGCCACACACTTAGTGGCTTTTGCTGGGGCCCTCCGACACATGACACAAGTAGCTGTTGAATTAAAGATGCATTTATTGAAGGTGGCATGATGGTATACGCAGAGCAGATGATATATGCTGCCATGACAGTGGCCCCAGAGTCCAATTAGTCTCAGACTCAGGCCAGGTGAGGCTGTAAACCAGCCATCAACACACTCCATATACCCCCCCCCCCCCCCCAACACTAAATTGAGGCTGGGGAGAATCCCAGCCTCCCCCCTCCAAGCAAAACAGAAAAAAACTACAAACTGGACTCTCAACAGGGTTACCATACCTACACAAAACCTGGACTCTTTACAGGGTTGCCATACCCAAAATAAAAATACAAACAACCCCCAAACACCACTGCCTCTACACCTCCCCAGTGTCACACACCAACCCCACCCTCCCCCTCCATCCTGGAAATCGGAGGCCTGGGGCTGCTGCCTCGGCTGGCGGAGGTGTCTCTGGGCTAGCTGTTTGCAGGGGCTGGCTGGATGGACTCGGAAGGAGTCTGGGCCGCAGAGGTAGCTCCTTGGAGGGCCTAGAACAGCCCTCGGTAGGTCCCCCCCCTCCTCCACCAGGGCGACGGCGCATGATCACCATCTCCTCCTTGGGGCTGCGGTGCTGGCTGGCAGAGGTGTGGCTGGACCTGGGCTGCTCCTGGCTGGATCCAGAGGAAGCTAGCCACAGACGGTTGCCCATGGCAGTTGCTCCGCTGCCTCCCCGCTCCTCCGCTGGCCGTCGCTGCCATTCAGGAGGGCCGGTGCTGAGGTGGCTGTCTGTGACCGCGGCTGGTGACTCCAGAGCGGGTTTGGGCAGCCTTTCCATGTCCCTTCCTGGTCGGAGAAGCACATTGGGTGCCAGTGTCGCAGTTTACCCCTGCCACACGGCACCTTAGTGGCCGACATAGGTTCAGGTTGCGTTGAATATGCATTTATTAGCCGAGCAGATGGTACAAGCTGCCATGACAGTGGCTCTCTCCTGAGTGTGTGTGGTGATAGCTGGGTTATCCTGGGTGCCATGATTGCTCTGCACCACAGGTGTGCAGCCCCACCCAGCCCAGTCTATCAGTCTGACTCAGGCCAGGTGAGGCTGTAAACAACACACTCCACAGGCATCATGGTAGAATGTCTTGCAGCAGCTTGTAGGGCTGCAGGACATCAAAGCGCTGCTGTTGGAACAGCAGGGAGTCGCTTTACCAGTCCCATGCAGTTGTAGCCACAGTTTTCCAACGTTGTTCTTTCACCATATTTGCTACAGTTTTTTCGATTTGTTGCCAGTTTTCAGACATTTTCCAGTGTACACAATGAGGTCGTTGGTGTAGCTGTCAGTTAGCTTGTCGACCCCTGTTAATACTAAAGCATGTATACACAACACTGCACAATTATCACTACACAAGCTACAATCAGCAAAGCCATGTTGCCTATAACTGTGGTAACACTTTGAGGGTAAAGAACAGGGACACCGATAGCATGTGTGTCTATGTGTGAGGAGATAAAGAGAATGTGATGCGTGTGCTGCACAAATCTACACAAATCCAAACCACATCAACCAGCTCATTAAAGGGCAAGTAAACCCATTTTTGCAGTTTCCAAAAATGCGATCTGAGCAGTCGTGACAGTCGTAAACACATTGGGTTCCATAGGAGCAAGTGGGAGGGGTTCAAAACTCACGTCACACTTGCTCGAACCAGGGTGCGCAGCCAATAGAAAACTACCACTACCACTACTGCTTCTTGTATTTTACAGAGATTTCCCCTGTTTAACAACTTCATACATTTTAGTCAAAAATAACAAACATTCACCAACATTTTGTGGGACCCAAAGGGACCCTCTGGCCCAGACTACTGATATTCACCTGACTAACAATACTAGTCACATATGGAGGATTCATCTTTTTCATTAAGCTGATTAAAGGCTAAAGATCCTGTAACGGCAGTGCACCATTGCTGAATATATAGACTGGTCATAGACTGGACATTTTTGTGCATTTAAAATTCACTGCAAGCTGCCAGTATGTCCTGGAGCACGATTCAATAGATTCATTTTCGTGGGTTGTCCATTGTGTGTGCTTCATTTTTTTTGTCCACTTGGTGTCAGTGTAAGCAGATTATTCGGTCACTTCCTGTTGGGCTAGATCCTCCAAACTTAGGCCCCTATTAATGGTGTTTTTTAATCTTCTGATGACCTCTGAACTACCCATTTGAATCACTTCTGGTTGGGCTAGAGCCACCAGATTGATAATCTTATATGTCCTTTAGGCCCTCTTTCATATAAAAGAGACACCAGATCTCCCTAGATCACTCCCAAGTGTAGGCTACTTGACCTCAAGGTCACCCTCAAATTACACCATTCCTGTTGGGATAGATCCTCCAAATTTATAATTTAAGTAAAGTGTAATGCCCTGATTCATATAAAAGACACCCCATGTCTCTATCTTATTCCAAGTCATTCTAGGCCCCTATTAATGGTGTTTTTTTTAATCTTCTGATGACCTTTGAACTACCCATTTGAATCACTTCAAGTTGGACTAGTGTTTTTCAACCTGTGGTAAGAGTACCACTGGTGGTATGCGAGGGTACTGCAGGTGGTATGTGGGATTTGATCCATCTAAAATGTAAGGAGTCTCTGTAGTATGTATGTATGTTCTTTGATTTTCTCGACAACCGTTCAACCTTCACACCTGGTGGGTGTATTACTGAGGACCCAAGGAAGTGCAGTGTCAAGTGTGAAATTGTTTGGATAAGCGGTTCTCGAAAATACCGGATAAATGACAATAAATATATTATATTGTAAATATAGTATTATGGCTTGCTATCTAAATGGAAGGAGTCTCTATATGTATGCACGTATGTCTGTCCTTCGATTTTCTTGACAACCGTTCATCCAATCAACTTAACATGAGTCGAGTGTGAAGTTGTTTGGATGAGCGGGTCCCAAGAAAGCTGCAAGCAGGAATTGTTCCAAACAAGCAAGTTTTGAACGGGCACTGCACTAGTTGACTAACTTTTTCTTTCCATCGTTTCCCACTAGCCATGGCCTTGTTGCAGTAATAATTGTGTATAAAGGGGGAGCTGGCACTCTTTTCACAGCCACTGCATGTGAATTTATCGATTTTTAACCGCCTATGAGGTGGTCCGCAAAAGGTCTTGATGACAATTTAGTGGTACACCTAAAGTCTAAAGGTTGGAAACCACTAAAGTAAGGGATAGCCTAATCCACGACTAGGTTTAAATAATAATATTGATAATAGTATTGAATGAAATGTACTGTGATGTACAACATATATATTTTAGTAGTGGGTAAATTGTGGTGGTAAGCCACAAGGGGTGGCAACTGCCACCCCTTGGATCCAATGCAAGTTACTTTGGATAAAAGTGTTTGCTGTGGTTAAATAGTAAATAGCATGATATTGAACCCACACAAATAATGGGTAGGGAAAGAGATACATCATGACTGGGGTAGGGTGATAAGATGAGCCGAGGATGGCAGGAATAGGAACCAACCTGTGGGTTAAATTACATTTGCCCAGGGCTTGTTCATTACAATGAGGGCTTTAGTTCTTAAGTTGCATGTGTTATGCTCATGGGCATCATAGCAGATCAAGATAGTGTAACTGAAATGAAGTGACAGATGAGGGTTAAATGCAAAAACTTTTTTTTTTTTTTATAGAAAAATCTGTAGAATACAAAATGGAAACCATTGCATTGAAAGTAAATGACGAACAAATTTAGCATAGAAAAAATGATATTAAGCTTGTTACATGTCGTATTGTTTACATTATAAGTCATATAATTAGTCATTGCTAGTATCCGATGTTGCCTCGAAAACACTGAAATCAATACACTAACAATTTTATCAAATTGTAACATTGTAGGTCGTGTTTTTTCTGACAAACCAGAGATGTCTATTATCCATTCAGAGTAATGGCTCTATTTTTACAATATAAATAGCAGTTTATTGATTCATATTTTATCAAATCAGCCTATTGAAAATGTACTCCATGTGTGACTAATATTGTTAGTCAGGTGAATATTAGTAGTCTGAGCAGAATCACAAGCCACATAATATTAATCTCATCAGCAAAGCAAAAAAAAAGAAAAAAGCCAAGAGTGAAGCTACAGAGAGATCCGTGGGGAAAGAGCGCCACCTAGTGAAGGCTTTAAGGCCGTATAGAAAAGAGATGCATCGGCGGTGCAGATACTGATTAACCACCGTTCATATGTGTCTTTGAAATTGTATTTACCAGAGACATCAGAGACAGTAATGCCGTTTGTTCATTGTCAACATGACTGCAATCTATCATCATCCTCCTTAATTGGTCACACACACACACACACACACACACACACACACACACACACACACACACACACACACACACACACACACACACACACACACACACACACACACACACACACACACACACACACACACACAGCAATGTTTGATTGCGTTTGGTTCCATAATTTTTTAGTGGCCGACATTCTGACGCCTCAGGCTGTGGTTTTCTTCTTGCACTCCACGGAGCAGAAGAGCATGCCCTGCGCCGCCATGAAGCGCTCTCCCATCAGGCACTTGGAGCAGCCAGAGCACCGGAAGCACTGGGGCTCGGCGTGCCAGTGGTGCTCGCCGTACGACACACGCTGGGCCTCGGGCTCCACCGCCTGCTGGCACGCCACACATCTCTGGAACAAGAGGGGAGATGGGGAGGGGGGGGGGCAGTCAGTCAATGTTCAATTCACTCAGTAGATTTCATCAAATGAACATCCTGCGGGTAGAAGGATAGTTTAGCGGTGAGAGAATTTAACTCCCCAACAGAAAGTTCCCCGGGTGATCGAAGCCCAATGTCAGCAGCAGTTTACCTGTAGGCAAGATACCCCTTAAGTGGAATTTATAGTCGCCGTGATGCGCCATTGGTGAAGTGCGCAGGCAGTCCATGCACAGACATCGCATTTATGGCCATTTTGCCATAAGCGTTGCTGTTTGCACACTCTGCTCGTGCATCTTTTCATTTTTGGCCCACTTTGGCTCGTGCAGTTCACGCACGGCAACTATAAATTAGGCTCAATTGCTCCTTAATGACATGTAGCTATATACATTCACTGTTATTCGCTTTGGATTAAAGTGTCTGATTAAATATGCAATAAATAAATTGAGTAATTTTACTACCTTTACAGCGATATCAGAACGAAGAGCTGAAAGACTAGAATGACTAGATACACAAAATCAGACACACTAAGTTATTGTATCAATGGACACAGAAAACACACAAGTTGCATGAGTTCTCAGACACACATCGGCCAATGTGCGCACACACACACACACACACACACACACACACACACACACACACACACACACACACACACACACACACACACACACACACACACACACACACACACACACACACACACACACACACACTTTTCTCTTACCACAGCGTAGTTGTTCATGTAGCAGGGTCTGCAGATGGGCTTGTCATTCTCCATGACATAGGTCTCCCCAGCCAGCACACAGTCGCAGTCAAAACAACAGAAGTGCTTCAAGTGCCAGTTCTGACCCTCGGCCTGTGTGTACTCGTTACTGAAGATCAGCTGTATGTGCACAGAAACACAGACGCAGACGCACACGCACACACACACAATGACAAAAAAATAAAATCTCCATGCCACACAATATAAAGACTACAACTGCAGTCCAAATTTTTAAGCTGCTACTGGAAATAACTCAGAAGTCAGACTAACAAAAAAATGTACTCTAACCCCAAACCTAATCTCAACTTAAATAAAAACGTTAAATAACCTTAACATATCACAGGGATGTATCCACTACACACGAAATATCTTGTCAAAAAGTTTATTATAAGGAAATCAATAGACTGAAAGTATGTGCAATGGATTGGATCGAACATCATTTTCTGATGCTTAATGTACACCTTCATAACCCTTAATTACATAATTAGAAGCAATAGAAATAAGATATAGCAGTCAATCCTAACCCCTTTAAAAAGACACGCCCCCTCAACCACCCCCACCTCATCACAGCCTCCACAGCGAGGCTTCTCGCTGTCGCCATAGTGACGGCCACAGTACAGCTTGCCCTTCTTCCAGAAGTAGATCATGTCGACCAGCAGCTCACTGCAGGTGCAGCAGACGAAGCATGCCGGATGCCACAGCCGGTCATAGCCGGCACGCTCCGCATACACCGCCGGCTGGCCGCGGCGCATGGGCTGCTGGCAATGGCTGCACGACTGAGAGGGCGAGAGAGATACAGATAGAGAGGGGGAGAGAGAGAAAGGGGCTGTTATTGACTTAATGGTGGTTGATGTGACACATTGCAACTAATGGCGTTTTCACACCAGGGACCCGGGTCCGGATCCCAGTACACTTGACCCCAAAGTCCAGTTTGTTTGATGAGTGTGAACACTGTGTACCGTACTAGAGTCCGTACCCGAGTCCACTTGAAAAGGTGGTCTCGAGTACATGTGTACTCGGGTATGGTTGGCATCAGGTGTGAAAGCTAACTATACCAAAACACGGAAGTGGACTGCTATTCTGCATACATGCGCCAATCTCTTCTTCTGAACTGCACAACCATAGCTGATAAAGTAGGAAGGCAGGTGAGAGGGTCATTCTTGACATTGTCCCCGAAATATCAATAATAGGCATTGCACTACGGTCAACTATTGGCCACTTGCAAACCCACTCGGTGCATGCCGCCACCCACTGTATCGGGGTGTGTAGATAAGCAAGTGTACTGGGGTACGGATTAATATTACCAATGTGAACGCTGACCGGCGGGGGAGTGGAGGAGGGGGGGCATACTTGGGTACAGCAATTGTAAAGTGCCCTAAATCTTCTGGAGAAAAGTGGATGAGCTTACAATATTATTTAATCTGGAATAAAATTAATTGAGGCACACCTGACAAACCGTCAAGACAGGCTACTTACAAAGCTCTGCTGGGGTCCGGCTGCTTCTCCTCCAGGGACACCGATGGCTCCAACAGCCGCAGCCATGGCCGTATCTCCCTGCTCAGAGCCTGGCTCTCCCGATCCAAAGCCCACCTCAGACCCAGACCCTCCAGCACCCAGCCCATAAGCTGAAGCTGCACCAGCTGGGACACAGGGCACCCCAGGCCCATAGCCAGTACCCACCCCGGCTCTGGCTGAGGCGACCCCGGGCCCCACATGGGCCGGTCCTGATCCGGCCCCTGAAGCGGAAGCACCCACCCCTCCGGGCACTCCAGCGGCTCCCGGGCCGCCCTGCCCACCTGTGGACCGGACCAGGGCCATCTCCTCGGGCAGCCGGACATCGCCCATGCCCAGGGCCTCGTCCTTGTACTTGCGGACGTACTGCTCCATCTGCTTGACCTCGGCGGGGCTCAGCTCGTGGCACTTGGACGGGTCCTGGTCGTGTTCGGGGAGCTGGCAGGCCATCTGCTGCCGGCGGTAGGCTGCACCCTCCGACCCCGCCACTGGGCGCTTCTCTGGGGGCAGCAGTTCGATGTAGCGCACCGCCTGCGTGGTGCCAATGAGACGTGAGAGGAGACACAGTGGAATCACAGTGAGAGAAGAGAAGATAAAGGCTCACTGGGCAAAGATGTAACAACAACATGGTTTGGAGATACGGACACAGACTAAACATACAGGGAGTTCTCAGAGTTTTACTTTAATTTTTAACTGACTTAAAGCCTAAAATGCAAGTAGTGAAAGAAGGACACACACACACACACACACACACACACACACACACACACACACACACACACACACACACACACACACACACACACACACACACACACACACACACACACACACACACACACACACACACACACACACACACACACACACACACACACACCTCCCCCTAGTGGCAGGCACGTGGTCTTACCATGTGTTTATTAACCACCGGGGGCGCCCACTCATATGTCACGCACTTCATTGGCACCTCCTTCCTGAGCGGATCCACGGCGGCAGAGGACATGCTGACAGTCACTGGCACAGCGTTGACCTTCACCGGGGTGATGTTGACCTTGGTGGCAGAGGCAGGGGGCGGGCCAGACGGAGCCCAGCCAGGGGCTCTGGTGGCCGCAGCACCAGCACTGGTGGCCCCATTGGATGGGACAGAAGTGGCAGAGGCAGAGGCAGAAGGGGGTGGTACCGGGGTGGCGACGGAGGCAGGGGGCACCAGGTAAGAGGAGGCAGGGCTGGGCAGGGAGATGGTGAAGGTGTTGCCCTTGTAGGTGGGGACGCCATCCGTCTTGAGTTTGGCGATGAGGCCCGTGTACTTGGTGTCCTCGAACAGCTTGCCTACCTTCTTGCTCTCCTCCGACTCCATGTGCACATTGTGGTCGGCCAGGCCACATTTGCAGTTGCGGCAGATCTTTCTGCAGATAAAAAAAGACAGAAGAAGAAGAGGGATGAAGTTCTGAGGTTGGAGGGGAGGGGGTTGATGGGTTAGGGTTGCGTTGGTTGGCATTTGTGTATTACCCAGACATTGTGATGATACACAATATCAACAGATCCATCAGATCCTGACTTATGTAGTCATTGAAAATGAGCACGATATAAACCCCTGTATTAATTTGTGTCCATTAATTTATAATATTGCTGACTATGAGCATGAGGCAGGAAAGCCCTCTGATTCTACCAAAGACACAAACAGGAAGGGGACCTTATGGTGAGAGATGTAGGCTCTCCAGCTACTCTAACCTGCATGTCTTTGGATGTTGGAGCAAAACAATGTCCTGCCTTCTCTGTAGGACAGGGGGTGGTACCCACTGGGCCACCTGTAGACCACTTCCTCCCATTCAGTATTCAACCAAAAGGGGGTGTGCAGCTTTTTTCCTGTCCGTTTCCCGAAACTCCTCTTAACATGAACGCGCGTGCACAGATCTAACGATCGATCGTATCCTTGTACCTGTCCACTGACACGGTGCTGAAATACATATTATACCATGGTCTGGGTGAATATTCGATTCTGATTGGCTGGAGGGTGTAGGTTGAAAAGTACACCTACGAAAGACGTTGACGCTATGAAGACGCTATGGCCACGTTGCTTGGCAACGCCTGCATACGGGAGATATTAAATAGTCCGCTCGACTTAAAAAAAAAACCTCACGATTTTAACTCTAAAACACATTAAAGTATTATTAATTGATTAAATATTTCTTTCTTTCGTAAGTGACCATGGTATAAGCGGGATAATGCCCTTCGAGGTGTCCATTAACAGAACCGTCCTCCGCGGTTCACGCCTCCGCGTCGTCCATTCATTTCTGTTAATATTTAATCAATTAATAATACTTTAATGTGTTTCAGAGTTAAAATCGTGAGGTTTTTTTTATTTTTATAAGTCGAGCAGACTATTTAATATCTCCCGTATGCAGGCGTTGCCAAGCAACGTGGCCATAGCGTCTTCATAGCGTCAACGTCTTTCCTAGGTGTACATAAGATTATAGAGCTCCGCTCTATAATCTTCAGCCAATCAGAATCGAGTATTCACCCGGACCATGGTATAACATAGACTAAGCTATATAGCCTATCGTAACTTTAGCGTCACCAGCTGGACATTCAGTGGTATTGGATGTGTTAAGACGCTCGTAGCGCTACGAGGACAGCTGGAGCCCTCGTTAGCTACGAGCGTCTTAACGACGGTCGTTACGCAACGATGCTTTCGGGAAACGGTGTGAAAACTGTCTGATGGTCGTACGACGAATCACTTAGGCTAACGACGCTTTCGGGAAACTGGGCCCTGATCTGAGGTGCTAATTGTTGTACATTTTTATTATTAATCAGATTTCCTTTAGGGGCACCATGTGTAAGATTGTCTGCCTCTAGCATGTTACAAAAGTCAGCACCAGGTTTCATTTGCAATTCAATTCTCTGTACCTTTTGTGCAAGGCTAGGCTTACCTTTGAGTCACACTTTAAAACTGTGTTTTTTCCATCGTCATCCTCATCCTCATCACCATGTAGATGTGTTGTTGTTGTTTTCCTCATACTGATCAGATAGCTAATGATACTTATTAGAGAGCTACTGACATACTGGCTCTGTTGCCGAAGGATTTGAGTTTTGATCTGGGTAATGTGAGGGAGAGAGTGGAGGAGGATCGGAGGGCACGGGTGGGGCGGTGGGGGACGAGGAGGTCACACAGGAAGGGGGGGGGGGGGTAGGTGGTGGAGGGCTTTAAAGGTGAGGAGGAGTATCTTGAAAGTGATGCGCTGTTTGATGGGGAGCCAGTGGAGAGAGTGGAGAATGGGAGTGATGTGTTCACAGGACCGGGTGTGGGTAAGGAGGCGGGCAGCAGAGTTCTGGACCAGTTGTAGTCTATGGAGGGAATGAGAGGTGATGCCAGTGAGGAGGGAGTTGCAGTAGTCAAGACGGGAGGAGATGAAGGCGTGGATGAGGGATTCAGCAGCAGGGGGGGAGAGGCAGTGTCTGATTTTAGCGATGCGGCGGAGGTGGAAGTAAGAGGTCTTGACGATGGAGCTGACGTGGGGATCGAAGGATAGGGTGGGGTCCAGGATAACGCCGAGATTGCGTGCCAGGGGGGAGGGAGTGATGGTCGAGGTGCCGATGGTGAGTGAGATGGGTCCGGTTTTGTTGAGGGTGGATTTGGTGCCTATGAGGAGGAGCTCTGTTTTATCGCTGTTGAGTTGGAGGAAGTTGTGGGCCAGCCATGATTTTATTGTAGAGATGGAGGTTTCGATGTGGGTGAGGGGAGGGTTTTGGGTGGATTTGGTGCTGATGTATAACTGGGTGTTGTCGGCGTAACAGTGAAAGTCCAGGTTGAGTGAGCGGATGATGTGACCAAGGGGGAAGAGGTAACAGATGAAGAGGAGGGGTCCGAGGACTGAGCCTTGCGGGACCCCCTGCGTGACTGGGGAGAGGGTGGATGTGTGACCAGAGAGGGAGACGAATTGTTGCCTGTTGGTGAGGTAGGAGGTGAGCCAGTCGAGTGCAGTGCCCTCAACACCCTGTTGGCGCAGCCTGTGAAGGAGGATGGAGTGGTTCACAGTGTCGAAGGCTGCGCTAAGGTCGAGGAGTAACAGGATGTTGAGGGCACCGGAATCAGCAGAGGTGAGGAGATCGTTTATGACTTTGACGAGGGCGGTTTCGGTGCTGTGGAGTGGGCGGAATCCAGACTGGAGGGGTTCGTAGAGGTTATTGGACTGGAGATGGGTGTGGAGTTGGGCGGCGACGATGCGTTCAAGGGTTTTGGAGAGGAACGGGAGGTTGGAGATGGGGCGGTAGTTGGAGAGGTTGGCTGGGTCCAGGGTGGGCTTTTTGAGGATGGGGGTGATGGAGGCGAGTTTGTAGGCAGTGGGAAAGTGACCAAGGGATAGAGACTGGTTGAAGAGGGTGGTGAGGTGAGGGAGGAGGACAGGGAGGCAGGCCTTGGTTAGGGTTGTTGGGAGGGGGTCGAGAGAGCAGGTGGTTGTCTTGGATGCGGTGATGATGTCCAGGATGTGGGAGGAGTCGACAGGGGAGAAGTCGGTGAGAGGAGGGAAGGGCGGGAGGTCAGGGAAGGGGGGTAGGTGTGGTGAGGGAGGAGAGGTAGGGGAGGAGGAGTTGCTGACGGTGGCAGTCAGGGAGCTGTTGATTTGGGAGATTTTGTTGTTGAAGGCGAGGAGGAAGGAGTTGCAGAGGTCGGGGGAGGAGGGTGGGTTGATGGCCGGTGGCTGGAGCATTTAGGCTTAGAGTACAGCCTCCACGAGACAAACGCACATCATTGGACATTAAAGTGATCACTTTCAAGAGCTTTTAGGTGAGTTTGATAGTAATAGCAATAATAATAATAATAATAATAATAATACATATTCATATTCATATTAAGTAGATCCATGCATGTTGGGTGAATTAAACAAGACTAGGTCAAAAGCGTGGTGGAAATAGCCAGTTATGCTCTTCCTGGGTCCAGGGGTCAGATGTTTCAGACATCAGGACACACTCAGCCCACTCAACAATACAATACGATCCAACTATATACTTCTACAACTATTGTGTGTTACCGTCACATTTATAAGTCTCATCTGTCCTAGATGCAATATCTCAAAGAAATTGCCACGACAACCGTGAATCCGTCCTCATCCGAACGCTTGATGGCAGTCAATAAACAAAGCACTTGTGAACGTTCTCTGAGGACGGAAGAGAGGACTGCCTGCGCCTTTTTATTTCAACCGAGCAACGCCAAATGGGGAAACAACCACCAAGTCTTCACTCACTCCAACCAATGGTGTAACTCTAGCACCCAGTCACTCACTCACTCAATGACTCAGTGACAGAGTGCCACGGATAGGGCTGGCCTGCCAGTCCAGTCATAAATGGTCCTAACATGGAAGAAAGTAATTAACTCTGGATTGACTTTATATTGACGCAGCACCTCTGAATATATTAAGCAACAAAATGTTAATACACATTTCAATACAATTTAGAACAACATTAAGAGTGAACAGAGGCCTACTATATACTATTACTACACTATAGTATTTTAAGAGGATAGAGATCATAGTTAACTGGTGGTTACAGATTGCTATCACTGGCAAACTGTAAATCTCTCTTCTGTGTAGAACTACATGTTAGGGCAGGTTGTGTTATTTGAGAGAGAGAGGGAAACGCATCTGTTAGCTTTCAATCCTGCAGCAGATTTCAGTTGTCTGATGCACAACCAACCACCAATGGTTTTATCTGCCGACTCCCCACTTCATGATCTGATTATATAAAAGGTCATGACTGTGATCACACATAAACATTTACAGTACATATTTTGATCGTTAGTTTTGCCTAGGGTTGGGCGATGTCCCTTAAATTGGCAGTTGACGATGTTTACAGTAAAACATTGTGATGGATGATGATATCGTCGTGGGGGGGGGGGGGGGGGGGGGGTGTTAATAGGCGGGCCACGAAGCGGGCCGCCTATTAACGGCATGGACCAAGCGGTTCTGGAGACATCAGATACGGGGAACTAAAGCCGCGATCACCGGTATGAGTCCCGTGTGTCTAGCGGTGTCTATCTGCCTAGGTGTCTACCTGCCTAGGTGTCTACCTGCCCAGGTGTCTACCTGCCCAGGTGTATACCTGCCCAGGTGTATACCTGCCCAGGTGTATACCTGCCCAGGTGTATACCTGCCCAGGTGTATTGGTCAATATTTCTGCAGCAATTAGTTAAATCAGGGCTTGTTGTGACCACGGATGTATTCGGTTTGCGATGCTCATGCCTTCTTATTTTTATGTTTTACTTTTTGCTCGACTAATGAAAACGTATTCGACTAAGCCTCCGTCGATCGACTAAGCCGACTATTAGGGGGCAGCCCTAGTTAACTTACAGCACTTTATATGGACCATTAGTTATATTTTCAATTTATTTACAGAGCAATCCCTGCAAAGTTTTTAGGTAATAACTATAGATGAGACTATAGGATTAGTGTGTGTCGGACGAGGGAGGCGCGGCATCACGATGGTGGCTCTCCATCGTGATGTCAGTCAGCCATCACGATGGATGATAACATCGTCCATCGGCACAACCCTAGTTCTGCCGTAACGTTGGTAATGTTTACACATATTGTGTTTTCACAGAAATGTAGTTTATTAAGGGTACCCAAAAGCAAAAAGCTATTTATTAGCCTTCCGCTATAGTCGATTGCCAAACCCTGTGTTACCTTAACAGGTAAGGGGTGTGTGTGCGTGTGTGCATGTGTATGTGACCAACCTCCAGAAGTGCAGCTCGAAGCCCTCGCATTTCTCCTTGCACTTGAGGCAGGCGGCTCCTGCACCAAAGTCATGGCCCAGGGTCATCTGGGGGTGGACGAGAGGAGATTAGATTAGCAACTCAGCGGACTTCCTCCGTTCTTATTTAGCTTCCCTTATTCTATTTTTCTTAAGCTTTAGGGTCTGTGATCGTCTGCAAGCTGCATCCACATCCATTAGTTGATATTGTAACTATCTTAAATAAAAAATAATAATAAAATAATGATGCTTGGGTATCTTAATATAATGAATAGATGAGATGGTTTAATAATAAATTGTGAGATAACAAAATTGCTATCGCTATATTATTGCTGAGGCCTATAGTCTACAGAGTAGTTATTGTGTCTGTAGTTACTTGCTTGTGTGTGAAAAACAACTCTGTGATGAGCCATAGTTGGAAGAGTTCAAACAAACTATTCATATTGACGATGTCTTGGCGCTGGATGCTGCTATCCTTTCCTCCAACATCTGTCTCAATCCCTGCTGGTGCCTATCCTGAGCCGTCCCAACTGACTGTGACCATATATGGTTATGTATTCCATGATGTCTGTCTAGCACCCCCCTCCTCCAAGCTCCCCGTGTCAGAAAAGAGGCCTTTTGACCCACATTTCATCCACTACTGAAGACTGCCTCTTATAAATCAAGACTTAGATTCAGACTGCATGAACGCACACCCCCCTCATGTCTGAGAACAATAACACAAACATACTAATACAAAGGGCCAGGAACAAAATTAAAATAACTTCACTTGTAAAAAAAACAGTGGGGCGAGATCCATCTAAATCCATGAAAGATGTTGGCCAGCTGCATCATTTGGTGACGAATAAAACCTGAGCCAATGCATTTTCTACACTTCAGCCCCATTATGTCACCGCCCCCCCCCGCTTTTAATAGTGAGAGTCATTTAAGGCTCACCTCTCAAGGAAGCATAAACTACGACTAGACAGCTTTGTCGAACCACTGCCAAGGACTTGTCTGCGACAGAGCATTTAAAACTGAAACTACTCTGTAGCCATTGTGTTCCAGAGTTGCTATACAACCCCATGTGACTATATTCTCCTTTTCATTTGATAAAGATTATGTTCACTGCGCCTTTGTTTGTGTCAACCTAGACGATGAATCAATGTAAATGTAGAGTAAATGTCAATACTGGACCTGTGAATTAATTTATTTTACTTTTGTATTTCATTTGTTCCATAATCATACATTTTTGTGTGCACATAAATATAGTGGTTTTAATACCAGCACTCTTCTCCAGATGTTATTGCCACTAGCTGTCGAGTCGATATGGAAGACAACATCAGCTAAACACTTTTTAATGCAAACGTAAATGTTTGGATATTAGGCGTTATTAGGTATTAGGTGTCACTCGAGGGAGTCGAACCAAGAAGCTCTCTGGATGTTTTGTTCTTCCTGGCAGAGATCAAACTCCTTCCACTACTGGAGGAAGGAGGGCCACTCCTGATTAATGAATAGACGTGATCAGTGTTAAGAGTTGCATTGCAGTTGCAAGCAGACACAAAAACGTTTTTCAGTGTAAATGTGTGCTTTTTTCAACATTTGCAGCAATCTTGTATGCCGTGTCTAATATAATTGTACTTTAAAAAGGACCTGCAAAGAGTGTGGTTTTAAATGATAGTGGTTAGTGTCTGAGCTCTCCAACAGCCAGAGTAGCCATGATCAAGCACTAAGCTGCTGGTTTCACCACCTTCAACAAACCAGATTGTACAAAGTTACTATTGAGCAACAGTGAGACAGATCATTAGTGTGTGTGTGTGTGTGTGTGTGTGTGTGTGTGTGTGTGTGTGTGTGTGTGTGTGTGTGTGTGTGTGTGTATGTGTGTGTGTGTATGTGTGTATGTGTATGTGTGTGTGTATGTGTGTGTGTGTGTGTGTGTGTGTGTGTGTGTGTGTGTGTGTGTGTGTGAACACAATGGGAAAAAGAAAACGACGTAACAAATACGTTTGTGATATATAAATGTCTATGATATACAAAATATGCAATAATAACATCCTCCACGCACCGCTTGGTACAGAAGGTGAGACGTCTGTCTGTCTGTCTGTCTGTCTGACTATTAAGCAACAGTAGCTGTAGTTAAAGCAGAACTGGTTAGAAACAAACCAAGAGTTTCATTTGGACGCTTCACCGAAGAACCCATGTCCCGTGAAACTCACTCTCCGGACATCCAGTTTATTGAATGAGATAAAACGACGTGATACCGTGGGGTGGATAAGGGAGAACCTCTCTAAGACGGCAGTGTTTCACGCCACCTGCAACAAGCCTGGCGGGGAGACCCTACCTTCTTCACTTCCCTCTCGATCTCCATGCTGCCCGCCGGACGTCCGCAGCGACTGGACCCCAACACGGACCTGGACCCCAACACGGACCTGGACCCCAACACGGACCTGGACCCCAACACGGACCTGGATCCCAACACGGACCTGGATCCCAACACGGACCTGGACCCGAGCACAGACCTGGACCCGAACACGGACCCCGAACACGGACCTTGTGTCGACGGTACCGTCGACAAACCACGAGACAACACTAAACTTCAGAGATGACACCCTGCCAGGATCACACCCTGCTCCCACTTCCGCCGTCCCGCCCGGCTCGCCGCTCCTTAGACGTGGGAGGGTTTGGCCACTTCCGCCATTGGCTTGCTCTCCGCTCCGGGCCAATAGGAGTGGAGAAAGGGACAGCGGGGGGCCAATCACATGGAGGACAGCCAACCGGCGTGTAGCAGGGGGAGTGGACTGACGACAGTAGACCCCTCCACAGCTGGCTGGGTGGGGACAGTAGACCCCTCCACAGCTGGCTGGGGGGGGGGGGGCAGTAGACCCCTCCACAGCTGGCTGGGGGGGGGGGCAGTAGACCCCTCCACAGCTGGCTGGGTGGGGACAGTAGACCCCTCCACAGCTGGCTGGGGGGGGGGGGGGGCAGTAGACCCCTCCACAGCTGGCTGGGGGGGGGGCAGTAGACCCCTCCACAGCTGGCTGGGTGGGGACAGTAGACCCCTCCACAGCTGGCTGGGGGGGGGGGGGGGGGGCAGTAGACCCCTCCACAGCTGGCTGGGGGGGGGGGGCAGTAGACCCCTCCACAGCTGGCTGGGGGGGGGGGCAGTAGACCCCTCCACAGCTGGCTGGGTGGGGACAGTAGACCCCTCCACAGCTGGCTGGGGGGGGGGGGGGGGGGGGGGGGCAGTAGACCCCTCCACAGCTGGCTGGGGGGGGGGGGCAGTAGACCCCTCCACAGCTGGCTGGGGGGGGGGCAGTAGACCCCTCCACAGCTGGCTGGATGGGACGCACACTGACCCCAGGTCGTAGGACCGTAGATGGACATACTGTATTGAGGACAAGAGTCCTTTGTCCTACCAGTTAGTCCTCTCGTAGACAGTAGGGGGTATAGAAGTCATGTTTATATATTCTTATTCTAATATAGCTTTCGATAGGATTGAACACAAACACACACACACACACACACACGTGATTAATGGTCTTGGTGTTACCATATATTGCATGGAAACATACATGCACACACACGAGAGAGGGAGAGAGAGAGAGAGAGAGAGAGAGGGGGGGGGAGGGAGGGAGGGAGGGAGAGAGAGAGGAAACTGTGACATGGGCCAGCTGCAGTGTCACCAACATGAGGAAGTGTGCACTGTTGTGGTTATTGACACTTCTCCTCATCTTACAGTGCACTCCCATATGATATACCATTGTCTCACCCTGCCAGCTCAGACCATAGAGGGGGATTGTGATTATTGATGACTTGTTTGACATATTGCCTGGCCCACAGCACCACCACCTGTAAAGCATCCAGGGGATAGGTCTCAAAAGAAAAAGCTTGATCACAACTTCTTCAACACGGTAGGCTTGTATCTTGTTTGTAGCGATTCATGTTGATTTGTGTTGAAAATGCCTAAAAGTAGTTCATATGGTGGGCAGCATCAAGGAGCATCAAGGTGTTTTATGATCAAGTGTGCAGTATAATATGGCCAGCATGGTCGTCTACGCAGCAAAGAAAAATACAAATAAAGAAGCAAAAGTAGCAAATGTAGTCTCGGTATAAAATAAAACTAATTATGAGGTGTGTGCAAAGTATTACTAAGTAGTAAGTCTAGTAGACTGTAGTCGGTGTCCAGTGTTGAACAACAGCCCTTAAATGCCATTACAGTCACTCAGACACCCTATCATCTGTGGTCATAGAGTCTCCAAGTTAGCCCAGCCCACAATCTTTAGTGGTGTAGGGACCCACCCAGGCATGCAGACAGGACAGACAACTCTGAAGAAACAAATCTGAAGCTGGGCAGCAGCATCACTACCCCACTCTGTCTCCTTGACAACGACCACAGAGGGGGGTGCAGAGGTCATGTTAACATACATAACATATCATGTCCTATATGTCACAATTGAAAGAGATAAGATAGACAGACAGACAGACAGACAGACAGACAGAGAGAGAGAGAGAGATAGAGAGATAGATAGATATTTTATTTATTTGTGGAAACTTTTCTTCAGCTTCACAGAACATACAAAACAATATGCATCAAAAACAACAGAGGACCAGTAAAACCATTAAACATCAAAAATATTTCCAGCCTGCACGTTTTAACCTACTGGTTCAAGGGTCAAGGCCCTAATGGCACTCGGAATAAAATAGCTTTTATAAATATTGGTGTTAGCTCTGGGCAGTCTATACTGTTACATCTGGCACTGCTGCGTCAGTGCAATGTGTTTTACGGTGATGTGCGTTTCACGTGACCGTACCTTTTCTCAGTTAGTTGCGTCTTGATTAATAAACGGAGAGCACGCTCCAAAGTTAGCTCTGGCTTCAGTCTCCGTTATTCAAACATAACATTGGCGACGAGAGATGGCTGATTGCTCCCTACCACCACCCTCCCCCTTCCTAGCCCTACTGGGAGAACCGCCGGTGCCGTGGCCTCGCTGGATTTCCTCGTTTGAAACGTATATTCTGGCTGCCGGCTTAGAAGATGTTTCGGCAGTGAGGAAACGTGCGCTCTTGCTGCACTGCCTCGGGGCGGAGGGACAGCGCGTGTTTGGAACGCTCGGCAACGCATCAACTTATACACATGCCGTGGAGCTACTGAAAGCACATTTCGCAGCCCCACAAAGTGCGCTGCTCCGTCGCGTCATATTCCGACGGCGGCACCAACGGTCGGGTGAGTCAGTGACGCAATTCGTGGCTGATTTACGAGGTTTAGCTAGCGTGTGCAAGTTCGGGGCTTTACAGGACGAAATGATAAGGGACCACCTGATACTGCACACGAACTGTGACAAAATACGGGAAAGACTCCTACTGGAAAATGATGACTTAACATTAGCAGCAGCTCTACACCTTGCAGTTCAGGTGGAATCTGCTCTGGAATGTGCAGCTAGTTTATCCACCTCTTCCAACTCTCTAGCACTGGCCAAGGCAGCGGGCCCACTCGAGTCACGGGTGCCCCTCCTCCACGTGAGTGCAGACAGCAGCGAGGAGAACGTATTACTAGCCTCTCAGTCACGTGACCGCCCACACCAGCCATGTGGAAATTGTGGCTCTTCTGCGCACAATTCAAGAGCTCAGATCTGCCCTGCCCGTGGTAAAACCTGCTCCAACTGCGGGAAACTCAACCACTTCCACAAAGTCTGTAGGTCTGCCCCAGCTAGAGCCTCCCAGCCACCTACCACAATCATCCACAATGTTAGCTCAGGACGAGCGCCATTTAAAACATGCTCGTTGATGATTGGTGATGTTACTCTACCGCTCCTCCTAGACACTGGAGCCACGGTGTCCCTCCTGAACTTGACGACTTACACACAGTTTTTCTCCCGCGAGCCACTGGGGCAGCCCACCACCACCCTGCGTGGCTATGCCAACTCAAAGATTGACATTGTGGGCTCCCTTCAGCTGCCTGTGAAATACGGAGAGAAGACACTGCCCCTCTTCAGGTTCAATATCGCACGCCACGGGACCAACCTCCTAGGCCTCGACCTTTTCAACAGCCTCGGTTTCACTCTGCTAGACACCGCTGGCTCAGAGATTCACACTGTTGCCATCCCCTGGCAGCAACAGTGGCCCATGCTGTTCAGCGGTGTGGGCTGCCTCGATGTTTTCGCCCACCAGCCCTTGTTAGACCCGCAGGTGACGCCTGCCATCCAGCCCCTCCGCCGCTCTCCTCTGGCCCTCCGCGATGACATCTCCTCTGAGCTACAGAGCATGCTCGACGGCGACATCATCGAGCAGGTGAATGCATCGCCCTGGATCTCCAACATTGTGGTGGCAAAGAAGAAGTCCGGGGGGCTACGACTCTGCGTGGATCTAAGAGCGGTAAACAAGGCCATCATCCCAGACAAATACCCTTTGCCAACAATAGAGGAGCTCACCGCCCAGTTCCACGGGTCCACCACTTTCTCCAAATTAGACCTCCGCCAGGGTTACCTCCAGGTGCCACTACACCCTGAGAGCCGCAACCTCACCGCGTTTATCACCCACAAAGGGGTCTTCCGTTACAAGCGCATGGCTTTTGGTCTAAGCTCTGCCCCCAGCTGCTTCCAAAAGATAATGGCCTCCATCTTCGCTGGGATCCCGGGTGTGGCCATCTACCTGGACGATATCGTGGTTCACGGGGCCACTGTCGAGAGCCACGATGAGTGCCTCCACAGAGTGTTCAGTGCACTGGCCAAGCACCACCTCACACTCAACGGCGAGAAGTGTGTTTTCGCTGCCCCGGCCATTGAGTTTGTGGGGTTCCGCCTCTCGGCTGATGGCATATACCCACTCCACTCGAACACAGAGGCCATCCACCGTGTCCCGGAGCCCACCTCAGCCACTCAGTTGGCCTCCTTCCTGGGTATGACAGCATTCTACCTACGTTTCCTGCCACAGTACTCGGCCACGACTGCACCACTGCGACAGCTGCTGAAACATGGTGAGCCCTGGTTCTGGACGTCTGCCTGCTCGGACGCTGTGCGCCTCCTGAAGTCCCAGCTCACCACACCACCGGTCCTGGTGCACTTCGACCCAGCCAGCCCCACCCTCGTCACATGTGATGCCTCCGCCATGGCCATCGGTGCTGTGATGTCCCAGCTGCAAGGGGGTGTGGAGAGGCCGATTGCCTTCGCCTCGCGGGCTCTCAGCCCCACGGAACAGAGGTACTCGGTGGGGGAGCAGGAAGCCCTAGCGTGCCTCTGGGCATGTGAGCGCTGGCACATGTACCTTTACGGACGCGCATTCACACTGCGGACGGACCATCAGGCCCTCACCACCCTCCTAGCCACGTCTGGCACCGGCCACAAACCACTCCGTCTCCATCGCTGGGCCGACCGCCTGCAGCAGTACAACTTCCGCCTGCATTTCACGCCGGGTCGGGACAACGTGGTGGCTGACCTGCTGTCACGTGCAATCCCCAACTCACCCCCAGATCCATATTTGGCCCCCGGTCAGGACCAGGCCGAGCACGACCTCGTCCAGCTCCTCCACACACCCCTCCAGGAGACAGTGTCACTGAGGGAGATCCAGGACGCCTCAGCTGACGACCCCACCCTCTCTACACTCTCGACCTACATCAGACAGGGCTGGCCGGCGAGGGTACCGGATGAGATGCTCCCCTACTCCAGGGTCAGGGACGAATTGTCATGTTGGAACGACACCTGCATCGCTCGTGGGCTCTGCACTGTGGTCCCGAGTGCCCTTCGGGCGCGTGCCCTTGCTATGGCGCACGAGGGCCACTTGGGCATAGTCAAGCTCAAACAGCGGTGTCGCGACGTGGTGTGGTGGCCAGGCATCGATAGGGAAATCGAGACCCTGGTCAAGGACTGCACTGCTTGCCTTCTTAGTGGTAAGACCAGGGCCCCAGCCCCACCCCCGCCCATGCAACCACTGGACTGGCCGTCCAAACCCTGGGAGCACCTACAACTTGACATCTGCGGCGAGCTGCATGGCGTACCGCATCACCAGAGGTTCCTCGTCGTTGTCTACGACCTCCACTCTAAGTGGCCAGAGGTAGCGCCTGTGGGCTCGGTCACAGCCAAGGTGTTGGTTGACATTCTCGACTCTCTGTTCGCGCGGTGGGGCCTGCCCGAGAGGATCACGACCGACAATGGTCCTCAGATGGTCTCCCACGAACTGTCCGGAGGGGAAAGGCATACGCCACATTCGCACAGCATTCTACAACCCGGCTGCGAATGGGGGGGTGGAACGGCTGAACCAGTCATTGAAAAATGGCATCAGGGCCCATCTGGCACAAGGGTGCACACTCACCACCAGCCTCCTCCAAACGCTGCTGCATTACCGGGCCACCCGACACGCCACCACAGGAGTCTCCCCAGCCTCCCTTATGCTGGGGCGGGAGCTTCAGCTGCCTCTGGATAGGCTCCGCCCTACAGCAGCTTGGGCCCCAGCCCACCCGGTTCGACCCGCCGTCGACGCACGCCAGCGTCGGATGAAGGACCGTTTCGACAGGGCCCGACGTGCTAAGCCACCTGCCATCGCTGTCTTGGACTGGGTCAGGATTCGTCGACCTCATCGGGACAACAAGCTCCAGTCGTTTTGGTCGGACCCGGTCCAGGTCAGCCAACAGCTTGGCCCGGCTACATTCAGGCTCGCCGACGGCACCCGCTGGCATGCTAACCGCCTGGGCAAGGTACACGCCCCCCCGAGCCCAGACCTGGTGGTGCCCGCTGCTAGAGTTCTGCCGGCTGCATGGTTAGAGGCTGCACCAATCCCAGCTCCTCCGGCCCAGCCCGATGGGCCAGTGGTTGTTGCTGCACCTGAACCCCGTCCAGCTCGGGCACGCGGCAGGCCCGAGCACCTGCGTGACTTTGTGACTGAGTATCACTCCTAGTTCTGTGAGGGGGGGGGGAATTGTTACATCTGGCACCGCTGCGTCAGTGCAATGTGTTTTACGGTAATGTGCGTTTCACGTGACCGTACCTTTTCTCAGTTAGTTGCGTCTTGATTAATAAACGGAGAGCACGCTCCAAAGTTAGCTCTGGCTTCAGTCTCCGTTATTCAAACATAACATATACCACCTCTCTGATGGCAGTAGCTCAATCTCCTGTTGGAATGGATGGCAGGGATCAGCTATTATGAGCTTTTTTCTTTATCGTTTGATCATCTTGCCAAAACTATCCCCTTAGGAATCAAAGCTGGACATTTTGGTTACACTGGACAACCCGTCTGTCCACTAGAGCAGTGATTCTCGAACTATTTTTACTAATGTACCCACTAAGATTACTTCAGCCAAGTACCCCTTTACCAGCACAAAACATTTTGGGGAAGGAAATGTATATGCATGTTATATATAAACATGAACATTAAACTGTTGGTGTGAATACTTACAGTTGGAGTACAAGTGGAGTTGTGCTTCACTTATGATAGTTGAGATTCATTAGAAAGATTTACCGAACTTGTATGTAAGTATTCAGACTGACATGATTCTATTAAAGTGGTATTCAGATTCACATTTGCTTTTTTAATTCCTAGTACCCCCCCTGCCAGTGGCGATCTTAGCTATTTGGGGGCTCCAGGCAAACAGCCGGCGGGGGGGGGGGGGGGGGGGGGGGTTGCGTGCGCGATTTTTGGCCGGGGGGGGGGGGGGGGGGGTGCATGCGCGATTGTCGACAAGGGGGGGGGGGGGGGAATCATAACTCACGCGATCATAACACACCCTGGACATACGTATTTTGGGGGCTCCAGGCAATTGCCTGGTTTGCCTCATAGTACGGCCCGCCTCTGCCCCCTGCAATTCTTCAAAGTACCCCTAGGGGTAGGCATACCTTTGAGAAACACTGCAGTAGAGGGCATTGCAAAACATAAGGTCATCGAGAAATTTCAGGTCATGGGGTGTTTTCGATTTAGTTTTGAACTTGACTTCCTGTGAAGTTAGAATCAGACTGCAGCTGTGAATAAAAGTTCCATCTATCTTGTATTATCTCTTGACGTTTTCCTGTCTTATCAGTACTATTGCATCATCTGTCGTGCTTGTGGGAAATATGGGCTCTGACAGCTGACAAAAGCTCTCATATCAGCCATCTATTAATGTTAAGTAAAACTTTGCAAAAAAATGTATTGTATTTATTAAAATGTATCATTTTTACTTTTAAGATCATTTGTGATTGAATGTATTTAATTAATGACAAATGACAAATAAATTACATTTAATAAATAGCATAATATGAAGAGCTGTGTAAAGCTCAGGCTCTGTCAACTGATAACTGATACAGTGCTGATAACAGTGTTGGCCTTACAATGTGTTTGACATGATGCAGTTTCCTGTTGCTGTGAACAGAATAGGTTTACCAACAGGGAAACTGATCTGAACTATTGCATTCTTTTTGATTTATTGCATTAAATAAATGTGGACTGTGAAACATAAAATAAATTAACTAGCAAAAAGAGAAAAAAACCCTATGCATACTTTATATGTAAGCTATAGGTAACATATGATTATACCTATATACTGGGTGCTAGGAATATATGGATATACCGTATTTGTAAAACGCTTTGGATGAAAGTGTCCATCATAATGGCATATTTTATTATATGATATCCCATTGCAGTATGGCAGTACAATGGAGAACACAAGGATATAATAACTACCATATCAACAACACATATGAAACCAACACACAAACCTAAAGAAAGTCAACAACAATGTAACAGTGTAACCAGGGAAACAGAACTGATATGGACACATTTTCCACAGAGCGTCTGTGGGAAGCAAAGCAGCCGGTACCGGGGCCTTCATCAACCCGAAGCAAGACCACTGCTTGGGGGCCACGTCAGTCCCGAAACCCCCCCCCCCCCCCCCCCCCCCCCCCCTCTGCGGTTTAAAAGCAAGGGGCCCACACCAAGGGGCCTCACTCACGTCTGCCACTATGAAGGCGCTGCTCGTGTTCGCCACACTGTTGGTGGCGGTTCTCGCCAAGGATACCTTTGAGGGGTGAGAACAGGGTTGTGTACAAGAGAGAGTGAGTGAGTGAGTGAGAGGTGTAAATGTTTTTTTGAGTGAATTGATTTTTCTTTTACACAATGATCTACCACACAAATATTGACAAAACATATGCATGCAAAATGTTTATAATCCAAAACATGGATTATATATATGTTATCAATGAAGTAAAGATGTGTTTATTGGCTGTTATTTGCGAAAAATATCATTTCCAATGCCATGGAAAAGCATGAGAAAGAGTCCTGTGTGTGGGTGTGTGTGTGTGTGTGTGTGATTGTGTGTGCGCACGTGTGTTTGTGTGTGTGTCTGTGTGTGTTCACCAGGCACCAGGTGCTGCGCATCTCTGCCAAGGATGAGCTCCAGCTCTCCCTCCTCCGTGACCTGGAGGCCCTGGAACACCTGCAGGTCTGCAGCACCACTCACACAACCACACACAACCACTCACCCAACCACACACACAACCACTCACCCAACCACACACACAACCACTCACACAACCACACACACAACCACTCACACAACCACACACACAACCACTCACCCAACCACACGCAAAACCACTCATACAACCACACACACAACCACTCACACAACCACTCGCACAACCACACACACAACCACTCACACAACCACACGCACAACCACTCACACAACCACACACACAACCACTCACACAACCACTCGCACAACCACACGCACAACCACTCACACAACCACACGCACAACCACTCACACAACCACACACACAACCACTCACACAACCACTCGCACAACCACACGCACAACCACTCACACAACCACACGCACAACCACTCACACAACCACTCACACAACCACACGCACAACCACACACACAACCACACACACAACCACTCACCCAACCACACGCAAAACCACTCACCCAACCACACACACAACCACTCACCCAACCACACACACAACCACTCACCCAACCACACACGTGGCACGTGTGTGGTTGTGCACACGCGTGCCAACAACCACGGCTTGTTATTTCATACAAACAGAAAAACCCAATAGATCGGCTGTTATATACTCCATTACGCCGGATTCATGCAGTCAGTGTAAATTAGTACATGGCAGTCTCATGATGTTGCTGACCTGGGGCTGTGTGATGAGCACATGAGTGTGTACTTTTATGTACTTTTAAAAAGGTACATAATCAATATATTACACACACACACACACACAAACACACACACACACACAAATCATTTCTTGAATTTTCTGATGTTCATATGATGTGCGTTTATATTTGATAACAATTTATTACCAATCAACACGCTTCCGGATCTCACCGGTTAACCCTGCCTCCTTGACCTCTGAACTGTCAGCTGGACTTCTGGAGGGGGGCCAGTGACGTCAACGTCCCTGTGGACATCAGGGTACCCTTGCTCAGTCTGCCCACCATCAAGGCCCACCTGGAGGACAACCACATCCAGTACTCAGTCATGATCGAGGACCTGCAGGTATAGACACACATGAGAACAGAGGTAGAACTTGTTGGGAGGAGGGATGGGGTCAGAGCTGACACATCTGACGTGGTTTGGCATGTTTAAAGGTAATTATTGGTTTATTGAAAAGAGGAATAACACTAATGCTGAACAACAATTATGTAATATAGGACATGCTCGATGGTATATTATATTATGTAATATAGGACATGCTCGATGGTATATTATATTATGTTATATTATATATTATATATATTATTACCATCGAGCATGTCCTATAATACATATTATACCATGGTCTGGGAGGGTGAATACTCGATTCTGATTGGCTGGAGGGTGTACGTTAAAAAGTGTTAATGTACCATATGTACACCTAGGAAAGACATTCGGGTCAAATTGCCTGATGACAGTTAGATTATTGCGCTGGCTCAAACGCTAGATGGTAACTATGACAACGGAGAGGGAATACTCGATTCTGATTGGCTGCAGATATATGGACACCTGTTGGACACCTACTAAGTAGTTCCAGTCAAATTGTCTGTTCAGCCTTCAAAACGAGAGCTGGTAAATTGTGAAAAATGCATTAAACTGTAATCAGAAAACGCGGTTATATGCTATAGTATCTGTGGTATAAAGGCTGGGACGAATTTCGAATTATAATGTACAATGCATTACGTCAGCTCTCTGGCTCATAGCTGAGCGGACTAGAATCCCTCCCGTTGCCAACTAGTCGTATCTAAGGTCCGTCCTATTTACTGGAGGAGTGAACAACGTTTCCGTTGCATAAGAACCTTACGGGAGGGTAATGATTGTTCCAGGTATTAGTCAGACCCTCAGGCGTTACCAGGGAAACTAAATGATGGCTTGTGAAAAACTTTATATTTTGATTGTAAAACGCATGCAAATATTAATTAATGGTCTTAATTTCTTTTCTTTGGCAAGTGACCATGGTATAAACGGGATAATGCCCTTCGAGGTGTCTATTAACATAAATTAATGGACTTCGCGGAAGCAACCGGTTCACGCCTCCGCGTCGTCCATTAACTTCTGTTATACCATGGTCGGCGTGAATACTCGATTCTGATTGGCTGGCAGGTGTAGGTTAAAAAGTGTTAATGTACACCTAGGAAAGACGTTCGGGTCAAATTGCCTGATTACAGTTAGATTACTGCGCTGGCTCAAACGCTAGATGGTAACCATGGCAACGGAGAGGGAATACTCGATTCTGATTGGCTGCTGTAGGTTGGCCATTAATCCCTGCTATATGCAGAGCTAGCTCTGGCTATATGGACTCCTACTAAGTACTTCCAGTCAAATTGTCTGTTCAGCCTTCAAAACGAGAGCTGGTAAATTGTGAAAAATGCATTAAACTGTAATCAGCAAACGCGGTTATATGCTATAGACCCTATAGTATCTGTGGTGTAAAGGCTGGGACACATTTCAAATTATAAATATGTACACTTTATTGAAAGTATAGACCGTCGCGATTCCCATTGAAACGAATGGCGCGGTGATTAGTCGTCAAAACGACAGCTGGTAAATTGTGAAAAATGCATTAAACTGTAATCAGAAAACGTGGTTATATGCTATAGACCCTATAGTATCTGTGGTGTAACGGCTGGGACACATTTCAAATTATAAATATGTACACTTTATGTTGAAAGTATAGGCCGTCGCGATTCCCGATGTACAATGCATTACGTCAGCTCTCTGGCTCATAGCTGAGCGGACTAGAGTACCTCCCGTTGCCGAGTCGTATCTAAGGTCCGTCCTATTTACTGGAGGAGTGAACTACGTTTCCGTTGCATAAGAACCTTACGGGAGGGTAATGATTGTTCCAGGTATTAGTCAGACCCTCAGGCGTTACTAGGGAAGCCAAATTATGGCTTGTGAACAACTTTATATTTTGATTGTAAAACGCATGCAAATATTAATTAATGGTCTTAATTTATTTTCTTTGGCAAGTGACCATGGTATAAGCGGGATAATGCCCTTCGAGGTGTCCATTATCAGAAGTTAATGGACGACGCGGAGGCGTGAACCGTCCGACGCGAAGCGGAGGACGGTTGCTTCCGCGAAGTTTCGACTTCTGATAATGGACACCTCGTCGGGCATTATCCCTTACTTAACGTACACCCTCCAGCCAATCAGAATCGAGTATTCACCCAGACCATGGTATAACACTTTTTAACGTATACCCTCCAGCCAATCAGAATCGAGTATTCACCCAGACCATGGTATAATATGTAATATAGGACATGCTCGATGGTATGTTATAATATGTAATATTCCTGGTGACACACTGTTTCTCAAAACCCTCAGAAACACCACTGCAGTGACTGATTTTACCACTAGACGTCGCCAATTACAAAACACACAGAATCAAACATGACATCTTAATTATTTTCATATTAGTAATGGTTGTCTAGTACTGTACTGATGTTGATAAACCGATTTAGATATGACAGTACCAATATAACACAAGCTACGTTCCATACACTCAGTCAGAGACATATATGTCCACTTTCTGTTTGTCCTCAGAGTTTGTTGGATGAGGAAGAGGAGGAGATGGACTCTGCAACGCGTGCTGTTGAGCCCAGAAACACAGACAGCTTTGATTACTCCAGATACCACACCATCGGCGAGGCTCGTAACCAAACATCAGCATTCATACTCTCACCACTCACAATATTATCCATAGTCCTGAGGCAATGCTAGACATTTAGAACAAGTTAAAGTCACCACCCCTGCAATTATTTACTACCTACATATAAGGTGTCTCTTCATATTTTGTGATATTTGTGATAAATTTGACCTTATCTGTAATATGTAATAATAATAATAATAATAATAATAATAATAATAATAATAATATACAATATACAATATATACTTTATATTTTTATTTAAAAAATTTAGTCACAGGATTTGTGTGGAAGATATTTTATTTCATCATATACTTACAGGCTTTGTTTTCTTCAGATCTACCAATTCCAGGACATGCTGGTGAGTGAGAATCCCAGCCTGGTCAGCAAGATTGTGATTGGTTACAGCTACCAGGGCCGCCCCATCAACGTGCTGAAGGTAAACCAACAGAAGAAGAACATCATCACGCATCTTGCCTGAAATCGAGCCGAGGCCAATGAAACATTCTTATGATGAGGTGATGGTTCTCACTCTGCCTCTTTCCCTCTCTGTTCCATCCTAATAATGATCAACTGACAGTTCAGCACGGGCGGGACGAAGCGTCCCGCTATCTGGATCGACACCGGAATCCACTCCAGAGAATGGGTCACCCAGGCCAGTGGAACCTGGTTTGCAAAAAACGTATGTGAATTAACTACACACTGAATACATTCATTGCCATATTCAATGGCTTTACTAGTTTTTTATGATTATTACATTTTGTATATGATTACGAACAATATTTAGTTAAATTTACATACAATAAGGTGAGCAACTGCATAGTACAGCATGGTTGCTGGATTTTGATCTGGCGATCACAAAAAGTCACAAAACGATCTGGTTTGTAAATAGTCTTTATATGTATTGTTTAGCCCTTCGTGAAGGTAAACAGGCTAATGTTGGCTTCTCTAATGGTTAGATTGTGAGTACATATGGGCAGGACCAGGCCCTCACTGCCATCCTCAACAAGATGGACATCTTCCTGGAGATTGTGACTAACCCTGATGGTTTAGCCTACACTCACTCCAATGTAAGTAAGGAGCTGGGACGCGACTACACACACATACACACACACACACTAAAAGCAAAGACAGACAGATAACCAACCTATCTGAACAGAACCGCATGTGGCGTAAAACCAGAAAGCCCAACCCCGGCTCCTCCTGTGTGGGAGTGGATCCCAACAGGAACTGGGACGCTGGCTTCGGAGGTGGGTCTCTCTCCACAACCTTCCTGCATTCACAGTTGAACAACAGCAGTTCACAGTATCAAAACATATAGTGTATAAAACCATATAGTTTATAATGATCATGATTGTTCCTACCTGAACCAGGTTGACCAGCAGGCCTCTGACAACCTGCATTTCTCTCCTTGTTGTCATCATACTGATGGTGGTTCTAATGGTTTCTCAGGTCCCGGTGCCAGTGGAAACCCCTGCTCTGAGACGTACCGTGGATCCACGGCCCACTCCGAGTCTGAGGTCAAGTCTATCGTGGACTTTGTCAAGTCCCACGGCAACATAAAGGCCTTTGTCTCCATCCACGCCTACTCCCAGATGCTGCTGTACCCCTACGGCTACACCAGGACCCCCATCAGAGACGAGCAAGAGCTGGTGAGTTCACAGCCAGGACCACCAGTATATCATCAGTGTTGGGGATAATACATTAAGACATGTGTCTCACATGAATGATGAATGTAGTGGTGGGAAAGGTATCACGACTGACATTTCTGTGCTATTAATACAGAAATATATTTGCAATGTTATTGTAATGAATTGAGGCATCTTCTAAAATAATATAATCTGATGATCATAACATTAATACAAATGTGGACACACTATTGGCTATTGTAATTCTGAAATGTAAACGGTAAAATGCTTTGTTCCGACAGCACAACCTGGCCAAGAAGGCCATCACTGACCTGGCTTCTCTGTACGGCACTCGCTACCGCTACGGCAGCATCATCAACACCATCTGTAAGCCCACAACACACACACACAGATACCCTGCATATATATATATATATATATATATATATATATATATACTGTTCAGAACTCACTATGCCTGTAATAATAATTCTGGAAGTAAACATTAAAATGGTTCTGAATAAACTAAACCCAGGACCCTAGTCCTATGGTTAGCGTTAATGATTCTTCAGCAAGACAGTACAAAGTCAAGGACAGGAGATGTAAGCGTGGATAATATTTACTTTTATGTATTTTTAATTCTGATGTTTATATAATTTTAGACCAAGCCAGTGGCGGTACCATTGACTGGACCTACAACCAGGGCATCAAGTACTCTTACACCTTTGAGCTGAGAGACACTGGTCGCTATGGCTTCATCCTCCCAGCCAATCAGATCCTGCCCACCGCCAAGGAGACTTGGCTGGCTCTGATGGCCATCATGGATCACACCAGCAAGAACATCTACTAGGTGTTGGCATGACAACTGCCTGTCAATTAGAGTAACAGTCTGTGGTGCAAACGGTGTTCCTTAAACTACAGCAATGTAATAAAGAATACATTTCCATCATACTTAAAGACGCACTGTGTAATTTTTACTCCCATCTAGTGGTTACATTTTATTTTGCATTCAAACGAATTTATGCTCTCTAGCGCCTCGCGTTTTCAAATGTTCGTTGCAACCTGTTGGAACTACGGCAAGCGGTATTAGTCAAGATTTAAGAAGCTATGACAACAAATGTCTTCAAACACCACTTCATCAAGTTTTGTTTCGGATGATGAGGTACGTTATTTCAAACAAACTTCAAACTGCATTGAATCATTGGTGTCATTCATAGTAATTCTCTTTTTCGCTTTTTTGCCGGCGAGGATTCCTTCTCCTGTGGCGTGGCATAAGTATTATCTTGCATTATGAACAAAAGTGCAGTGCAGGTTTTCAAATTTGCCGGGGAAGTGACAAGCGCGTCTCGCTAAGCTCTGAGTGAAAACGCGTTTAGCCTTACCTGTACCACGTAGTGCTTTTTGTCCCTCTCGGCAGTTCATCGTTTTTTATAGACCGGAAGGACATGGCAGCCTCCATAGAGCTTGCCCGTCCTAATGTAAATTCAGATAAGTGATTCTTCGCTCAGGAGGATAAGTGAGATTGTTGACAGAGATAATTTTACACCAGTGGGGACTTATTTATGAATGAAGACGTTGATTTGAGGTAATACATTACTTAAAACACTACACCGTGTACCTATCGTCAACATTTCCATGAGTCAAGACATCCCAGTTACAGTACTCATGTAAAGAATATTAAAATCACATTCATGTGCAGCTTCTATTTTCAAATTGTACTGAAGAGAAAGTCAGTGGACAACAGATCAGTCCGTAGGCATGTTTTTTTTGTTTATTTGTTCTCATCAGCTGTACAGTTACATTCTCATATCTCCAAGAACATGTTGACTCAATCTCAGGCAAACATTACAAGCAGTCTATAATCATTCATTCCTTGGTCTTTATACCAGAGCAGTTTGCAAAGCAGCCGGAAAAGATCGGAGGATTTACATTGTAGGTGAAGATCTTTAAAAAGACCATGTAAAACAGCTTCTAGTTTGTCACTCAACCATTTCATGTTCCCCTCCAAGTTTACAAGACTGCAAACATCACAATTAATGTTACAGGAGTTGTTAAGACATCTCTGTGATCTTAACTTAAAAAGGTTAGGGGAGAGAAACATTGAATGTTGACTGGATAACCCAGTAAGCGTAGCATTCTGGGGTAACCACAATGGATAGAGTTTGACAGTTTCATTTGCACTGATGTTAGCTTTACAGGCGATCAATCAAGGCGTTTTTAGCTCCATTGATTTGCTATCGTTATAAAAAAGGGAGTGGAAATGGTTCAATGGTTCTCAAATTAAGTTATTTTCGCATAACAAAACAGAATGGGCCAGCCAAGCTCTATCCATCAGACCATCACCAGACCATTCGCCATTCTTATTCATAGTACAGCCAGATATACAAAAACCCTAACATCCTACACAACTGTATAAGAGCTCAACCAAAAAAATAAAACGCTATTTTCGATGGATAATTACATACGAACGAGGAAAAAAGGTGAAGATGTAGTTCAGTGGAGATGTTCTTAAAAACAGTTGTAAGAAAAATATGGAAACTAATTTCTTCCATCTGCGTCTACAACTTCAGCACTACTGAACCCAGCAGGGCTGTTTGTAGGGCAGGAGAACAGCCACAGAAACTGTGACATTATAAAGCAAAGAATACAAAATATATATAATATATATTTATATATTACTAGAGAACAATGGAGGCAAACTAAATAATTCAATGTGATTTAGTTGCTTAAAAAGGGAAATACAACTGTAGAGGGAAAAGCAGTCATGTTGCAGTAAAGCATTTATGGTAAGGACATAATTTACAGTTCAAAATGCTTAAGCAATGGCAGGCTATTTTACAGATCTTACAAACCTTTAGACAATTCCACATTGCCCCATCCCCAACCGACAGCCAAGCAGGATAATTTCCCCTCCAACAATAAGATAAGAAAGAGTGGCAGAACAGGACAGGTCAACATGTTTCCACCTCTCCTGCCGAGCTGTGGCCGTATCCCCATCGTGTAATCTGATCTGAGAGATCACCATAACAGCTTTTATGTTAGTGGTGAAAGTTGTTGTTCATGTTACCGTGACTAAACAGAAACTCCTAGCCCAGAAGGCTTTCAAACCAAACTAAACACGACAAAAAAAAGATTAAAATGTTCACGATAAATCAAGAGAAAAGGTTAAAAAAAAAAAAACTACATTTCTATTTACAGAGAACAAATATAAAAGAGTCAGGAGAATTTCTTGGTGATTGTTTGATAAATGCAGCCTTGAGCAACAAACAAGCATTACAACGGATTAATGTGTTCCGATTTAAACAATATAAAAAATGTTGCAAATATTCTCAAATTGTTACAGGTCCATTTCTCCCCTGGTCAATATTCTATTTCAGTTGGTCTTAAACAAGCAAACATCCTTCAGTTAACATTGATCATATCCCATTAAACGACACATTGCAAAACAGGTCAATGATCAAATGTCATATTAGTGGAAAACAGACTACTAAATAATAGACGGGTAATGCACCAACATCAGAGACTTTCCAAGGTGTTGCGCTCAAGGCCAAACAAGGCAAGGCGATATTGGATGAAAACAAACAGGCTAGTATTAACAATAACATGTCTCCATGGCAAACTAGTGATTAAAGAAAAAAGCCACTATATCAAAATAAAAAAGGTATTTGATTGATGAGTGAAAGAAACCAAGATTCAATCTTAAGTAAACATAAAATGAATCTTTCCATGATAAAAAACAAGGGAGAAACGTCCTTCAGGTGCATAAGGAGGACCAGTCTTTACCTTTTCATAGTATATTTTCCCAGTGAGAGATTGTGGCTTAAGAAAAAGCAAAACAAAAAACATTATGATGGGAACAGATTCGAGAAGAGAAATGTATGGGTATGGATAGAACTGCTGCAACCTGGGGCGTAATTGTGGGCGTTTGAGCTGCGTGTATGTGCGTGGGTCTTAGGTCACTTAGATATTTACAGATGTTAGTATGCATCTTCCCTATTTTTTGGAAATCCTTTTTTGCTCCAGCCGTTTGGGCAACAAAACACCCTCAGCATAGCGCACAAAAAAATAAAAAATCAGTCACAATTGAATGTCAACCGGGTATCTGAACTTTTATGGTAGGTGAAGGCAAATGTGTGCATGTTTATGTGCCCAACTGTGTACCTGCCAATTTACACATGTTCATTCTGCATCCATCCGTGTGTGCATTGTAGGGGCGGGGCCTGTTCACCGATCCATCATGCTGAGGATCATCTCTGGAGTCAGGTCACCATTGGCTGCTGCCGCTGCTGCCGCAGCCGCCGCCTCCTCCTCATTTCCCTGCACCTCCACCGTCTCCACCTCCTCTGCCTCCAAGCCCACAGCCTCTACCGTCAGCTCCGAGCCCTGCTCAAGGGCGGTGCCCCCAGGGGCTTCAGCCTCTTCCTTCTTCACTATGATGTTCTCCACAGCCCCCGTGCTCTCGTCCTCCACCTGGATGATGGCTGCCGCTGGGAGGAGCATTTCAACAGTCATTCCACAGCGTCGCACCAGAATATATACAGTATATTATACAGTAGTATCTGGTCAGTGTACAGAGTTGTCTCACCAGAATATATGCAGTATATTATACAGTAGTATATGAACAGTGTAAAGAAAGGTCTCACCAGAAGCAGCAGCCTTGGTGGCTATGCGGGACTTGCTGGGTGTGGGAGGGGGTTTGGGGGCATTCTTGGGTGGGCGTCCTCGTTTTCTCTTGACGGGCGGCTCCTCAGGGGCGGGAACAGGCACGGTGGCGGGGGCCTGATCCAGCTCCATGGCATCTTGTTCCTCTTCCTCCTGCAGCAGAACCTCCTCCTCCTCCTCCTCTGCGTCTAACTCGTCATCGTCCTCGTCCATGTCAGGATCAGCCTGATCCTCATCTGCAGAGGACAGAAATAAATAAATAAAATTAAAATAACCCAATAATGAGGCCGTGCGTCCTCCTCATACAGGTTGATGTCAAATCGTTGGAGTGGGACCAAACAAACATGTAAGCTTACCAGTGTCCTCCTCGTCTCGCCTGCTTCTCATCTTCCTCTTGCGGCCCCTCCTGCCCTTCTTTGGGGTGGGGGTTCCATTCTCGGCATCATCAATCTCACCATTACAGTTCTCCGAGTGGCGCGCCATGGTGTTCTGGACGCAGCAGGACAGTAAAACATCAAACATTTGAAAGTATGGGTTAGGGTTATGGGTTAGGGACCCATTTCCTTTGTGGAAATGGGTCATTACAGCAGCCCACTTACCCGGCGTGTGAAAGTCTTGCTACATTTAGGGCAGACGAAGGCGGTGGGAACAAAGTTGGGGTCGTGGTAGCGCTTGAAGTGCATGTCCAGCAACTGCTTCTGCCTAAAGGTCTTCTCACACTGGCTGCAGGCATACGGCTTCTCTCCCGTATGGGTGCGGCGATGCATCACCATGTGGCGCTCCTGCCGGCAGCAGTAGTCGCACATGTCACACTTGAAGCGCTTCTCGTTCTTGTGGGACTTCTGGTGCTGGATGAGGGCATAGCGCTCGTGGAACACGGCATCACAGTAGCGACACTTCTTGCCCGTCTCGATGAAGGAGTGTTGCTTGCGCAGATGAACGCCTGGGAGGGAGGAAAGATGCAGATGAGTATGTAGAAAAAGTCAAAACAAAATCAAGCAGAGCCTAGATTGATAAACTGGTGCTGTAAGGAGCAAGCAGCAGTACTGTAGCCTTTTAAATAAACCATACCTAGGTCACTCTTGCGGGCGATTACTGTGTCACAGTGGGGGCAATGGAACTTGGCAACATTCTCCGTGTGCTTCTGCAGGATGTGCATCTTCATGGTGCCGCTCTGGGTGAAGCGAGCATGGCAGATGTAGCACTCGTATGGCTTCTCTCCTAGAGGGGGTAGGTATACAAACATTAACCACCAACAATGTAGAACACAGAAACCACAGTGTCACCACCACACAGCCAGGTAGAGAAGCAGAGGAGGTGAAGGGTGTACCCGAGTGTGTCCTCATGTGTCTCTTCAGCTTGTAGGTGTCTCTGCTGGCGTAGCTGCACAGGCTGCACTGGAATGGACGCTCTCCGGTGTGGGAGCGGATGTGGCGCTTCAGCTTACTCACCTGGGGAGATAAAGAAGATCATGAAGCTCCATATAGCAGTTAATCCCATGGAAGACATGCACATGCTTCATTGTGCAATCATGTCTTTGACAGCTACACAACTTTCATATTAAACTCAAATCAACTCTTGGGTATAATACCGTGTCTACCCTTCAGGTTTCTAAAACAGAAGGGAGTTTGAGAACGGTACCTCAACACTGGCATAGTCACACATGGAGCACTTGAAGGGCTTCTCGTGGGTGTGTTTGTAGCGGCGATGGCGAACCAGCTCTCCACTGGTCACAAAGGCCATGTCACAGTCTGTGCATTTGTGAGGACGGGTTCCTGCAAGAGAAAAAAATGTTATGTCGTCCAGGCTAACTTTTGGCACAACTACAGTTTTTTCCCCCACTTAAGAAATCTACGGTGTGAGCGAGGGCCTACCAGTGTGTGTGTTGAGGTGGTTGCGGAGCAGGGTGACCGTTCTGAAGGCTCTGCCACACAAGTGACATTTGTGGGGCCTTTCATCTGTGTGGCTCTTCATGTGTCGGTCCAGGTTGGAGCGACGAGGACAGGTATAGCTGCACAGCTCACACTGGAACGTCTTCTTCACACCTGCAGGGACAAACCCAGTGCACTCATTAGAACCATAAAGCTCATATTCAAACACTCTTACAGCAAAAAAGAAAAAGGGGGGCGGGGGATCTGCAACACTTAAAACCTTTGTATACACTACTCAAATATCGTTATTTTTAGTAGTTATTTTCATAGTTAATTGTTACTTATTGTGTAGCATTTTAGAGACACAAGCCACGTCGGACACAAATGTGTACTCGAGCAAACAAAAACTCGTCATGCAAATCATACACGATTAGAACAATATTGTAACCGAAAATCGTTTTGTAGTAATTTTTTTCTTATAAATACATTTAATATTATGTATATAGTACTATGTATAGTATGTATGTATAATATGTATTTTGGACAAGTTTTGAAGCAGGATATATAATTAAATAGCCCAAAATAAAGCCTTCATATTGCTGCATATTGTTGTGGAGACTAAAATAGGTTTGTTTAATAGCTGGCCCAGGTAGGTGGAGTTCCCCCACGTTCGACAATAGTTTGTCGAATGTCAGTTTTACAATAACGTTCATCCACCAGGAACGTCCCGACATCAAAACTGAACGTAAAATTTGTAGCAGCATAGCGCTACTGTGGTGGTGTATTAAAAAGAAACACACAAACCTACAGCAGTTTATGTAGTTTGAAATATATTTTTTTAAGTTAGAAAGATATTAGCTATCCACGCTCCGAATGACAGCGATCTGACGCAGGGAACTAAAGCTTGATTACCGGTATGAGTCCTGTGTGTCTAGCGGTGTATACCTGCCCAGGTGTATACGTGCCAAGGAGATGGTCAGGTAGCAGTACTCCTCTCTATAGAGTCATTGTTTGGTCAATATTTGTACACAATAGGTGAATGATAAAGTTTAAATTAAAACGCAATGAAACTGGATACGTTGCATGTTTCAAAATGTCCCCAATGGACACCATTAAAATTGCTGTTTAGAAGTTTATCCCGCTAGCTCTACAACAGTAAAAAGCAGGTAAAAAAACGCATGGCCAGTGGAGCTCTGGTGTGGGTGTAACGCACACGGACAAAAAAAAAAAACATTAAACTGTAAACAGGTCATATTGATGTTGAGATATTTTAATTGACTTTAAACCTGGCCCCCAGCTGGGGGTGCTAGAGATGCATTATAGTGGCCCATCAGTCCCTTACCCTTCTTCTTGATCTTGGTGGGTTTGGGCGGCTTCATGTTGCCCACCACCTTCTCAGCATTGACCTCAGACAGAAGCCCTTCCTGCTGCTCCTCCTCAAAGTCATAAACACTGACATCCATGTCCTTATCACCCTCAGCGTAGCGCAGGCGACTCTTTTTACCCTAGAAAAAAAACGACAAACAAGCAGGCTGTAAAAATATAGAATACACAACCATGATCACATTCGGATCCAATCAGTTTATTGTGCCGCCAAACGTTACCTTCTTGGTTTTCTTGATGGCTGCAGAGGGGGGCTGGTAGTCAGGATCTTTAGACCAGGCCGAGTCATCATTTTGGACCTGAGTGGGTTCATCCTCCCCTTCCAGGACTTGAGTCACTTCATGTTCTTCTTCCTCCTCCTCTTCCACAGGATGAGTCTCTGTCCCCTCTTCTTCCTGCTCCACCGTCTCCACCTCTCCATTGGCTCCTACTTTCACCACCTGGTTGTTAACAAAACAGAATTAAATAATCAAATAATTATATAAATCATGTTCTGCCTTAGTGGGGGTCGTTTTAAACTCATCATAATACTTTCAATAATCAAAACGCCTTTTGTCCAAAATGTCAACTAGACACAAGTCATGTCATGTGTAAAGCAGATCAGTTGAACTGTATTCTAATGCAGGCAACGTGTCCATACCTGGAAGCCTTCTGGCAGTGGCAGGGTGTGGCAGATAACAGGGTCCCCATCCTTGGGCATGGCAGTGGCATCCACAAAGGTCCCCTGCTGCAGAGCCTCTACCGTAGAAGCAGAGACAGGAACCTGGACTAGCTGCAGCTCACCCAGGCCTAGAGCAGCTTGCTCCTCCATGTTCACCACCTAACACAAGACCCATGCGTTAGAAAAAGTCTACAGTCTGCGTGCCTTCATAAGACGGCCACAGAGGTACATTGGAGGCACATTGCGCTGACCTGCAGGGTGATGATCTGAGTCTGGTCCACTGTTGTCACAGTAGCCTGGTGGGCGCCACCAGCCACTCCCGCACCTACCGCAGCTTCCATCACCTAATACCAAACCAAGTTCATTAGTGCAAATCCATGACCAAAAGTCCCTCTACGTGCAAATACATTTTAAGAAATAATAAAATTGTTGTCAAGCATGTCAAGTGTGTGGTTTACCTCCGTCTTCATCTGCAACAGGGCAGGGTCTAGCGAATCCATCACCATCATCTCGACCCCTCCTCCCCCCTCCACAGCGACCCCAGCCTCCAACAGCTGCTGCTGGGCCTGGGCAGCATCCATCACATCCCCTGGACACAAAACAATAAATGATACATTAGAGACATTGTGTTGTTTACAAGGAAGCCACATCATATGACTCACTTCAATGTGGAGACAATATGCCATAATTTTCCCATCAAGTTCCAATGTGCGTAAACAAGCATCAAACGGCATGTCTACACACATGTAAACTCTCCATTCTAGATATGGCTGTGTTTGTGAATCAATATGCAGGCATCCCCTGGTAGGCAGAAAGTCCTCACCTTGATCCAGAATGACTCCGGTCTGTCCATCGACAACCCCGCCAGCCTCAGCTGCCTGCTGGAGGAGGTCTGCTACCATGGCCTCCTGGCTGTGGACACTCTGGATGGAGGGGTAGTCTTTGGTGGGGTCGTCCACAACCCCAACAACCTCTGCCGCCCCCTGGTCCATGCTGGGTAGGCTCTGAGGGGTAGTGGTTTGGAAGACTTTAGTTTCCCAAATCGGTAGTGTATGACTTCACTTGGTTATTCTGCAACTCACAGGTCTTCTAGAAATTCCTCTTCTAGCATAATGTTGTACATCCAACTGATATTTAGGAAACACAAAATAGTGTTATGCAGGTGCCACGCCTAATGTGTTTTACCTGGAAGAGCACGGAATAAATGATTGCTTTCATCTTTCTGGCCATCTCCTGACAGAGGAGCAGTCCCTCTCTGCTGCTCAATAACCTTTATCTCACAACTCAGCCTGATATCCAAGCTAGCCTCCCTTCTCACTGTCAGCCTGCCAGGGGAAGGAGGGATAATTCACTGACTGAGCCAGACATCTTCAGCACACTAACGTTGTACCAGGGAAAGAGGCCACATAACACTTTTTGTTACATTACAAAATTAAAACTATTAGTGTGGTGTGAGTCTGGCTGTGTGCAGGCTTGTGTGTTGAACTATAACATCGAAGTTGCCCGAAGTTGTTCTTTTTTCGCCAATAACTGATCTGTGCTGAATTGAACAAACTGAAAATGTGCATATATGGCCTGTTATTCTCTCGGCCCACCTTCTTATATCAAGGGGCAATGGTGATTAATTAGTAAAGTGCCTTTAATAATTTATGTTAACTTTAGTAACGGATCCAGTTTGTCGAGTAGTCAAGTTGTCGCCTTCACTCACTGCACATATAGCCGTATTTTTGTACCTCTCCAAGCCGAATCGTAGAGGGAGCTCTCTGCTGTTATACATCACTGTGTGTGCCGTGCTAGGTGGGTTTAGAATTAGAGACAAGCGGGCAAACGGCGTAACAACAACTACGATTCCAAACATGGTGGGATGAGAGGAGGAAACCGTTCCCAAAACGATGATGTTGGCTGCGGGCGCGATACGCTAACGACGGACAGAAACACGGCGAGGTTGCAGTAGTCACTTTGCTATAAATGCCTCGTCATCCTCTCCCGCGGTGGCCCGATTTTTTCCTCGTGCGCAATATGCTAGCCTCGGAGCTAATGTGATGCTACATACAGCGCCGCCGCGGTCGTCATTTGAATACACGCCGTGTGGCGGTATATTAGCAAACGCGAACATTGTGCAGTTGGCGGACAATTTGCATTTGATGTGTCCAGCTTATGAGTAAAAACTTGTCGACTTCTACTAACATGGGCGCGGGAAGCATAGGCCGTAGCCTTGGGGCTAGGAGGGAAACCGCCTTGCTAATAGCGCGCTAACAATGTTTGTTTTTTAAAAATGTACCATGGTATTTAGATTACGAGTCGCCAGCGCCACATGATTGTGTCGTGTGGGGTTATATTGTATTTATTGGAGTGTGTGGAGCAATGTATTTTTAACGTTTAAGAGTTCAACTTCATCATTTTCACCCAGCAACGTAAACGTTAGCCAGCTATGCTAATATTAGCCCGCCAGTTTCCATCTCGTCTCGGTAGTAAAAGACAGGAAACAAAGAAGCGCGAGAAAATGGACGCCCGGCCTAAACACTTGATTCAAATAATATAGTTATCCTTTAACTGTTTTCGACAGGACTCCCACAGACACGGCTCCAATAGGACAGATTTCAAACACTATCGGAGGAACTTCAGTTATTTAAACGTATTTTGACGGGGTTTTCAATAACGATAGAGGGAGACAAACACCCCCCGACAAGCCGCCCAGACCCGGAGCCCCATCGTGACACCTAGAGGCCGATTAAAGATCCTGCAAACTCCCCCTTCTCTGAAAAGTAGTAGTACTTTACCTCTTTTAAGTCTGATTCTCCTCCCGTTGAACTCCACTGAAAGCGCAGGGACTGTGCTACAAAGTTGGCAGGGCGGATAAGAAATGCAACCTTCCCCGCCGCTTCTTTTAATCCCTCTCCCGCTTTTGCAGAGTAGGCTCTGCCACAAAATGGCAGTTGGGAGCTCAGTGCGCCTGTGCGGCCGCTGGGGGGTGGTGTCGAATCTGGTGCAGCGCCCTGATTGGCCAGGAGGGGCGCCCGTCGGAATACATGGAAACACTGAAACCAACCTCTACTGTAGTTTCTGTTGCTACCTTATACTCCAGTCACTTAGCATCATTATGCAGGAGTTATCAAATGTGTGTATGGTTGCTTTTATCCTGAGCGTTTTAGCAACAACACGATTTTTGCAGTAACCATTGTAGGCCTTATTTCGATGACATTTACTTTTATTTTATTTTTTGTAGCTTTGGAACTAAATGAAAGGCACATTTGTTAATGGCAACACTGATTTCTATCATGACCAGGCTACTGAGGTCAAGTGTTTCTTGTGTTGTGTTGTGTTTTAATGTATATTGGCAATACGCTATGCTTGGAATAGACAAACACTGAACACGTAAAAAAAAAAACAGACAATCACTTTAGACATATTTTAATAATGACTTGTGTACATTTGACATCAGGCAATACAACTGCCAGGCAATGTTATAGAAAAAAATATTTTGTTTCCAATGCTGCCCAGTCTATCAGCCTTATTGAAAAAAATATATAAAATCTGTTCTGCTGAACTTTTCTTCCTCTGGTTCACCTCATCTTTTTTTTAAAATACATCTTTATCTCCCACAATGTCTCATCATTCCGTTATTCATCACCACTCCAGGCACTTACACTGTGAAGTATTGTAATCTAGAGGTATATCTATAGATTATTGCTGCTCTATGTTCATTATTAGGGGTAGACAGGGGCTAATATGTTCATTATTAGGGTGTACAGGGGCTAATAGAAGTGCAACCACTGGAGAAGTCCGACTTCAATGATTTAGCAATAGCGTACAGCCGTTATTCTGCGTTGACTTTTCATGCAGAACTAAACAGGCACATTTTAAACAAAAGCTCAATAATTTAGCACAGATTGCCCCAAACCACGTTTTCTTTCATACATTTTACCATTCAAACAACTGATCATGGACAAAACAAGAGCACAGCAGTGAGTAATTATTGCTTGCAATTAAACAGGATTTCAACCATGGTTAAATCCTTACAAGGAAAGCAGGTTTCCGATTCAGCCTTGCTTCAATTAGTAGTCTTTTGATTTGAAGCTGATTGCATTTCATTGGGGCTTGGATCATCCTTGCTCCATGTTATTGCCTACGTGGTTCCTCGGGAAGAATGGACAGGCATCTTGTTTTAATAGGATTAATGCAATGTGTGCTCCTTAACCCAAACATTTGTTGAATGTGAAAGATGGAAATAAAATCCAACCACTGACTATAAAGAACAACATTATAAGCTACACGATACCACCAGTAGTCATTGTTTTGGAAAGATGATAAAACACAAAGATATATAAAAAAATATTAGGCCTATTCCAATTCTTTCTTCATCAAATCTATCCAAAAGCATGTTTTTCTTTTGGCCTTTCTGAAATCCACAGTAGATTACGACTATGCTCTGTTGATCCTACAATGCCTGGTGCTGAGGTCTATATACATGCACTAAGAAATGGGGCAGAGAGGTACCCATTCCTGGGCTACACTCATTGCATGCTTTTCTTTTCATCCAAGAAGAATGGGAAATCTACAGCATAGGTCGACAAAATCCTCCCGGCATGCCAGTAAATGCAAACTACTCGGCACACTAGAAAATAATCATGAATATCATTCAGTTTGTTGTGTTCACATTGTACATTTAGCTCTCTATGGAAGACTTGTTCAATGCAGTGTCATCATCTGTGGTCAGGGTTCTGTAACACTAAATGGAAAAGAAATAAACAATAGCTGAAGTGCTTTGAAGTATAACCCAATAACCTTTACAGTTGATATACAGTTGACATTACCAGACATCGTAATGTTTTTTTAATCAAAAAAATAATAATAAATGTACAAATTAGGATTGCTATACAAGAACAGCATTTACAATACAATCACATAACATGTACAATTCCAGTGAAGTATGTTTGAGAACAGGCACTGAATCGCTTCACCCAATCACTCATATAAGCCTATGAAGCCTCTCGTCAAAGGGGAATCATTAAACAAGCAGATCACCTCCCAATACTATGCAGTCAAACACAAACAGTATTTGAGCTCAAACTAATCTGTTTAGCTGAGGCGCTTGTTTTCACATGGTTGATCGAGCAGTCCCTCTTCTGGAGTGTCCAAGAATAGTTCTCTGTTGCAGTCAATGTGTCCGTCTGTCTGTCGGTCCATCCACCACTCTGTCCATTTGACTTTTTCTTTAGCCAGACACTACATGAAATCCCTTCCTGTTTACTTGTCCTGAAGGAGCTTTATATTAAAGAAATATTCTAGTGTCCTATTCTATTTTTCACAGAAGTAGGTAAGGAAGATAAGGGTTGCCAATACACATATCACCAGGGTTTTCCCCATAGACCTGTTAGGTAATTTATAAGTTAAGTTATCCCACTTATTTTTTAGCATGCTATTTTTTAGCCCAAGAAACGTTTCACTGGTTCAATACAGCAGTTGTAATACAAGAAATATATATATTTTGTATTGCTAGCTTTGTGCTCAACTCAAACTCAATGATAATAAACTTAATGATAGAAGGCACTGGTAAGTACGACCACACCTACCAGCCAACTTTAATGGGGGGGGGGGGGGGGGGCATTAGGATATCTCCTAATTCCAATTTACAAATTTACTCACAATGACAACTTGACTCCTACTAACTGGAAATAATAAAGACTCGATTATATGCCAGCATCCTAGTTAATTATGAACTATGTGACTATAGTTCATAACAAACTAGGCTAGAGTAAACTATGATTAAGGGAGTTAATCTACTGCATATAAACAGCTGATTCTTGAGAATTAAAAAAGAATTACACAGAGTTCAGTCTCATGTGAAATCAGAATACCAAAGTGCATGGAAACCTACCCCCTCTTCGAAAACAGAGAAGCATTGATGTGATGTTTTATGCTCTACCTCTACGGTTGCATTCATAGAGCCTACATATAATCAAACCTGAGGAGCTCAATATATATATATATATATATATATATATATCTTTTTAGGCATTCCCTTTCTCCTCCATTATCCCCATTACTCCCCCCCTTCCCTCCAACTCTCCCTCCGTCCTTCTGTCCCTCATTCATCTCAACCCTTTTCAGTTTAAGGCAGTTGATGTATTAGACCCTCTCCACAGTTCAGATGTGTATGTGTGTGTGTGTGTGTGGTCACTAGAGTAGTTACCACTAAATGTACAGAGTGCAGTGGCTTCAGAGTTGCTGTATGCTCAGTGCTGATAAAGACACACCATAGTCCAATTCTCCACTCTGATTGGGTTATTATTGCACATTGACTGACAGTGTATCTGTGTTCCTTCATGTGTGTGTGTACATGCTTAAGGAACAGGGGAAAATGGTACAATGCCAAAATATTTTTTCCTGCAATGTCTATGCCAACATATTTTTTGGCTGTGTGAGTATGTACAGCGGTATTTAGTGTGTGTGTGTGTACAGTGGTTTTTAGTGTGTGTGTGTGTGTGTGTGTGTGTGTGTGTGAGTATGTACAGTGGTTTTTAGTGTGTGTGTGTCTTCAGAAGGCTGTGCTGGCCATGCTGCCGGGCGTGAATAGGCTGGGGAGTCCGTCCTGTGATGTCTCCACGTGCCTAAATGCCATCTTCCCCTCCTCGCCTGCGCCACACAGCGATCAAACACAAACACACAAACAATGGAATGAAACCAACACAACAAATGAATGAAGGAGTGTTGCGATAAATCTGACAGAAAGACACTATGACTTGTTCAGGACTCACAGTCCTTCTGTATATCACAGTGGAAATGGTGAACAGTGGAAATGAGACGAATTAATGAGATTACACATTGACATGATATATGTCCATCATATATGACATATATATGACAACAAAGGGATGGCAATATGAATACATAAAAGAAAGAACAATTCAATAATTATGTTTTTAGACTTCTTCACCTGACATTGAATAGAAAGTTAATTGTTGTTAATAATAGTATTATTATCATACCCAGCACAAGAAGGGCTTGTTTGGCAGCATCTCGAACTTCGTCCTTGTCTGTGCGACACAAATACACCAGCTGCTCAATGCCTTCTTTGGCCTGGAACACAGATTACACACACACACACACACACACGAACACGCACACACACACACACGAGTAATTTAGCAGATACTTTTATTTTTATAAATATAAATATTATATATTATTATAATATATATATATATATATATATATATATATATATATATATATATATATATATATATACAATTATAATTATATAAAAATGTGGCTTGGCACCAAAATATCTCATGCATATTATGTTTATTTATTATGTTTCCTTCTCCTCCTCCTGAGTTTTTTAGTTTTTGCTTTTTTTGTGTATTTATTAAATGTATTTTCTTTGTCCCAAATTATTGGTTGTTTGGCAGATGAGAAGCCTGAGAGGTAGAGTAACAGACTTATTACATTCCTTGCATTTTGCTCCATCCAGTGGTGACTGAGAGAATACCAGCCTAATTCCTCCAAGCTCCACACCTGCAACTTGTTAGGTTTACAAGCCCAACCGATGGCAAACAAGAGACAGAACAGCCCAGCCCCAACTAGGGTGACCAGACGTCCTGAGAAATTCGGGACAGTCCCGAAAATCTAAGCGTTTGTCCCGAATCCCGAATCCAGCCCTAATTGTCCCGAAAATGATACTCGAGCAGAATACTAGTAGTTATTTTCTGATAAACATAAAAAACTGTCCATACTCAGTCCGTAGAGAGATTAAGTCGACGGCATGTAGCCCCCGTCGACAATCGCGCAACCCTCCCCCCCCGGTGGCCGTCGTTCCAGTCCGTCATTGTCTACAACACCCCCCCCCCCCCCCCCCCCCCCGCGAATTTTGTTTTTGCAGGGTGGTAGCGGGAAGCACCGCCCCACCCTGCTCCTGATTGGTTGAGCTGTGCTCTCGACTCTAAGATTGTTTACTGCGCCTGCTAACCCTAACCCTAACCATAACCCAAACCCTAACCATAACCATAACCCAAACCCTAACCATAACCCTAGCCCTAACCATAACTATATCTTCAACACTTGTAAACTGAGCGGTCGTTGACATTAAACAATGTTCTAGCTTGCTGGGCGCAGTAGAACCAATCAGGATAGAGTCGAGAGCACAGCTCAACCAATCAGGAGCAGGGTGGGGCGGTGCTTCCCGCTACCACCCTGCAAAAAAAAAATTCGCCCCCCCCCCCCCCCTAGCCTGGCTCCGCCCTCCGACGTACTTCCGCTCAATTTTCATTTCCCTTCAGTACTAGGTCTAGGTCAGGGGTCGGCAACCCAAAATGTTGAAAGAGCCATATTGGACCAAAAAAACAAAAAACAAATATGTCTGGAGCCGCAAAAAAATAAAAGCCTTATAGAAGCCTTATATTGAAGGCAACACATGCTGTATGTATCTATAGTAGCTATATTAGCCTACTATAGAAATGACTAAGTTAACTACAAATACATAATGAGCCTTCATAATTAAATGTTTATTTTTCCTGCAGTGCATCCTGTAGCAGTGGTTCTCAACCGGTGGGGCGGGGCGCGGGCTCAAAAAGGAGGCGCGTATTTGCGCCGGACTGTCCGGTTTTTCAAAGCCCTGTCCGGCGTCCGGCGCAGCATCAAGCCGGGCGCGTATTTGTCCTCCTTTTTGAGAGCGCAATAGTAACACCCCCCCCCCCCCGTCGGCCGGAGTGTTACAATCGCGCGCCTCCCCCCCCCCCCCCCTCGGCCGTAGGTCCGCGGTGTGTTACTATTGCGCGCCTCCCCCCCCCCCCCGTCGGCCGTAGGTCCGCGGTGTGTTACTATTGCCCGGTCCAAGAAACGTTGAATCCTCTGTTCTCCTCAGTTATTTTTCTCTTTTTCCCTTTGGGATCCATGGCCCATCACGCAGCCGCCGGTTTGTTTACAACAGCCACCTGCCTGGCATCCCGCCTTACTGATAGAAACGTGTGTCGCAGGCTATGACGTAAATCTTCGTTGACAGAAATGTTGAAATTTAATATTTATTCTACACATTTTTACAGCATTGAAAAACGTTAATAATGTTTGTGTCATGTTTGTTTTCCTACAGAAACCATATTAAAACAAAAAATATATTTCTCTCCCCCATCTTTTTCCATTTTCAAACATTTTTGAAAAAGCTTCAGGGAGCCACTAGGGCGGCGCTAAAGAGCCGCATGTGGCTCCAGAGCCGCGGGTTGCCGACCCCTGGTCTAGGTATTCGGCATATTCGCGGGTTTTCTCCCGGTAAAGTTTTACCGGTCCAATCAGCGAACAGGAGGCGCGGCCTGAGAACAGTGACGTAGAGGTCGTGCGCGAATTTCAGTTATTGAGCGTAAGTACGGAGGCGGGCGGAGGCTAATGCTAATGCTCACTGCATCTGCCGTTTGTATACTGTGCGCAACGTGGTTTCTGGCGCATGAAATACGTCACGACCAAACGTTAGCGATTGGTTATGGCAGATTCGGAGTGGCACTGGGCAGAGCCAATAGTTTTAAACTTCAACAGAGCACCCGCCTTCAGTTAGTTAACAATTGTCAATGGTGAGTGGCCAGACTCTCTGTACAAATGAAATGTAGTACGAGAGGCTGGTGACCAGGCTACCCCCCCCACCACCTGCAAAAAAAAAACGTCCCGAATTTCAGCCAATCTCATCTGGTCACCCTAGCCCCAACGGATGCTGCAAATAATATCTAGCTGCTGCTTATGGGAGTTTACAATTGACCCTTTCGCTAAACCCCTCCCTAGAACGGCCATTGCATTGGGACCTCTTCATTCACAATACTCCACCGACAAATTATATTGTGAATGTAGCTCTCGAATGCATATTGTAGTCCTTTCTGTCTACTTATCTGTGATATTTCAGAACTATTATTCCAGAAATTAAATTATTTCCTTTGGACTATCTCCTTTGGACTATCTCTCACTGATATCGCTGAAAACGCCATATTGACATGCCGGGTGTGAAAACTTGATAGGCATAGCAACAGTAACCAAGGGGGGTGGGACTTAGCAAAGGGTGAATTGAGTTGTTGATCGGTGTGCTGAAAACCATGAAATTCAACACAAGTCTGTCGTGAGTCTGCAGTGAATGTCATCTGTTTCTCCTCAGGGATCGCTGAGTGAGTCAGAGACTTGTTTTTGTGTTTATTTAAAAGAAGTTCTTCAATAAATGCCCCTGGTCAGAGAGCACACTTCAGCAGGAAGACTTTTACCTGGACGGTTTGTGACACAATACGTACTTTCAAGCAAGCCAGTGCCTTGCAGCCACATGCCCGCGTCGCCGCATCCTCGTCCTCCAGGATCTCCAGGCAGAGCACCAAGGCCTGGAGGGGGACACGTGGAAATAAACAACAAAGAAAAACACAAATACACAATATGATTATATATGTCAGAGGGCTGATTGACATGGACGAGGGAGTAGTAGGGGATAAAATAGGCTAATCCTTTAGAGAGATATATTCCTTTACTGTTAAAAAGAGTTGAGTTCACTATGTTTTTATGGGAATTTAATATCTGATACTACCATAGCTTTAAAGCAACAACACTTCCATTGCAGGGAAATGTCAGAAATAAAAATACACATCGTCACTTAGCGCCATTCCATGTCCCGTTGCATTCTTCCATGAAAGTTGCATTCTTTTCAAACATTTGAGAAATATTATGGAATATGTAAAAGGACTTGCAAGTTGCACATTGTAAGGACCACCCCCACACACACACACACACACACACACACCTTACCCTCTCTCTGGATCTAGTCTGCTCGGCCAGGCTTCTGAATAGCGAGCTGGCCAATGCAGAAACTTTGCCTCGATGGTCGCGCAGTAACCTAGCAACCGCGTGGAGCCCATCTCTCTTCAGGCTGCTCTCCGGGGGGCGCCGCAGAGCACGCACCAACACTTCCTGGTCACATGACGAGAGGCTCTGGACCAACCAGACTGCGAGGCGGGAAGGAGCAGGAAAAGGTAAGATGGTGGACTGGCTGAGGGATGACTTTAAAGTTGACTTTTTGTATAAATCACCATGACACCATCACTGATCACAACTGGCGTGTGTACATGGTGTCTGGGTGATAGAGCTTATGGTTGCATTTACAATGTGTGTCTTAACATGTACATGTGTGCGTGTGCACATGAGAGATTTCCACCCACCCTCCTCAGCCAGTTCACTGACGTGAGTGTTCAGGTCTTTAATGCCTTCCACCTCCAGGTAACTCCACAACTGGAAAATGGTCACTATGGCGACGTCTTTGTTGTTACTTCTCCGTGGTAACCGCCGTTCAAGTATCCGCTCCACAAGACGCAGGAAGACTGGAGAGACACACACACAGACATACACACATATGAACATACATGTAACATAAAAAACGTACACAGTACAAGCAAATATATGTTTGTAATAATATAGATATAACCAGGTATTACAGCCAACACAGAAACAACACTTTTAAAATGTGTACCCGAGTCTGCCGCGTCGGCCCACTTCTCAGGTAGTTTGAAGGTGAACAGCATTCCAAGGGCGGTTAGGAGAGACTCCGTGGTCACATGGTATAAATGGCCTCGTCCTAGCAACACGGCCTGCTGCCATAGCAACACGGCCCCCTGGCACTGCTCCAACTGCGGGATAACTGATGGAGGAAGAAACAAAAGAAAAAAGATCCACCATTGACATTTGACGACTGGTTGAACTAGACGGTAGAAATATATGATTGTTATGATATGATCTCTTTATAAAAGCCTTAGGTGGGAACTCTGGGGCACAGTTTAACTTGAAGGGCTGCATGACTGGTTTAGTGGTGGGTATTAGTTACCTTCTTCAGGTCGGGTCAAGGCTCCCGGCATTTCCTTGACGACACGCCGCACTATTTCCAAGATGCGGGCTTCTAGCAACAGTCTCTCTAAAGCGTACATCTCACCGCAACGCAGGGGACCAAACATGCCCAGCCGCTGTCAAAAAGACAGATCAAGTTTTGTGAGCTCCAAAACCTTGACAAGTAACTCTAAAGCATAGAAATCTATAAAGCATATAACACATCTAGTCCATGAGTAGATTTAATCACAGAATTACTGATGGAACTAAGAAAGACATTTTATTGTACAAATTGCGGATTGAGCAATACCCTGGGGATTGAAGTCATACATATTAGTCAAACTAATTTCGGAGGGAAATTTCCCCCCCAAACAAAAATGTGGTTTCTCAAGAGACTCCAGAGACTGTATAATGATCTAAGCTCTTCACTTTCTTCTGATTTATATTTTACCATGAACATTTCTGCATGAACTAAATGTATAGTATTTACTACTTTGTAGCCTTCTACTAAAAACTTAATTGATGTAAATAGGATTACAGAGCTTACCAGGAGCTGAGAGCTGCAGTTGTTCAGGTGGACCACTAGGGTGCAATCTAGCGCAGCACAGCCAGTGGTGAGAAAGGCAGGGGGGGCGACCCAGTCCCTCTCATGTTGGGCACTAGACATAAAAATACTGTTAGAGAGAGCCTCCATAGAACCACCTTGAATTAACAAAGCTCTGCCAGGCTGCATGCGTGTGTATGTGGGGTTAAACCTGTACTTTTCAGTGGCTTGGTGCCGTGTTGTTCTGCTGAGTGTTCTGACCCCCCCACCCCCACCCCAAAGTAATTTCTCTCTATATAAACCTTGGTGACTTGCACTTCCTTTTTTATGACATGACAATACGAGGTCACACCACTAGATGACAGCACGATAATGTTGGTGCATTTTGTGATTGGTGCACATTGTATTAACCTTAGAAACTCGGTAACCGAGTGCCTAATCTGGGTGTCAGGCATGTTGGTTTTCTCTAGACTCTAGTGGATTACAGTTTAAGGAATATGAATTTCGCACATGTTTAACACAACAACAAAAAAGGAACACTTGAACACTGACCTGCCATTTCGACTCTTCCTCCCTGCACCCTCCTCTTCCTCATCAGCGTCTGAGCCGTTCAGGAAGTCGAAACTCCCCAAAGCCGTTTCCACGGTGAGGCTGACGATGCTAGGAGACCTGCTGTGCTTACCCCCCTATGGTCACACACATACACACACACAAATACATCAGACTGGAAGCAGCAACCCTGAGCACAAATGTATGAATGCATTCAGGTAGAAAACCACTTGCATAGATGCGCACACACACACTCTTAATCAGCATGAGATATTACGTTTTAAACCACAATGGAAACGTCCAGCGTAGAAGTGAAGTACATGTACTGTGTGTCAGAGAAGCTATGCCAGAGACAACTCAGGCATTGTTTTCATAGGTGTACTTTAGTATGCGATGTGACAACTGACTAAGTATGCAGGTGTGTGAGCTCATGCACAAGAAACTGCGCAATATCACCCCCTACACACACACACACACACACACACATACACACACAGACAGACAGACGCATGCACACACGCACACCCCTCCCCTCACCTTGAGTGTGAGCTGCAGCAGCCGGAGCTCTTGCTCCAGCAGCTGTAGCTCGGGGAACTGTCCCCTGTAGTCATCCAGCGACGAGACCACCATCTCCAGTGCCTCTTCCACCCCGCTGTCTACGAGGCCCTCCCCCTCCCCCTCCTCTTCCTCTTCCCCACTTGCCCCCCCCCCAGCCCTCTTCTCGGGGTCCACTAGAACCCTGTGTGCGAGGAAGGTGCCGTCCTCCGTGCTCCGCGACGTCTCCTCAGTCCGCAGGGCAGGAGACTCTTGCCGTGGCGCAGCTTGTGTGAGGGAGTCCCAGTCCTCAAGCTCTGCAGGGGTTGGCTGAGCTGCGTTGGGGTTGACCTCCTCCTCCACAACACAGTTTGAGAGATTGTCCGCAACCACCACCCCCTGCGGCTCTGGGAGCTCCATCTCAATGTCGTTGACGGAGATCGGTGATGTCGGACAAGTGACCTCGGCCACCAGCACGCCGTCCGCGCTGCCCTCGCTGATGTGGCTCAGGGAGCGGGTGTAGGCCCGCGACGCGCTGCCGTTTGCCATCGCTGCTGTGCTCACTTTGGTCGCCGGCGACAACAGTTTCTGCGACGGTGTCCCAGAATCCTCTTCCTCGCTGCCATCGGCGGATATGATGACTGAGGCACTCTCGTCGTCCCTGTCGAAAGCATTTACACCCGTGAAAAATAGAACCTAGGACCTGTTTTTCAAGTAAGGCATTTGTTTTGATTGTTTGTTGAGAAACTCTACAAAACACATGTGGTTTTGTACACCTAATCCTATCCTAGTATGGGTATATTTTAGTCATAGTAATAAACAACACCTCTGGATCTCCACTTTGCGTTCCACCGTCCCCTCACTGTTGCCGGAGATAGGTGTGGAGGAAGCTGAGCTTTTAGGGCAGAACGTGATGTCTATCTGTGGGCTACCACTTCCTGTCGCTGCCAGTTGGCGATCGGGAGTGGTTACCGCTGGCTACAGAGAGAGAGACAGACAGACAGACAGACGGGGAGAGAGAGAGAGAGAGAGAGAGAGAGAGAGAGAGAGAGAGAGAGAGAGAGAGAGAGAGAGAGAGAGAGAGGATGATGTTAAATAGCAAGGGTTGTAGAAACCAACCCAAAGCACATATTCCAGAGAAGATACAGGAGAAGTGAAGGGCTGACCTGAAGGGTTCCTGGGGGCACCTTGTCATGGGAGGATTGTCGCAGGCCTCCGACCGACAGCCGAGGGCTGGAGGAGTCATCCGATGACTCGGAGGAGTTGGACCAAGCAGTTCCGTTCTCCATGTCATCCTGACGCCGGAGCATATTCTATTAGGAGAGAGACCAGACATCAGACACCAGTCACCAGTCTAGATAGAGAGGGAGTCAGGAGATTCATCAGAGACATGGACTGTGATTGGATGACACTGTGCCAGACAGATTAACAATGAGTATGTGCATCTTTTGATTCAATCTCATTTTGCCTTGTCTATATTTCATATTACCTTAACAACAATTCCAAAAATGTATGATACATTTGCTGTGTTAGTTCTATTACATCTGATAACTAGGTAGCATCTTGGCAAAGTTTGGCGAAGTATGCATTTGTTCGTTTTCTACCCAATCATGACCTCGCCAAACTTATTTTTCCGCACAAAGTATGCTGACCACTTAAAGGCTCTCAGGGTAGATTCTGGAAGGTTCTGAAGGGTTCTGTACTCGGTGGATTCTGACACCGGGGTTCACCACACATTCACCGACACAGGTGAGGATGAGGGGCGAGGACTCTAGGGACACTTCTCTACACATCTCCTCACACCACTTACTGCAGCGCGGTGGCGCGTGGGGGTGCTGCCGTCGCTACAGGAGCGGCTGTGGCTACGCGTGTCCCGGAACACGTCCAGCAGGGCCCAGCTCTGCCTGCTGGTCAGACTCCTCGGCAGAGACTGGTGACCGTGGTGAAGCACAGACAGTGTACGGGGGAGATGGGAGACCGGGTGGGTAAAGACAACAGCGCTACCTCCTCACCAGATTTTCCCTTGTTTTTGTTTTTTTAAATGGAGCCAGTGGACAACGAGATGCTTATGTAGTGCTGGCAGTGTAGTCCTTTACCACAAACCTAGAAGCCTAAATCTGGTCTCGATCCATGAACAACATCACAGCCGCAACGTCTACAGCAGTGATGTTCACTTCAGTAAATAAAATACTTCCTCTGGATTATTTCACGCAGAGCAGCTACTGTGGGACCCGGACTATTATATATAAAAAAACGACGATGACTAACAACACTATGATCTGGTGTGATACCACCTACACTCAGTATGTAATGTTGAAAGCACTATATAAATGCAATTAATTATTATTTTGGTCTATGTATGTTTGAATTCTGTCGATTGTGCAGCTGCAGCACTACCGTCATGAGCTTGATGGCAACATTCCCCTCATGATGGGTTTTGCAGCTGCAGTTTTTTGATTAGTATTACGATTCTTTTCAATGCATGATGTTTTTGCCATCTTAGCAAGATGGCAAAATAACTACACACGGTAAGAAAATACCTACACAGAGTATTAGACTACAAAACAGAATGTACTTTGTTAAAACGGTGCTCAAAATAGATACATATTTTATAGATTCAGCTTCATAGGATATTGCTTATGCTTACTGAGGTTTTTGGGTTTGTGTGTGTGCATGGATGACACTTACATAGAACGCTTGTTCTCGTAGTGATGGTGTGTCGGGAGGACTCTGGTTGAAGATGGTGGAGAATCTCTTGTTGATGGTTGGAGCTTTATTGACAGTGCTGGCTGCTGATGACTGGTCGTCCTTATCAAACGGACTGAGGGAAAGACGCAATGTTCGGATGTTAGCAGTTAGCTTTGCAGACTGATGAGAAGCTAATCGGTAGAAGAGAAATTGCAAATTCGGCCTGGAAACATTTATATTATGGTATTCTAGCCACATTAGTCTTATTAGTCCACATTCGTTATATTCATATACAATATTGGTTTCTGATTGCTAGGAATTGGTGACAGGGCTAATTCATCGAGTAGCTTTGTATGAACAAATAAAACGATGAATTAATGATTAGACAAACGCATGACAGCACTGACTTCCATGTGACTTCCAGACTGAGTTTAATGGTCCCCAAGTCGTTGATATCCACGGCAACGGTTTGGGGCAGAGCCGCAAACAGGTCCTTGGTCTCGCATGACACGGTCCCTACGACCACATGATTGGCCAAGCTCTTGAGCTCCGTAACCTAGGTGATAAACAGCACGCAGGTCATTAGGTAACCAGGAGAGTTGATAGTGTTTTTGATTTGTTTTTGAAAACTCGTGGAATCTTGGCTTTTTATATACATTAAAAAAAAAAAATTTAATTACAAAAAAAAAAGTTTCTTGATGGAATATAATGTCTCTCTGGTCTTTTACAACATGACATGGACCTTATTCTACCCCCAACCTGAACAAAACACACGTAATACACAAAGAATTCGAGGAATCAAATGTGCCGTGTAAAAGTCCAAAGCCAAACAAACAAGTTATCCTCAAACCCCCAGCAGGCTCAGAGCACAAGTCATATCCTGTCAAGTTGAATGATTACATTGAAATGTTTTGCAATCGTTGAGACAGAATGTGGTTAAAGATCACCAGAAGAAATGATAGAGAAACTAGCATAGTTATCAAAGTTAAATTAGCATGTAGCTATCTGTAGCCAAGTAACCTATCATGTGTAGCAGATGTTTTACACAAGTCAAAAATAATGTTTCATGTATTCTACATTTGAAGCGTAGTTTAAGACATTGTACCAAAAGTCTTGTAAACAGACGGATTAAGATAGGGGGAGACAGAGACACACGGAGAGGAAGAGAGAGAGAGAAAATGGAGAGAGAAAGAGAGACACTGACCTTGACAGAGAGGAACTCTGTGATGAGAGGTAAGAAGACCATCTCCTCGCTGTCCCACTCCTGTTTACCGTTGATCTCTATCCTCCCCCTGAGCTTCCAGCGCTGCCGACCATACCGCATTAATATCTACACACACACACACACACACACACACACACACTATGAATACTGGCTGTTTGTCCCTTTCTGGTTTCTTATAAATATGTATGTGTGCGCCATGTGCATGACAATCTGTTAATGGATCCTATGGGTATAAAAAGGGCATTTGGCATTTGAATAATATATGTGGAAGTGAGTGAGTAAGTGAGTGAGGTGAGTGCTAGAGAGATGTGTGTATATATGTGTATTCACCACCTCAATCCTGCACCTTGTGTAAGAGTTATGGTGAGAAAGTAATAGACAGATTTAAATTACATACACAGTGAGAGTGAGAGTGAGAGAGAGACAGAGACAGAGACAGAGACAGAGAGCGAGAGAGAGAGAGAGAGAGAGAGAGAGAGACACACACACTCACCTCATACTGGTCTCCGGCGCATAACCTGGCAAATCCAGCCAGACCTGCCAGACAAAGACACACGAAGCGTCACATAGATCGCAATCACTCAGGGGGACGACTGCAGAGCGCAGGCTTTTACTGCTCTGCTTCGCCGCGGGAATAAACGTCAACATAACGCACATAACTCATGCCAACAACAATATATTTCCCATTAAAACACAATATGAGAAGACGATGGGTTAGGGCTGGGAGATGTAACGTGCATATCGTGCCCTGACGTGATGTTGGCTGGGCCTTTCATAAAAGAAAGAACTGAAATATTTGTTACCTTTCATCCGAATGTGGAACTCCCCGAGTTGGCTCTCCAACTCACTTTCCAGCACACACATGTTCTACAGCAGGGTTGGATGAAGATAGACATAGACAGACAGAGAGATGAAGTAGTATTCCAATGCAAATTGAAAACACCCCCTCCCCCCAGCATATACATCCGTCTATCTCATTATAATATACACAATCATGATCATCATCATGATACTCATGATCCTCCTCCTCCGCTAGAGCCCTATGAAATCCATTTTATTTTTTTCCAAATTCCGCTTCTCCGTTTACATTTTTCTGAATTCTGTGTTAAACGTCTAACGAATAAAACGTCTACAATGTCTACTACTGTTAAGATTTAACAGTAAATCTTAATGATGCACACAACATAGGGTAGAGTTTTTTTGTTTTTTCGACCACCGACCCCCCTCTCAAAACACCCAATTGAAAATGGAATTATTTGTCTAGGCCTCATCTGTCATTTTACAATTATTAATATTTTAATCAATTTCAGCCAAATTATGGAAAAATAAATTTCTACAATATTCCATGTCCGTTTTACAGTTGATTCCATTTCTAGTACCAAATCCTGCGATTCCATCCGCATCACAGAAATCATAGAGCACTACTCCTCTCACCTCTGTGTACTCCTTGTAGCCCTTGTTGGCCTCAGAAAGGCTCTCCCGGGCCTCCTTGCTGCTGGACGAGGCTGTGAAGGCCTTCACCATCTTCTCCGCCCCGTCCCGGAGCCTGCGCTGCCGGCAGTATGCCTCGTACAGCTCCTCTATCTTCACCCCCACAGAGGAGGACGGAAGGAAAGCAGGAAAAAACATGAATATCGCTGCGTTTTGAAGGTCGTACATGTTAAACTTTGGATCCCTCTGCAATTGGCAGAACCGAATTGGTTGCCAAGTGGCCAAATCCTAACCCTGGACACCGCTGAGAAAGAAATAACATATTATTCTTTCTGTGGCATTGGGTAAATTAATGTGCTCTACCAATTCTCTTTTCTTTTGACGGTTATAAATCGATTGCTCCTCTGGTTGACTTTACAAATTAGAAAGAACTTAAGCCTGAAGAATTTCCTCCCCACCAAAAAAGCCACAGTTTGACTTGTAGATGGAGCAGTTGGAGGCCAAGCAGAGGGACTGAGCTCCAGAGGGCTCGTCTGGGCCCAGTGGTTCTGAAGGGGCTCTGTAATTTCACGCAGCGCCAGGGCAGAATGGTATTTATAGTCAGCTCTCCCCCTGTCAGATGTCTACTGTAGGAGGCTGAGAAGCCTGTTCTCTCAGTTCGCTGCTACAGTTTCTTTTTGTTTTTGTTTATCTACAAGAGTCTTGGAAGGTGGTGCCAGGAGGCAAGGACCATCTCAAGGATATTATCCTTTTTATTATAGAAAAAAATAGAAAACCTGCAATGCAGAAGCTCACACACACACACGCACACACACACACACACACACACACACACACACACACACACACACACACACACACACACACACACACACACACACACACACACACACACACACACACACTTTGCTGAGCTTTCATCCTATGCTTGACTTTTTTATTGTCCCCCCTGGCAAAGTTATTTAATGACACCACAGACACTCTAAGACACGCATGTAATATTGTATGCAACACAACAGTATGACAATAACAAAAAAGGTGTATATTGCATCCATTATGTAACAAATACACAAATTGCAGTGGTCAGAGTGTCGCTGGTGCACTGTGAGGGCCAGGAGGGGATTAAGAACCAAGAGAGGAAGCAGAGTTAACAGAATACAGACCTTGGCAATGTTACTGCTCAATTACCAAGGCAGAATCATCTGGATTCAGTCAGTACACCTTGCGTTGCTTTCTACTTTACTTGGCTCATTAAAGCTTTGAGCCAGCTCATATTTGTTTGCAATTCTATTATTGTGGAGCATTTTAAAACTGAAACTTAACAGGAAGTCAATGTGCATATGTGTGTCCGCTCTTTACTATGGTACATACTCTTTACTATGGTACATACTCTTTACTATGGTACATACTCTTTACGATGGTACATACTCTTTACGATGGTACATACTCTTTACTGTGGTACATACTCTTTACTGTGGTACATACTCTTTACTATGGTACATACTCTTTACTATGGTACATACTCTTTACTATGGTACATACTCTTTACGATGGTACATACTCTTTACGATGGTACATACTCTTTACGATGGTACATTGCCCCAACCACGTACATCGTCAACATTGAAGAAATGCTTTTTTTAACAAATTAACTCTTGCCAGAAGCGGGGGTGGTACTGCACTTCCCCAGGGTTCGGGGGGTGTTACAAGACCAAGTTGATGGGAATACATCACCATACTTTGCAAACACAAACTCATTGTTACTCACCCTGAATTGTGAATGGTTCGCTCATTATGTGCTGGCTGCGGTCATATTGTCAATAAATAAGAATGCAGAAGTAGTCGACAACAAGCTTTGGCTGTGACCACTCTGGCGACGTATAGGAGACATAGTTACAAAAGGGTGGAAGTTAATACGGTGCTCAGAATATAGATATAACTTTTTTGTTTGTGAACCTTTTCAAACGTAATACTTATCCTGCTATTGATATTTATATATTTGTATATATAAGGATGCAATCAAGCTGAGTAGTGTGTGTTCCACTTTTAAAAAGTGAGTATTCTATAACCTGGGAAACACAATCAGCATGATTGTGTAAGTTAGTAGTTAGTTAGTGATTAGTAGATCAGGGCTTCTTTGGCCCCACAAGCAGGCTTTGTCAACTTCCTTTCCAATGTGATTTGCACAAAAGTGTCTTTGGTGACTTGAATGAGAAGAGGCGTACCTTACTGAGATGGAACTCCAGTCTCCTAATGAACCTCTCGTTCACCTTGACTTGCTGTCAGAGCGGAAAGACATTGAAAATGAATATGCAATAGCTTCCGAAATATCAATAGGTTTCATTTTAATCAGAATCTACTTTATTATTGTTTTAATTTGCCTTGGCATTTAACAATTTCTCTGCAAGTGCTACTCACCTTGTCCAGTTCATAAAGGAAGCCCTGAACAAAGAGAGACGACAGAGTGATCAGCATCTCTCACACAGAAAACTAGTAAGTGAGTTACAAGTCCAAACAATGTGAAACAACTGTCAAGTCCAATCATTAACCATTATCTTGTAGATCTGTTAGGGTTGCAATATGCTTTAAAAACTAAACAGGTATAAAGCCAACCAACCATTGTTATATCCCTTTAATATTATCTTGTGGTTATACCACATTACACATACTTCAATATAAGCTTAGATATCTTAAGTATAATGACAATTGCTTAGATAATTGAGCAATACGCAGCAAGAACAGTTTGATGTATAATGCGTGTATCTAGTCCAAATATTGCAGAAGTTGTCGCATTTTATATATTTGTGTGAAATCTTCCCGGCTACGCTCTGGCGTGAGATTGCTAACGTCCAGCAGAATTGTAAGAAAGCAAATTGTTGTACTGGAGCATCACCTACCAGTCTAGAGTTCCGCTTGGATTCTTTCATCTGTCGGCTGAGGCTGTCTAGCTCTATCTGGTGGACCTGAAGATAGGACCTGATCCACACACACACACACACACACAAATATGAATATCTCAACATCATGGATCTTCCTTTGTGTGTGTGTGTGTGTGTGTGTGTGTGTGTGTGTGTGTGTGTGTGTGTGTGTGTGCGCGCGCGCGCGTGTGTGCATATGGCTGCATGTTAGACTTACTGTAGGCCCTTTTTGAGTGACTCGTAGACTTCATCTAGTCTTTCTGGCTGGGGTATTTTGGGCGGCGCATTGGACTTGGTGGACATAGTGAACATTCTGCTTGCCCGGCTTGGCTTCCTGGTGAGGCCCGGAGCGGTGAACACTGATAGGTTCCTGGAGTCAATAACAGGAAGCTTGCATGTTATTGGTGTTGGCAACAATCTCCATGTCATCTCCATGTCAACGTCCTTGTCATCATGAGAGTTACCCCACAGTCATCATTATTACAGGAAAGCGATCATGGACAATTCAGAGAGTGAAAGCGCAGCATGTGTTTTTGCTTCACGAAGGCACAGAGCCAGTTGGTTTTACCATTTAACCAATTAGTCATTTAGCAGACACTTGTATCCAAACCAACTTATGGAGGAGCAGGTAGGGGTTAGGCATCTTACTTAAGGATGCCTACAGGTAGGCTGGGGACATAAGAGTCATCACCATAGCAACTAATACACCTTCCTGTCCTCTCTAGTTGTATCTCGGGGGTTGCTGCAAGTTTGCAAATCCATATGGTAGACTGTCGATACTGGGGAGCATGTTTCCCCTGTCTGATCCCATCAGAACAACTGGTGAAGTCATTGTATGTACGTGTGTGTGTGTGTGTGTGTGTGTGTATGGGGGGTGAGAAGGGTCACGGTGTACTAGTCACACGTACGTACGTTCGTGTGGTTTTTTACTTAAAGTCCCACATGAATGTATGTACGTCTGCGTGTGATGAGTTTAACTCAGCCATGCAGACCGCACGTTCGTGCGCACGTGTGACTCCTAAACACGCGCGTGGTGAGAAGGGTCACGGGGGACTAGACACACGTACGACTATTTAGTACAAATCAGCGAACTATTTAGTACAAATCAGCCACGCAGACCGCACGTTCGTGCGGTTTTATCTGTTTTCGTCATTTATGTTTAGCTGTATTGTCATTCATGTTCCTATAACACAGAGGAGGAATGGGTTTAAAAAAATAAAAACGAAAATAAAACAACATGAATGACAATACAGCTAAAACAAAAAACGATGAATAATAGACTAATATTATTAGCCTATAATTATGAATAGGCCTATTATTATCCTAGTTTCATTGATTGGTTACCTGGAAAGGTCTATCTAGTCCATTTAAGGCTACATAAATGATGAAAACAGATAAAACAAAATGACAAAAACAGATAAAACCGCACGAACGTGCGGTCTGCATGGCTGATTTGTACTAAATAGTTCGCTGATTTGTACTAAATAGTCACACGAATGTACGTACGTGTGTCTAGTACACCGTGACCCTTCTCACCCCCCATAGTGTGTGTGTGTGTGTATACATACGTGTACGTACGTACACGTATGTACACACATACATGGCTTGTCGTAGGTGTGTATGTGTACCTGAATAGCTTGTCATGTGTATGGCTTGTCATAGGTGTGTGTGTGTGTGTTTGTGTACCTGTACGGCTTGTCGTAGGTGTGTGTGTGGGTACCTGTATGGCTTGGGGTAGGTGTGTGTGTGTGTACCTGTATGGCTTGGGGTAGGTGTGTGTGTGTGTACCTGTATGGCTTGTCGTAGGTGTTGACTCCAGCAAAGCTCTGGCTCCTAGTGATGGACCTGGAGAGGACCCGTCTGGACGGGCGTGCCGACAGGGACATGGTGGATACGGCGCGTGACGGACTTCCTGGAGGACAAACGGTAACATACGCCACACATATTTTAGCCCAGATAATGCACACACACAGGACTAATCTATTAAAGGGTAACCCAAAATCACTTTTTCAGTTGAAAACGGTTCCCTTTGGGTCTCACAAAGTGTTGGTGAACATTTCTGTGTTATTTTCTACTAAAATGTACAACAGTGTTAAACTCGGGAAATGCTCTGTAAAATACTACTTCCCACTAAAACGCTTTTCCAGAGTGGTAGTTTTCTATTGGCTGCACACCCTGCTCAAGCAAGTGTGACGTAGCGTGTAACACCCCTCACACTTGTTCCTGGAACCATACTGTAAAAAATATGGACGTAGCGTCACAACCGTTATGAAGCCTTAAATTTCACATTATTGGCGCCGCCATTACTTGAGATTTTTTGCAAACCGCAGCAAAAACAATCCATATTTGACACATTGAGAGCAGGATTTTAATAGCTGCTTTGCAGAAGTCTATGGCTAAAACTCATTAATATTCAATCCTTAATAACTTTTGAATTAAGTAAAATGTCAAACGGGGAGATGAACTATGTATTCGCTGAATGTATTCGCTTTATATTATGAATGAAATCACAATTTTCCCATTGACTTAGAATGGTGACCGGTCTTTTTGCAGCCAACCACCGTGAGCCACCTATAGGCCGAGGAACTACACGTTAGTCGCTTACGCATGGGCTTCACAAACAGGCACTCATGGCTGCCACTTGTATGGAACACATGTGGCAAAACCTTTACGACTGCTCAGATCACATGTTTTAAAACTGGTATGCGGAGGTTCCCTTCACTTACCCTTTAAGTAAACCTCAAAACTACATGGTAGTGATGGATGTAACGCCAACCTGACCACTGTGACTAGAGTGTCTCCCCAGGAGCAGGGAGATTGATTTTACTCTGATCTCCCCTGAAGTAGTGAAACAGATTGAGGGTCCTGAAGGAATGACACCATCACCACCTCATAGTGATAATTGTGTGGGAAATCCAGAACAAACATAAGAAAGGACCTTTCTTACAGAACTCTATATCGAGGTAATTAAATAGGAAAGTAGTTTTTAAACTGTTCTACTGCAACTGAGCATACTACTAGCATAATAAGCATCGCATCTCATTCATTAGTACAGCTGTTATTCCGAATGTGTGTGTGTGTGTGTGTGTGTGTGTGTGTGTGTGTGTGTGTGTGTGTGTGTGTGTGTGTGTGTGTGTGTGTGTGTGTGTGTGTGTGTGTGTGTGAGCGAAACTACTGACAAATTAGCTTATTCCACACACATGGCTTTATAGCAGTATAAAGACCAGATTAAATGGATCCTCATTTCTGGGGACACAGCCAAGAGTTCTAGACAATCACATCTCTCTCTCTCTCTCTCTCTCTCTCTCTCTCTCTCTCTATCTATCTCGCTAAGACTGTGAATTCAAATGTTCTTTCACATTCAGAAGTGTTTATTATTTATTAGACATACCACTAATACCTTAATAGGCAAGACATTTAGTCAAGTTAGTTTTTGGTACAGCCCTTAAATCATAGTTACAGTCTCAAAGGACTTCCCGTGCCCACATTATATCACATCAACATCCCAAGCCTAAGCCTGTGAAGGGCAAAGGAGCACTCTGAAACAATGTGAGACCATCTTCATAGTTTAAAGGTACAGCACTATAGACAGTGTAGGCCTGGGTGGATGGGACATATATCATTTTTTTACACACACATCAAGGGTGTCAATACCTTGGGAGTATAGGAGGGAAAATTAAATGGATGGTGGTTGGTCACGGAACAGCGCACAGAAAGGCTGAGTTTGCACTAGTAAGAATTATTGACTTTCCATTAGGAACACACTGTGTCTCACACATACACACACACACACACACACACACACGTTTACTAACGATGACTAAATATAGACACAGTGAAACAATAAGAATCGAATGCAATAGCGCCCTACAGCATGACAGACAGAGACAGAGGGAACGCCAAGTGAAGACACCACTGAGAAGGAGGACACCAGTCCTGTCACAGTGAGAAGGTAGAGAACATTGAATCAGTAACTGGCTGATGAGTCAACATTACCATATGGCACCATTCAGCGACACAACCCAGACATCTGTACACTGTGACACAGTGTTGCAGGGCTGCAACCATTAGTCCATTCATCGTCATTAGTCGATCGACATAAAGTCAATCAAACCTAATTTTGTTCAAGTAATTTACCAAACAATTGCTGCTTAATGTTTCTGAAATGTTACTTGAAAACTATAGATTTGGTTTGATGTGATACTTTACACTTCCATATGTGATGTACTGTACCAATGGGATTAGATTAGATTATTTAACAATGCAGATAACTAAGGGACAGACATATCAATTTCATACTGTCAGCAACAGAAATCTGAAAGAAAACATTTTTCAACACACTTTGTTTGGTACTTAGTATAGTGGTTACAACATATACTGTAGGTTAGTAACGTTGTTACAGTGGGCTGTGTATTCACCACCATATAAAATAAACCACAAGGGAACCACCATTGCCAAGAAGAAATCTTGAGATGTTTGTCGTTCCTATCAGTGGCCCTGATTACAGCTATAGTTGCACACAACCAAACACACAATCAAGCATTCTTAAAACAGCTGGGTTTCTTTAAATATTTGGAACCACACTTCACAACCACTGCTATGACCCCATCACCACCACCCCTCCCACAGCCACCCCAGTCCCACACCACAGGAAACACTTGAATCTACCAGGAAGTCACATACTATTGGTTCTCCTGACAGGAAATAGGTTTCTGGCAGGAAATGGAACAAACTTGCCTAAACTAGATGTTAAACAAAAACCTGAGAGAAAGAAAACAAAAGAGAAAGCAAGAAGGGTCGACAGTTCGTTATGGAAACCTATTTTAACACGTCATACACTGAGAGACACACACACACACACACACACACCTGGTGAGCGCTCCTTGCAGGGGTGTGTGTCTGTCCTGCGGTGGGACAGACAGCTCACACAGAGTCTACACATTCCCACGTCTCCCTCTGTTTCCACTGTTTCCTCTTCCTCGCCCTCTCTTACCAACTACTCTAGTTTAGACAGGCTTTGTGAGGCCCATCCATGTCACCAACAGCCCCTTGCTCAACAGCCAGCCTCTCTCCTTCATCGCCCCTGTGTTGGTACTATGTGTCGGTACAAATGTCCCGTCAACTTGTTGGTTTTTACCCCAAAGGATTCAGGATCACGTCATCCCCTGATGTCATCGAGGTTGTAAACACATTAATGATATGTCACTCACCTAACCATCCATATGATTCTGTGCCGTGTGCAGAGTGTGTGTGTGTGTGTGTGTGTGTGTGGCAAGTGGGGTCAACTCTGTCTATTGTCCAACTGCTCGCTGGTCACCCTAGGACCATTCTAGAACACAAAGCCCTGCAAAAGTCAGGGACAGCACACACACATACACACACACACACACACACACATTTAGCAACAGGTCATACTGTGTCACACGGTTACATGTGTTGTTGTAGTTCTCTGCTTAGCCATGGTGTGGTGCACACATGACTGTACAGTACTGCACTTGAGTATAACCGTACAGACAGTACTGTACAGAGAATTACAACACAAGAGATCTTCTGAAAATGATCCCTGTGCAGCCCCAGGAATATATGTGTGTGTGAGTCAATTGGGCCATTGTTAAAATCCACACGTTGTGGGCAGAGTAATGCAGGAAGCAGATAACCTGGTATACAGACTTACTGCTAACTAGTACCATTCAACTACCACAGCATGGCAGCAGGTGGACCTCTTGATGAAATATACAGCAACAGGAAAGGAGGCACACAGCATCCATGTTGGACATTCCAACATCTTCAACCGAGGCTCAAATCTGATAAATATGCAACCACCATTTCTATGCATGTCTTCACTTCTTTCAGTGTAATGTGTTTTATTAGCACAATGTACCACACTGTTAACACTGAGTACTCTGTTATTCTTACAGAACATACACTGTACTACACTATGTTAAGATATGATACAAATCTTTGTGTGTTTATTGTGTGTGTGTTCATAAAAGCATGAAAACAAATCAACACATAATTTGTTGGGGAACACTATATCAAATCAAGCAAAGCATTTGTGAATTAAATCATACACATCAAATATTAATGAATACAATAATAGATGTACATATAATCACCCTAAACTACTTCTACTCAGCCGGGGACATAAGAGGCTAACATTTGGGCCCATCCCTCCACTAGAAGCGGTGGTTTGTAGGATGAGGAAGCAGGGAAGGGGGCCCTGATGTCCGGCTAAAGGGCCAGTGGGCTGGGCCAGGAAGAGACCACTTCAGCCTATGGCCCTATACTTCATAACGAAAGATAGCTATGATCTCGCTGTAACTACAACTGTAGGTTTCTACAAAGTTATACTGCTATCATGACTCATGACGCATCACACAGCCAAAAGAATGTACCTTAGCTTTGTTTTTTTTTACTCTGGGACTACTTTATATTAAAATTACCATTAGAGTTAGGTAGAGTAACCAAGTACACATTAACGGTAAATGCTCATCACAAGACATTTTGAAAATGCTTGACGTTTACATGATACATTCAATTATTATTTGATTTATAAAAAGCCATTGATTCAAAAAAATCTGTTGATGATATTGTGAAATAACTGACATATCAAAGCCATCACACTAAACATGAGCTCAAAACCGCTAGAACATTCCACCCACGCTTTAACAATGACTGATAGCAACACCATATCACATTAGTCTCAACTTGCAGCTGCATAGAGGAACTCCCTACAACACACACACACCTGATTTACTTGGCTATTCCCCCCGCAGTGCTAAGCTGGTTAAGGCAGATGTAAGCAACAGTTGAACAAGATAGATACCTCCATATCCACTGTACATGGTCGGTCTTGAAGCGCACAACAACAACACTGCTGGTTTGTTTCGGTCCCTCTTCACAGAGGATGTCAGCCGGGCAGAGAGACAGGAGGAATTCTGGGAAATCAGTCGTTTCTCCAAGACTTAGGAGTTTACTTTGCGTCTCTGTGGCGCGCCACTTCCTCTCTCTCTCTCTCTCTCTCTCTCTCTCTCTCTCTCTCTCAGCTCCTTGTCCTGCGGTCTTGAAGATCTATCCTCGTTCCTCTCTCCTCTTCCCCACGTTTCTCAACCTCACTTGTTTATTTGTGAGCGCTCTCTATGACCACCACCCTCCTCTCTCACCCTCTCCGTCTCTCCCTCTCTCTCTCTGTGTCTCTCTCTCTGTCTAGGACCCGCAGGCTGAGCGAGAGGAAATGAAAGGAGTGGACGGAGCATGAAGGAGAGGAGAGAAGGAGGACATGAAGACGAGACTGCCAGGAAAAAGGAAGGCCTTCCACCCCCTTCCTCTTCCTCGCTGACATCACAGCCCTTTCCTGCCCCTCCCTCGCCCCAGGCTCCTGCTCCAACATATTGTTTCAGACTCTGCATGAACACACATACACACACACACACACACACATACACACACAACCCGATGTGGGTGAGCCCTGCCGCTAAAAACACCACACGTATAGTTTCCCCATAATGTCCACAAATCAAAACAGTTCTGTAGACATACACTCTTCTTGTCTTTTAAAAAGATGAGCATATCTATACGACACATACACACACACACACACACACACACAATTAATAAGGTCAGCAGAAGGGAAATGATTCATTTTGAGGGACTGCACTTATTGAAATAAATTCCCCAGGACTTTGACTAAGACTGGCTGTAGGTTTAATTCAAAAGACTTGGCAAGAACAAGGGGTTTTCTTATTTATTTTGTTATTAGTTCAGCTTAATCTTAAGATGCAGGACAATGAGTAAGCGCCATAGAGAGCAAGAGCCAGACAGAGACAGAGAGAGACCTGAGGATATTATTAAAGGGAAACAGGAATTAGAAGGAGACAAGACAGGAAATCAAAGGGTAAAAAGCATGCCTAACTAATACAATGAGTCCCAACCTAGTTCGGCCATCGGTTTTTACTTAGTTTATTTTATGGTTTGTTATGGTGTCCTCTGATTATTTAGCAGAAAACACAGTTTTTTAGCCATTTCTAGGAAGCACAAACCTGTATTATCAGTTATCAACAACAAGTGAAAGATGAAGAGCCATTTTTTTAAATACAAGTGGTGGTATGGCATGCATGGTATGCAGGTTAAGACTTTCACTGGCTTTGATACGCTGCCAAAAATGTCCCAATTGCTTTGATACAAGCATGCAACAGAATGCCAACTATTCAAGAAGATCAAATTCCTTATCACTTATCAAATATCAAATTTCTTATCACTACCACAGGATATAAAAAGGGCAGGCTACATCAGTACAGGATGAGTGAGTACCTCACAGAATTTATGGTCTGGAGATGTAATAAACACAGGCGTAAGCGATAGCTAGGAGGGATTAGCAAGTGGTTGACAGCACACGTACCATTCTTCCTCATACCTTATATAGTGCCTAGAGAACTAATGGTGGTGTGGGGGGGGGGGGGGGGGGGGGGGGTGAGATTTGGTATGTATACATATGGACAAATCATCATTGTAGTTACGTGGGTATGATCATTAATAAGCAGATCACATTTTTCGCTCAGTGGTTTATTCGCCAGTTTTAATCAGTTTATTCACCAGCAATCAGTGTAACAACAATCCATATAACATCTACTTAATTAATATTACATTACATTAATATTAAAAAGATTCCCAGTTCCAGCACAGGTGTAGTTCCTTTAATGTTTAAAGAGACACCAACCTCTTTTAATTGTATTTGACCAGGCAAGTCTCCTTGAGATTACAAATCTCTTTTACGAGAGAGACCTGGCCATGAAGTTGTTATAACATGGATGTAAAACAGTATTACGATGTTATGTTTTTAAACCACAAAAACCTGAAACATGATAAACTGCCTATGGTAGTCCAGTCTTCATATTGTATCACGTTCTAATTAACCAGTGCTCATAAGTGTGCGTTGCTTGGTTACTTGATGAATAGCGAGAAGCTCTTAATTTCCATATATGCTGACACTTCCTGCTTTGTGAACATGATGATCTAACAACATACATTAGAGCACAATTTATTTGTTTCCACACGGATCATGTGAAACACTACATACACAACATTATCCAAGTACAAATGGATGCACTTTAATACATGATGTGAATTTTAGAAGAGTACTACAACGTGTGCTGATTTTACATTCAAGGAGCTGCCAGTGCAGAAATACGATGGTTCCTAAACTAACTTACAATTTATAATCACACAGAATAAGGTAACTGGATTCTAAAACTACAAAGCCCACAATCCCAATCCCCATGTGCCAATTGGTCAATTAATCAAATGTGAAAGCTTTGTTACATTTCTGGTGGCTGCAGCAGCAGAACTCATAGTGAAGCTTTCTCAATACATTTTATTTTAATTATTTCAATTTGAATCTTAAGATAACCAGGTTAGATTAATGATTTATTTTGTAAAATAACCCTGATGAAGAGAGCAGCATAGAACAGACATGACAACGTAGGCTAAACAGCATGAGGCCTTGTGAACATATGTCAACCTATGTCAATATGGTCACGTATGCATTCCAAAAATATTGGAATTAAAAGTTAACAATTTACCACAACAGTTATGTATTAGTTCAAAGTACATTAAATTGGGATACGTGTAAACTGTTTAACTCCATATGGTTAACTGCAAAACACACATGACTCTCAAAGATTAGATGAGTTACTCAGAACTATAAATCTTGACCTCACCAGTATGCAGCTGAGTGGACTGGCTGGTCACCTGGGCTAATGGTTTGTCACATAGGCCAGACTCTATTTAGTGGTCACCTTGGCTAGCCTGAAACCATTGGTCACCTGGGATCACTTGGGCTATTGTGCTAGCTTGTATCCTTATCCATATATTGCTCACATTTTTATTTCCATCAAAGTCAAAAGAGGATAGTGGCAAAAACCTTTCTTGAAGATCAAATCCATTGGGCACATGTTTTTTTTTTAGTACTATTTAATTACTATTAGCGTACTAGTGTATAGTAATAGTAATTAAATAGTACTATACTAGTACTATTGGGCATGTGTCTGATGAAAAAAACACTGATCCATGTTATCCACATGAGGAGCATGAGAAGGCATAAAGGGACAACCCGGTATCACACATGTTCATGAAATAGTCAATAGTCAATGAAAATGAATGTATTGAATCGTGTTCCTGTGAAAGGTCTACATTTCCATGTAGTTGCAAGGACTACCAATTTGTGTGGTTACATAGTTTGAATAGAATAGGGAAAGGGAGCTCTATGCAGGATTTAAGCAAATAAACAAATTCAACAAATGCATGATCTACACATGCACACAGAGTCACACTTGGACAGCACTACATCTGAGGTGGAGAGAGCCTGAGTGAGACTGGAGCAGACAGTGACATGAGTAACGGCAGTAATCCATTTAGCCACCGCTATCAGAGCGGTAGCTAAATGCCATTCTGTCTTCTAGTAAACTGCAATCTCTGAGGAGTAGGGTTGCACAATACGGCCTTAAATATCAAATCACAAGCATTTTGATAGATATTGTGATAGCAAGTAGGCCTACTTTGATATTTACTATTGTAGCGCTTTTACCACACCCTGGGTCTAATGATCGGTCCTCTCTGACTTCTTAATTAAAGAAATTCACAGAAACAGACTTTTTATAGAATATATATATATATATATATATATATATATATATATATATATATATATATATATATATATATATTAAAGGTAACAAGTAAAATAAACACTAATAGGTCTATGCCGAATAAACCACTTCATACCCAATTAAATAAATAATAAAGCTTCAACAGCTTTAGGTCCAAACATAGGCTACTGCCTACTGTAGACAACATCGAAAAATACAACAATGTCCAACTGTGTGGATCAAATATATAACCAAAAAACTATTAATAAACCCGGGCCCACTCAGACACATGTCACCCCGTACTATCTGCTCGATCTCTAACCTGTTGCAGGCCTGAGTCGATGCTCGGGAGCGGTGTGAGCCAAAACAAATGATGCCTTTTATCCGCCCAGAGCTTAGGAAACAAACCATGCTAATCCTACTTTACAGGTCGATTCACCAGACCGGTGATCAGATTCAACGTTCAACTGAAGGAGCTGCTCATATATCTAACAGCTTAAAGCCGAAACTCAATATGATCGGCAGCCAGTTCATGAAACGATAATATTTTGGTGGCAAGACAGTCCTTCATACCAAGAAGAGCAACCGCTCTCACTGTCTCTTTCTCCACAAACAATCAGCCATCTCCACAATCACCCAATCACACACGGAAATGAGAGTAACCAATCAAATGAAAACCCTTTATATAATTATATGGAGAAAAAAGTAGTGAGGTTATAGCAGGGCTACATTATGATGGTGACTGAAGGTATGTTGTACTTTGATAGATATTATGATCATGATATGTCTGGCAATATACCATGCCAACCTAACTCTACATTTGATGCGACATAAAACTTAAAAACTAGTGAGTGTGTGTATTAGGCTATAGGAAAGTTGCTATACTATAATACTACTAGGCTATACAACCCAATTGTGTTCCTATACTGAAATGTAACTTTTTTGGCTTTAATCTTCCTAAGGAGGTGACCCTTTTATTTTATGATTGTGTGCGTTATTGTTAACCCATCCATACGGCCCTCCTCTACTGACAGCAGGTGGATTGTGCTCTTGTCCACACTCCCCCCCGCCCCCCTCTGCAGGATGCAAGACAGCGGTCAGCTCCAGCAGCACGCAGTGCTTTTGTGTGACAGCAGCTGATAGCACCAATCATGTTGTGTTATCTGTGAAGAACAGGGACAGCACAGAATGGCAGCTTTCATTGGAGACAAGGACCACTGAACGGAGCAGGACAAAAGACTGGCTTTATCTGGCTTTGACACAAAAATATGTGTGTGTGCGTGTGCAAATACAGAACTTGTCCTATACCAATCCACACAGTCAAGCATTTACACTTAGATTTGAAATGTAACAGAAACAGAGAAACGTGCAAGGACAGCTGATGAAACCCTGATGTCTTACTACGGCTAGGTCTTGAATCCATGACATCCTAGCCACGGATCAATTGGAAAAAACTGGGCAAAATGTACTTGATACCCTTCCACACAAGATGAAGAAGAAGATATCCTTTTATTAATCCCCATGGGGAACTTCCTCTCTGCCACTGACCCACCCTAGGAGCTAGGAGCAGTGGGCTGCCACAGGGGTAGCGACCGGGAACCTTTGCATGTTTTTTACAAACATAAACACACACACAAACACTCACATTATACATATTGTATATTATTATAATATGTAGGAAACTGTAGAAGACTATCAGTTAAAAGAAACCAATTTGGTCTAAAATCAATTTGGAAGGGTAAGGATTTCAGTAGAATCTCAGCACAATGAACATCCATCCATCAGGGGCAACAACATACCATCAGTCTAAGATCAATACACAGCTCTTGTAAAACGAATTAAACATATTGTGGAGTGTGTGTGGTTGATAGCTGGTTTACAGCCTCACCTGGCCCGAGTCAGACTGCTAGACTGGGCTGGGTGGGGCTGCACACCTGTGGTGCAGAGCAATCATGGCACCCAGGATAAACCAGCTATCACCACACACACTCAGGAGAGAGCCACTGTCATGGCAGCATGTAACATCTGCCATCTCCAATAAATGCATTCTCAAACAACATCTACCTGTGTCCTGCATCAGAGGGCCCCAGCAAAAGCCAAGGTAGTGTGAGGCAGGGAGGTTCTGCTACACATATATTCCCTTTAACGGCACAAAGCACATAGACAAGACATTCTGCATGCACACACGCATGCAGGCAGGCAGGCAGGCAGGCACACATGCACACACACACGCACACCAGCGATTAACAGCTTCAGTTTTGTTTTCCACCTTCCAACTTCAAAGTCGTGGTATTCCTGTTGGGCCTCCCTGCACAGGTCAGGCTCTCTCTGACTTTTCAGTTCAAAGAGAACGTCATGGTTGGACAGTTGTTAAAAGTTTCAGATTCATGAGGCTCTTTAAAAGTCTGAAAAACGGTAGTACAGGTACGTCTTGGCTGATTCATAACACTGGTCTGTCCGTCGTCAGCAAAAATCTGGTTCTTCTTTCATAGCAACGCCAATCTCAACTCTTATCGTTCCCTGTTTCGTCCTAGGCTCACTAACCTCCCTTTACCCTCCTCCTGTCCCCCCCTACCCACCGTCTCGCTCAACACCTCTTCCTCTAAATCACAGTAGAAGTATTTTCATGTCTACAACTTTCTTGTACCTGCTCTCTCCTAAAATCAAATCTCTTCTGTTTAATCAATCAGCCCCCCTCCTCACCCCCCCCCCCCAACACACACACACACACACACAAATATGAGTGGTTGGATACAAACATGCAGAAAAACCGAGAAATGTCATAAGTCAAATCCATGAAACCTAGTAGTTAACAGGCCTAAGAAGCAGACTGGCAGATTTCTGTCTGTCCCACACTCTGTCTGACACTCAAGCAGTCATGAGTGTGATGATGATGATAATGATGATGATGATAATAATAATAATAATAAGAAGAAGAAGAAGAAGAAGAAGAAGAAGAAGAAGAAGAAGAAGAATACATTTGATTTATAGAGCACCTTTCAATGACCCCAAGGCGCTTTACAGTTAGAGGAGAAAAAAAAAGACGAACAGGAAACAAAAATACAAATTAAAAATTAAGTGTGTAGTGGGAACGCCATGGAATTTCTCGCAACCTGCAGCTATTCAGATATTGGGACTCCTGCCACCACTGTTGGCAGGTGCACCGTGGTCCACATCTTGGTTAAAAAGCATTTTCCCAGCTTGGGATCAATAAAGTTTCTATCTATCTGTAGTGCAGCGCTCTTAATTGACAGTTGTAATACATTAGGATTTAATAAAGTGCATTTGTTAAAGTTCATAGTTAAACATTATTAAAGTTATCTTGGAAAATAAGATGAAGAAGTGATAAACGAGAGATGGACTCTAGAGCTTGTTGTGGTTCGTATCTCCGTTTTATTTGTTTTGGTTGAAAGGGAAAGGGATTGTGGGAATTGTAGTCTGGGGCACGACTGTGTTGATGGATCAATATGCTTTGGTTTCTTCTGGGAGTTTTGTTTGAAAGGATTTCATTGCTAGAGTTTATTGTATAGTGTGAAATGTATTATTTTGATGTCTATGTAAAATGTACTTTGTTTTGTTACTTTTGTATGCTCTGATTGACCTGTGGGGTGAAAGGTCGCAAACCGGGAGAGACGAGAAAAGGGAAGAGAAGAAGCGACGTCGGAAGGTGTCTCCGTGTTGTTGGTTCCACCAGATGGTAATGTAGCGTAGCTAACGCAATATAGTCGAGAGTCGGACTTTATATTTGTTTTTATTTTATTTTCGGTTGCTCCAACGGGAGTGAAGGGGTCTTTTGTTTTTGGCCATGCCGTACCCAAGCCACGTTTCAGATCTGCAACGGTTAGCTCAAAGGTTAGCTAATATTGCCGGCTAGGACTGGGGTGGGTGAATCACGTGTGAATGTGTGTGTGCGTGTGTGGGCCCACGAGTGTCATTTGTGTTTATGTGTTATGTTTACTGTTGAGTGTTGAAGGTACAACTAATGTAGCCTATTTTCTACTTAAATACAGAGGTCTGGTAGAAATTCATTCAGGTGAATGTAATTATTTGATTTTGTTTACATTGGAAGGTGTAGCCTATTCATGCAAACTTGACGTTTGTAATTTAATTTAATTTTGAAAGCTACTAGGTATTCTTGGAATACTTTTCCTTTATTTACCTATTTTGTATATTTTGCTTTATTGATAACTCATTACAGTTTCTATTCAGTAAACTATATTTTTATTTAACATTTAAACTTCTGACTCCTGAGTATTTCTCTAGTGTTAAGACGTTATTGGGAATTGGTTTACATGTGAATATGTTATGTCATTGGAATACTATTTAAGTTAGTTTAAGAGAAGTGAATAGTACAGGGTTAACAGTGAAATAGAATAGTTTATTTACAGTACATGCAAAGACACACAAGTAGACACTTACACAGAAGGTAAGCAAGAATTCATATATAATATACTGTATATTTACTGGGAAGTTAATTTAAGAACTCAGGAACGCCCTTTAGTGTCAGGATATAGGCCTAGGGGGCGCTACATAGCTATCTATCTATTTATCTATCTATCTATTTATCTATCTATCTATTTATCTATCTATCTATCCTTCAGCACAAACATGAGTGAGTGCAATTCAGGCTGACAAGCAGCACCCAGCCATCTGGCTGGTCAGGTGATTCCAGCCCTAATTGTTTAAGGATCTGAATTTATCAACTGACTCCTGTTTTTTCCTGTTTTTTCACCCACGGCACCGCAGTGAATGAGAAAGTGTATACACCATCTTGATATTAACATCAGTTATTTAAAACATTCCAACCCCAGCAACAAAACATAGTCCCACATTAGGTGGACTTTTTTGGAAGGAGCCATCTTTTACTTCATAACTCTCCTCAATACCTGCATCCTCTATGCCCAAACCTTATTTGGGCATAGAAAGATAGGAGCATTGCTCACTACAGGCTTCATAAAACTGCCAGGTCAAGTAACGTATAGTTTTACATAGCCAAACCTATCTCCACACTTTTGTTTTAGCAGCGCTGGAGAAAGGTCTGGCCCTACTCACTATCATTCTGGCATTGGGGGAAAAAACGCCCCGTCTTGTTTGTATTTCTTTAACCAATAACAATTGTCTTGGACAGACTACAAGTCTTGAATGAATAATAGACTACAGTGCAAATTAAAAGTGTCCATATCAAGACATGATTTTTAGCCTGTTATTTTTTTCCCACCTGCATTCCGTGAAGACCCGCCCTATTCTGCCTCTGATTGGCTAGTGTTCGATGCCTTTGTTGGTTTAATTGGTTAGGTTAGGGTGAGGGTAAGCTGGGTTGCTTTTCAAGTCTAAGTGGAATAAAAGCATAGGGGGAACAAGTGAAAATACATAGACTAATCCTGATCCCCCAGCTGTCATCTATCATCACAACCACACACTGCTCCCTAAAGTAGTTGGATCACTTCCTTCCTTCCTTCACAATGACTTCTGCCCAAGTGTCTTCCTCCGCTTAACACTCGCCCACTCTGACATATCAGTACACCTGTTGCGCGTGCGTGCACGCGCATGCGCACACACACACACACACACACACACACACACACACGGCTAAATTATGGAGGGCTACAGAGAACAGGTAGCTTCTTCGGGACACTGCGTGGACTGGTGACGCGACAGAGGGGAGGAGATGATGTGTTGTTTTCACTGAGGGGATTAGGAAGGAGCCCAGACATATGGAGGATTGTAGCTGCATGCCACCCAAGAACTCACTCTCCTGGCCCAGTGGGTCATGCAGCACTGCAGGCAATCACACACTAGACAGTATGTTCAGCCTACTGTACATTCTGTACTGTTGTTATCCTCTTTATTATGGGATTCCTTGTTCTGTTGTTCGTTTAAACAACAAAACATATACAATAACAAAACATGATGTGACAGTGAAGGTACAAGAGACTGACTGACTGTGTGTGTGTGTGTGTGTGTGTGTGTGTGTGTGTGTGTGTGTGTGTGTGTGTGTGTGTGTGTGTGTGTGTGTGTGTGTGTGTGTGTGTGTGTGTGTGTGTGTGTGTGGGTGTGTGAGTGCGTGTGGGTGTGTGTCCCCTGCTTCCTGGGGTAATCTCCAGCTGGCCAATAAGCAGCTTAACTGTCACTGGAGCACCACTAGCTTATGTGTGCTAGTGTAGGCTAATTGCTTTCAAATGTGTTGTATCAACTTTAACATTGTTTAGACTAGTAGTAAACTACATAATAAATAGTAATAATAACAATAAAAAACCTTTTTACCTTGCCTTAATGATCTTCTTCCATGAATCTTAAAACATAACAAAGCTATGTCAGCCGTTGGGACAGACGCATGTTTTAGAATTCAAGTTTTAGAACTCTCTTTTTGAGTCCGAAGCCAGCGAAATAATACAGCCCTGCTACATTCATGCTCCATGTGCTCCGTTAAAACAATATGATTTATTTTTTGGTGTTGCGCTATATGAACCGAAATTCGCACTCTGTGGTCTTTGGGAAGAGAAATTCGCACTCTGTGGTCTTTGCTGAAGAGAATACTCTGGGAGTATTAATTATGTCTAATGTCTTTGGGCCTAAAATAAGTATGTTGAGGGACCATAGCATCACCGATGTCTCATGTGATTGTGAGTGTCAAGTCATAGCATACCACACACACACACACACACACACACACACACACACACACACACACAACGTAGCAATGACAATGGCCCTAATCCGTTAGAGCCTTAATCAGTTGAAACGCAGCTGGACACCCGACATAACTCATCTAATAACAGCTCCTTGGGTTCACACCAAAGACTCAACACTGCAGTGTTGAATAGAACCAGTGAACATGACAACACTGTAATTAGTCGGAGCTCGAAGTAGTCTATTTGGAGAAGAAAACAGCCCCTTATTTCTGACCATAATAATGTACTCTAGTAAGCAATATCTTGGTGAATACTGTTCTGTAACATTTACAGAGCAATATTATATATAATACTTACAGAGCAGACATGACATGATAACAGTACTGTTTTAAGCACCAGCACCAAACCACCATTTTAGAGTCATTCTGGGCCCTTGCTAAATAAGGTTCTGTTCACAGTGACAGTTCTCATTAAAAATCCAATCTATTTCCGCCCGCCGTATTTTAGTCTCCCCTCTTGGGACTTGGAATGATTAAACTAATTCTGGAGAAAATTAACATTAGATCTTGTGACCCATTTTGGGACACATGTAAAAAATAAATGGAGAGAAAAAAGGAGGAGCACAACCTGGGCTGTGTCAGTAGTGGTGACATGGTGGACTAGCAGAATAACCTCCAACTCCTCCCATTCCTCCCACTGTCAACTTTATTTACACATTTTTTAAATGTTTAGGTTAGGTTGGACATTGTTATCTTTAGCTATTACATTTTATACCATGGCGCGGGTGAATACTTGATTCTGATTGGCTGGAGAGGTATGCATTATTTTTCGATACATCCACGGCCAGGGCGCATGTAGCCTTATTGCCGGTCTATATATGCCAAGTCGTTACTAAGATCGTCTCTATTTTTACTGGAGTAATAAGGTAATGTTGCCAAGTCGTTACTAAGATCATCTCTATTTACTGGAGTAATAAGGTAATGTTGCCATGTCGTTACTAAGATCGTCTCTATTTTTACTGGAGTAATAAGGTAATGTTGCCAAGTCGTTACTAAGATCATCTCTATTTACTGGAGTAATAAGGTAATGTTGCCATGTCGTTACTAAGATCGTCTCTATTTAATGGATTAATAAGGTAACGTTGCCATGTCGTTATTAAGATCGTCTCTATTTACTGGAGTAATAAGGTAACGTTGCCATGTCGTTACTAAGATCGTCTCTATTTTTACTGGAGTAATAAGGTAATGTTGCCAAGTCGTTACTAAGATCATCTCTATTTACTGGAGTAATAAGGTAACGTTGCCATGTCGTTACTAAGATCGTCTCTATTTACTGGAGTAATACGGTAATGTTGCCATGACGTTACTAAGATCGTCTCTATTTACTGGAGTAATAAGGTAACGTTGCCATGTCGTTATTAAGATCCTCTCTATTTACTGGAGTAATAAGGTAACGTCCGCATTCCATATGAATCTCATGTTAACTGATATTAGCATTAGTCAGACCCAGGCATTAGTCAGACCCATATATTTCTCCTGTCATTTGCCGTTTGTTTACAGGCACACACAAAGTAGTGCAAGCTAAAAGTTGTACTTTTGAGACAGAATTACCCCAAAATATGAATCAACACCCTTGTTTTTAAGTGTTATGGGAGAAATTGACTATATGTTTAAAAGAAAGTATAATCATTATCTTGCCTATATGCTATATGAATGAAAATAAGTGTGGAGAAATACAGAGAATTACAGATGGGTGACTCTTATATGAATGAACCTTAGATGTTTAGTGCCCCCAATATAGGGGGCACTAAAGTTAGATTCTCAGGGCTACCCTGAGGAGAAAGGAACAGATGGTATATTCCACAGAAGCTTTATTATTGGGGTTTGTACCCCCTGCCCAGGAAGTCAATCCAGGCTATTATATGTGTGTCCTCTCCACACTCGTGAGAGCACAGGCGTGACGACTGAGCTGGAACATCTGACTCCTTGACCAACCCCTGGGGTGGCCAGAAAAGGCATAATAAGTGTCCGACAGGAAAGGCATGGTTATTGTCACATTGATCATGTGGTCCCTCAAAGTTGTTGATTGCACAGCAAAACAGATTACCATCCTTGGGACAGGGATATCTCTTTTAATCCTATTTGAAACACTATGGTGCCTTTATGCCATTCTGTAACTTCCCCTTTGTCTCCCGGCCAGAGTGGAGGTCAACTGATAACCCTGGGACTGTTGTAAAAGTAGACATAGGAAGAGTCACTTACAGACACACTCTCCCTATACTCTACTTATGTTTTCATTCATTTAAACATTAGATATATGCTTTATCTGGGTATTCATATATATATATATATACAGTATATATATATATATATATATATATATATATATATATATATATATATATATAGTTAGAGGGATTAAGTGTTTTATCCAAGTATATTTGTTTAAATTGTGCATTAGAAGTTACCTTTAATGTGTTTATCCATGAGGTCATTTATTGTTTGAGTAGAAGTGATTTTCATTGTGCTCATCCACGTTGCTACACACATCTTTATGTTGACTCATATATTTGGTACAGGTATATTTGTTTTCTTTGATTTGTTACTTTACTCAAGATTGGAATTTGTTATATGTGTAAACTACCTCGTATGTCAATTCTCTATTTATCTGTATAGTGTAATGGTATGTCCAGCTGATGGGGAGCTGGGAGAAGGGCCACAGGGGAGGTGCCTAATCTTTAGGTCCACATAGTAAACAAAGCATAGGTTGTTGTGATTGATTAGTGCATGGAGGAGGAAACCACAAAGGGAGCAAATAAAAGTCTGAGCCAAGAATATCAGTTCTTTGCAAACCAACTCGGACTTGAAACCTTGTCTTTCGCGATCTCTCTTATTTTGTTAAAGTGTGGTTTATCCACGACAGTGTCCATGGTATAAACATCGATACATGCACACCTCGGGGTGGATTATCCCTTACATAGATGCTTAAGTTCAGGTCTGTAACATTCAACACATTTTAAAATCATATGTTTTTTTCCTATTCACAATGTTAAACACTTTTTAAGACCATAAGACATTCCCTTTTGCCTTATGATGTGCATATTTTGGTAAATGGTTGTCATGTCCTTTACGTTGCACGGATATGATCTTTAAAACCAAAGCATGAATTGACCATGAAGTGAATTCTGAGGACGACTATGACAACAGCTGGGCATTAAGGATATAAACCTTCTTGGACAGGTTTTTCCACAAGGCTGCGGATATTGGGGATCGAGCACAACGCACAGCCGCTGCACTATCCTGCCCTCATTATTAGTGCAATCAGGGACATATGTATGCACAAAAAGGGACGGACACACACACGCACACACACACACACACAATCCAGACCTCAACAGAGTTGCTGTGTGTTGCCCATTCCCAGCTGAAACTGTAAACATATGTTACATGCAAGGCAAGGTCCATGCGTGTGTGTTGTGTTTTCCTTCCTGTTTTCTCTCTCTCCCCCTCCCTTCCTTTATTTTCAGGTGAACAAACTGATGAGCTTCCACCTGTGAGCTCCTGATCAGGCTGCTTGTTGGCTCCCTCAGTTTGGGTTGGCCAATCAGTATTCGGCGCCATGGATAAAAGGGCCAGCCGACGGAGTTCACGGGGGAGGATTCTTGTGCTATGTTCTTTGTCTGCCTGACATCTGTGTGCACGAAACAAACCAGTTAAACCTTTGAAGGTATGTGGTGGGAGACTGTGGGCAGTTAGGTGAGTGGGGGTACCCTGTACATTGCACACACCGGTAGTTGGTTTTTGTCTAGAGACAATAGGTTCATTGGTTGGTGCCACCCTTGTAATTGTTTTTGAGAAGCTTTTTCTTTAGATAAACCAGTTAGGCTTTTGTTTGTTTTTGTCCTTTAAAGAGAGTCTAGTGAGGCCACGTTTTGTTCTAATTCTTTATTTTATTTGGCACAACCACCTTGCCCCGTCTCCCCCACATTTTGTGTACCTCTGCATTTGTGATTTAATAAATCAACCATAATTGTCACTTCTCCTTGACTCCTCAATCTCTGGTTGTCATGTTGTGTCCATGTATTGTGGACTTAACAACATATTTACGACCAGGTAACGGCTTGTGCCCTTTCCTGATTTGCAATAATAATTAAATAATAAGAGGAAATGTAGTTGCAAGAGGCAAGATTAGTCTCTCCAGTGTTGTCCTTGGTGATGAAACCAGTTCCCTCTCCCCCCTCCCTCCAGTGCTGACAGATGATTTAATGAACACGCTTGAGTGAAGACAGCAGACAACGATAAGACAAACATCTCCCACAGACACGCTAGGCATGATGCTCACCACACAGATCACTGCTTTTACCAGGTTTTCAAGCAACATGGTAAGACGAGCACGGGGCATAGCAGACATTGAATGTCTGTTAGTACTACAATGCTTTGCCATGTTTTTTGAATGAGAGTGAAAACAAATGTGTAGAGTTTAAAGTGGCAGTTCTGCTCTGTGGGAGTGACAAGTGGAGGCTTGTAACCTGTGTTAATCTGTGCTCCTGAGCATTTTGTACTTTGTTCCGTTAGGCCACTTCTGTTTGTGTTTGGACACAGTTCACCCGTACAAGTCTCCACTTATTTGTGCGCGCACAAATAAGCGCGCGCGCGCACACACACACAAACTTTGTTTTCGTAGGGTTAGTGGAGGCCAGCAACACGATAAGCTATGGTTTCTGTGCATGTGCGCACACTCGGTGATTACAGCAGAGAGCTGTTATTAGTATAGGCAGCTGCACTGGACACACACACACAGAGCGCAGAAGCCAAATCTCAAGTCATGTCACAGTGCCATCTAGTCGTCTCACTGCCTTGTTAATAACAGTGATTGAACCTGACTATTTGCTGGTATATATTACTGGATGGCTACTGTTACTGTTAGTCTCTTCACTCACTGCGTCTTACATCTAATATGAAGACATGCGGTCCCTTTGGTTTACACTGAGCTTAGAAATATTTAACTTAACATTTAACAAAAAAAACAACACACTTTTTGGTCCAAAGAGCTGGAGCTATTGGAAGGAGGGGGGGGTGTCTAGATCACATCATAAACTATTTTGGAAAAAAATGTTTAGCTTATTTTTCCTTACTTTGTTTGCTAGTTACTGCATACACTACCCATCACCAGACAGACGGTATATGATGACACCATACGAGTGCAGCTTAACACTAAATGTCCACAGGTCTGTCTTAGTATGACCTTGCTCAGGTAATACTGTGTAGGGAGGGAGATGCACAATCATCTTGGAGGAGGTATCAACATACGTTCAAATCAAATCTATGACATAGGCAAATTGAATACACTTTGTGGTAACTGCACTGATCAGACATACCAAAATAATCTCATAAGAAAATAAATCATTTGAAAAACACTGTCTGGTTACAACAAAATATCATAAGTGTATCCCTGAAGGAAACACAGCTAGGAGTAGATTCTAGAAGCCTGTTTAACACAGCTTTCTAAAGTTGACTTCCAGCCACTGCCTACAGCCAAACTCATCAACTCTCCTTATGGCCTTGTAAACTTGTGTGTGTGTGTGTGTGTGTGTGTGTGTGTGTGTGTGTGTGTGTGTGTGTGTAACAAGTACGAACAGTATGCGGCTTGTTATAGTATGTAGCGGAAGCAACACACACACTACATCTAGCTCACACTTAAATCTCTAGTGCACGTACACACTCAAAACCCTCCCTTGGGTCTATCTTCTACTTTGTTTCCTCTAAAGCAATTCTTTAACACACGCGCGCGCACACACACACACACACACAAAGCTTATGCAGACCAGTTGAATACCCACTACCATCCACTGCACTTTGCTGTAACTCAAACAAAAACAATCCAAAACAATCCTGCATCCATATTCCAGTCCCTTAAATGGAGGCATCTGATGCAAATGGAAATTGTTTCATCATTGGCCAGTGGCTGCTGTACCCGACTCCCAGAGAAATTAGTGAAATCAATAGACGAGTGTCCAGAGGAAGGCATGGAGCGATGGATCAGTAGAGTGGTGTGGGAATGGGGAGCCCATCTGTCTCTGTGAGCCGCTCGGCGTCCACCTGATCATTAGCTGAATTAGCTCTTCTGACGGAGCGATCTGCACCCGTCTGCTCAGCCCTGAGCAGGCACAAAGCAGCTACTGTTCACACTCAGATCTGTGTGCATGCACGTGTGTGTGAGCGTATCTGTGCCGAGCACCTGCGCGTTTGTTTGCATGTGTTTGTGAGGGTACCTGTATGTCAGTCTGCCCCGTACTTGCATTTGCGGTTGTGTTTCTCAGGTTTTTTGGGGCACTCAGATGCAGGACAGGTTAAAAAGGAACTATTGTTGTCTCAGTGTGTGTTCATCTTACCTTGCGTAATGTTGATTTGGTGTGTGTGTGTGTGTGTGTGTGTGTGTGTGTGTGTGTGTGTGTGTGTGTGTGTGTGTGTGTGTGGAGAGGTATGTTTTAAAGATATGCCAGGAATGCTGTCAATCTTTGTTGTTCTGCAAGACACACTAAGAGCTTGTCAGAAGTCGGAGAAACCAGACACTGTTCTGCTAATCAGCTGAAACTCCCACAGCTCTCTACGCTTGATTTATACACACAGAGACATCCTGAAGAACAACACCTCTTCCCCACAGCTTCGATTAAAATGGAAAAGTGTCAAACGAAGACACACACACACACAAACACAAACACACTTTAAAACTTGCCAGGGGCAGACTTCTTTAAACCCTTCAAAACCCTGAACACCTTGGTGGAAATTCACCTAAAGTAAATGTACATGTTGATGAGTGCAGCATGTCCGAGATCAGCTTGTTAATGTTCAAAGTGCCACGTGCCACCGGTGTTGTCCAAACCTCTACAAATGATCTGTGAGGGTAAAATCTGGCTCGGAAAAAAAAAGGAGTTTTGGTGCCTCGAGTCCAGACTCCATTGAGTCCGGGGCCATTGAAACTAGCAGACGGTCAGCTGAACCCATTAGAGGAACCCATTTAGTTGTGTTGAAGCAGGACTTATTAATAGCGATCTGGTGGCGTTTTAAGTGGAGAGGGTGGAGGTAAAGGAGAAGGAGGTTTTGGGGCATGGAGTAGGTCATTCCCTTTACACAGAGCATACATGGTAATAATGTAATATTCTGTGAAGAATGTAGCAAAGTTCAGCTTCCTTTGGGCCCAAGACGCACCGGATGGGATTGGCCCAAGAGACAAAAGAAAGACAGATTGAGAGATAGGTTCTGCATCACGGCTGCGTTGGACTTGCTATACCGTTTTAGCTGCCGTTTTCTACAGAGGTCTGTCAACTGGACATTCAAATGTATGACTCATGTCAAAAGGTCTAAAGCTAATATACATAACTGTTTTGCAAAAGCACCCACACGCACACGTGATTAGGAGTCAGACTCACTGACTGCATGGGCCTGCCCTGCACTGTACACACATACACCCTTTATGAGATAACCATGTGTGCGCACACGCACGCACGCACACACACACACACACACACACCTTGTCAAACAGTGGCGTGTGTTTGTTCTCTCCACAGATATTTCAAGGAATAAGCACCATCACCTCCTGAATAAAAAATAATAATTTCTAATACTTTTTGTGACTTTACTCCTGCTACTTTTTTGGACAGTATGGCCAGATTAGTTTCAACAGCGTGATGTTGTCTTATATATTATAATATATAATCCATATAACAAGTAGCCTACACATTGTCACATGTGAGGCTACAGAGAGCTACAAACAGATAACCAAGTAACCAACCAACATACATGATGCTGCGGCGAGGCTATCCTTCCTTGGTGTCACTTGGTGTAAAAGTCCTCTCCAAGAGCCTCCTCTGGTCCCGTGGGCTCGGCACGCTGCCGCCTCATCCGTCCGGTACTGGAGACGATATGCTCAGAAATACATCAGTCTCCACAGTGTGAGCATCCGGCTACAGACACACGGGTCTGTGTACTGCGCGTTTCTTCTGTCCGCCGAGCAGCACACACCCCCTCCCGGTCCGACCCTGATCTCCAAAGCTGCAGTGGAGACTGGATGAGCGCCCAGGACTAAGCCGGAGGGGGGGGGGGGGGCTACAGACCTAACGAGAGGTGTCCAACGGTGCTGGTCCACACTTCAGCGGTCCAGCTTTCTGGAGGCTGCAGGCGACTCGCTGGAGTCCACTCGAGCCCACTTGAGCGTCACTCAAGTCCGAGGTCCGGACCAAGACGCCCCCCTAGACACGTCGTCCAAACTGCGACCATTGTTCGGCAAATCACCAAATCAGCAGTGTCGTCTCGTTGCGCATAACCTCTCTCTCTCTCTCTCTCTCTCTCTCTCTCTCTCTCTCCCCCCCCCCCCCCCCCCCCCTGTTCAGATGGGGGTCTGGAGGGGGATGGGCTGGCGGGTGAAGTGGTGGCTCATTATTATACAACGTTTTAATGACACTAAGAGTTGGATAGATGGAGATGATAGATGGGTGAGAACAGATCACGGGTAATTATAGACTGAAGACGGGGCCGAAGCACTTTTACTGGGAATACACACACACACACACACACACACACACACACACACACACACACACACACACACACACACACACACACACACACACACACACACACCTTATTCCATCTTTCCCATCTCCTGTCTCGGTATATAGTGTGACTAAATGCTTACTGAAAGAAAGTATTTCTCGTCACTTCAGCATAAAAGGGAAGTCTCGCTCCAACGCACCACACACACACACACACACACACACACACACACACACTTTCTCTTACTCACCGTTGTCAGGGTAAGTGTGTGTGACAGTGACAATGCCAGGCCAAGCTAAGATGAATAGCCGTTACCAAGGCAACCCTGGCTGGGTGATGTCATGCAATGAAAGGGGAGGGACAAGTGTATGAGGCCGCCTGCCGGCCTCAAGTTGGACCACTAATGTGGACTACGGGTTTGTTTATCTGTGTGTGTGTGTGTGTGTGTGTGTGTGTGTGTGTGTGTGTGTGTGTGTGTGTGTGTGTGTGTGTGTGTGTGTGTGTGTGTGTGTGTGTGTGTGTGTGTGTGTGATGGAGCACTGCGGGACATTTAAGGCAAAAGTCAAGGCTGTTGGAAAGCCTTGTGCTTGCCCATGCTGATTGTACCATAAAATTAGACGAACTTAAACGTAGACACTACAAAATACGTGCACAGGATTAACATTCTGTGTTATCAGTGGCCCTCATCCATATAGGCCTGGTGTCCATATCCTTTGCTGACAACAGACTTGTTTTAATATCACTGCTCAACATTATGCAACCCACTGCAGTATTAGTGTGGCACCATGTACAGCATGAACCAAGAGCCGAACTAACCCTAATCTGGCTTGAGGAATGTATCCACACAATGACCCTCTACCCATAGATATTGGACCATATGGAGAAAGAAACACTGAGTGAGTGAGTGAGTGAGTGAGTGAGTGAGTGAGTGAGTGAAAAAGAGACCACGTGAGAGATGCACCTTTTAATAGTCAATTGAGTGTATTGAAATGTTTAAGCAGTTCAGTATAAATTAAAGTAAAATTGTTAGCTGATGGGGTGTGTGTGTGTTTGTGTGTGTAAGTGTGTAAGTGTGTGTAAGTGTGTGTGTGTGTGTGTGTGTGTGTGTGTGTAAGTATGTGTGTGTGTGTGTGTGTGTGTGTGTGTGTGTGTGTGTGTGTGTGTGTGTGTGTGTGTGTGTGTGTGCGTGTGTGTGTGTGTGTGTGTGTGTGTGTGTGTGTGTGTACACATTGATGATTGGAGTTAACGGAGCAAGCAAAAGCTACAAACAGCAGCTGGCCGGGAGATACTTTTGTGTGCGTGCGCGTGCGTGTGTGTGTAATAGGGACAGAGGAGTGTTCCCCATGCTATAAACATTGATTTGATTTAGGCTTTGTGAGTAAACACAATCCATTCAGAAATATCTCTGAATGTCTGCCATGGGTGTCAGTTCAGTGGGCGTATATTATTATGCGGGTCAGGGAGTCTTGGCAAGGTGCTGGTCAGCCAGTTAGCATGGCATCACAACTGATGGATGAGTGTCTGTTTTGTTTCATCTCTGTGTTCATACAAACTGAAATAATTGAAGGTTACAAGTTGTAACCTTCAATTATTTCTATTTACATTTCTATGATATAACCACAATCGGTGATGCATGGACGACCATGGTTGTTGTTTTGATTTTAATCATGTGACCCAAACAACAGGCAACTCAACTGGAAGCACTTTCATTCCAAAAATCTCAGTGATAGAATGAAATAAGATGTCTGCAGCAATTTATTATCTAATGAACTCAATCAAATATGTACAAGGAAGACATAAGGTCATAAGTGAGACCTATCAGCACAATAATAGATCATAGGAAGTGAAACAGGAGAGGAAGTATGATGGCTTCCTCAAGGCTCTGTTTATTCCCAGCTGGTCTGTCTTCATTCACCTCTGACCCCCAATTTGCTTCTCATCAAAAAGCCTCCCTAAGACTCCCTGTGTGTGTATGTGTGTGACTGCGTGTGTGTGTAGTGTGTTTGGATCAAAGAAATGACATTTCTAAAGGAAGGTCAAGTGATCTACCAGGTATTCTGTCACAGATCTCCTTCCCCTTCGTCCCCCTCCTCTCTCCCACTCTCTCTCTCTGTTCCTTCTGTCAAGCGGCGTCATAAGCCCACATTCAGAGGGCATTTACTATTTCCAGAGGAGAAAAGGGTTGAGAAGGAATACGTGAGGGGTGTGGCCGGGACTACATTAGGTAAGAGTTGGAAGCCACTGCATGGCAATTAAAACAAACACAATAAACAGAAATCTCAATAACACGGCAATTACATTTCGAGACAGAGACGAGAGAGCTAGAGGCTGAACTGGGAAGTTCAGCGGCTAGAGGGAACTGCATCAGGAAGGAAGATATTTAAGTGATGATTGAATGAGAGAAATTAGGAAAGAGGTTATTCACCTTGCTTGGGAAACGCATAAAACATGCTTTATTACGACCTAGCATGCATGCCAGATCAAGATGCTGGAGCAAGCACACGGCAGTACATTCTAGGAGGTCCAGGACAGGTGGTGCCACATGTTACAGTAAACCAATATGACAGTGAACCAAGAAGGGACCACAACCCACTCTATCATCCCGCACCGGAGTCAGTGAACAATGACCCACATATTTCAGAGCAGATAAAAATTAGGTAATATGAAGCTTTCATGGACCCTGCAGGGGCAGGTTGGAAATTGGGCCAAGGAAGAGGAGGACCCAGGAAATGATAAGCCAGAGGAGGGACCCAGACACCCAGGGGAATGCAACCTAGTTTGATCATTTTGATAGAGGGAATGAAAGGACCATCACAGGCTAGCATTGACAGGATAGAAGTTGTCAGATGAGTACCAGGTTTTAAGGTGTGTGACCTTAAAATATAAAAAGATGCATGCAACATTCTATATGAATACAATTCATAAGTGCACCACTGTGGTCTAAGAAAATCATATGCTATATGAAAGAATGACGAAATTAAGTAAATATTTTACATTAATCTTTGCACTAAAATTCCTAAAAAAAGGAAACAAAGCCAGCAAAGACACGCTTAAATAGTAAGTGTTCAAAATATAATTCATTTCATAAGTACATCATTGATTTGTCTATTTATTTGTGATGCCTTGATGGAGAGACATGAATTGACATACATATTATTTTCTACTTGGTCCTTGTTATAGGCTGCCCTACGCTGGACAAATGCAGTACTGCTGTCTGGTGCCATTTGTAGTATAGATTCACTTTAGGAGTAGCCTCATGTGGATAATATGTGTACAAGTTTGGGTTTTTTTCCGAGGGGAAGTGAGCATTTTAACAAACACAAGCCCCGATGAAAACACATATTTACCATGCACAGGTTATTAGACTCAGCCTATAGTGAACACATTCCATTTAAGTGAAAAGTATAATTTCAAACCGATCAACATGACCAGGCACTTCACAGCACATATGATTGTCCAAAGACAAGCCACCCACTTCCTGTCAACGTCGACGTCTATTCTGTGTGAACAATTCCAATTCTGTTTTTGCTTGACTTTCGCCCTTTGGGTGGGCGCTAATTAGCAAGTAGTAGTTCACTCCCCGTAACCATCACTTGAAGCCACACGCATACACATAGGCAGATGAGCAGTCAGGATATGTGCAGCACCCATTGTGCCCAGGCCAACGGAAGTGACCTAGGGGAGACCATGGGTCACACAGGAAATGGCCACCTTTGACTTCCTGTCTTTGTATAGTACACCCACGTGCCTTCTACATTGACCTTAAGGGACAATTCCGGTGCAAAGAGGCGAACACATGAGATGTCAATGAATCAGAAGGTGTGCAATCTAGTAGAAGGTGTGCGAAGTGCGAACAGTGCGTGTGCATAGAGAAGAGAAGAAAATGGTTTGTGTTTGTGCTTTTCCCGGCTGCGTTCGTCGCTCAACTGGTCGTGACTGTTTTCCAAAGATGGCGCCCGCTTGTTTTCGTGACGGTACTGGCTAAACTTTATTTTTAATAAACTGTCTGTACACTTACAAAGTTCTCAATGCTTCGTTTTACATGTAGGGACCCTCATTATGCTGCCGTGGAAGTGCGATTTTGAGCCTTGTTAGTGGTATAGAATTGCGATTTATTTTACATGAATATCTGCCCCCACAGCTAGCGTTATAAGCTAATTAGCGTTTTTTCGAGAACTTTGGTTACATTCGACTAGAATGAAAACTGATCCCAGAGAACGGTCCAACTCGGTGGACATGTGTTATAATGGTGATTTTCATCCTCATCTGATTATATAAATAGCATGAATTCCCTTTTAGTTTCAATGGTCAAGTCTCTAACCATGAATAACCTTATTATATGACCCTACTGATATACCTTTATAAATGCCTCCAGACATAAAAATAATAGAAGAAGAAGAAGAAGAAGAAGAAGAAGAAGAAGAAGAAGAAGAAGAAGAAGAAGAAGAAGAAGAAGAAGAAGAAGAAGAAGAAGAAGAAGAAGAAGAAGAAGAGGGGGGGGGATGACCTTTATGTTGCTGCGTGACAGCAAAAGGTTGTGAACTTGGACGTTCCTTGCTGCGCCAGACTCATTGAAAAGGCCCCCCGTGTTGTCCACTCTGCATAACAGTCGTGTTGCTTAGGCAGCACAATGTTCCTGTGGCACTGGATCAAACAAACATAAAGAGAGACACACACATTTGCACATGTGCGTCACTTTTGCCAGGGAAACAGGAAGCAATCTTTTTTTTCCCCACCATCTGTAGCAACACAGACACTGGGTCTGTTATGATCACTATCTGTCACTGTAACAATAAGATACTTCTTTGCCAACAATTCTTTAAGCAGTGATTTTCTTTGACCAAGAGTCCAGTAACCAGTTGAGACAGCAGCAATACAGTGTTTAGTGGGAGACCTTAGCATGGAGGCAACATGAACACACCACCTCAGCAACAAACAAATATTTAAAAGTTATACTGTGCTTTATGGAAGAAGCTATCGATCAACCATGCATGAGGGATTCATTTTTTTCAAAACACTATAAAAAGGCTTGGTTTTATAGATATTGACGACAAGACCACGTCCATAAGCTAAAACTCTTGCCTTCTTCCCAACATGGCTTAACCATTAAACTGTGCCCAGGATAGTGCGGCTCCATTAAACATTAGTAGATGAGTGATGAACAGTTTCTGGCTGCTTCCTATCCAAGGCCTTGTCGTCACTCTGTTTGCCCTTACACATACACACTCTGGCCCCACTTTTCACTTCCTCTGACCTCTCTCGCACAGAGACTAGGCTTGGAGAAATCTCTCTCTCTCTCTCTCTCTCTCTCTCTCTCTCTCTCTCTCTCTCTCTCTCTCTCTCTCTCTCTCATACACCAACACAGTACAGCTAAAAAGGCCAACAACAATAATAAAACAATAATAATAACCCAATGGGTGTGCTGCAAGCGGCCTTGCACAAACACACATCCACACATACCTTCCCACCCTTAGAGTACACAAAAAACCCCATCCCCTTTGGGAACTTTACTCATATCACATTGCCACATTGTATGCCAGTTGACATGCACATAATTGGCGGTTGCCTTCCACATCCAACTAGAAGTACAAGATAGCATACTATATCAGTAGAATGCATTTTCTAGCCAATAATATGCCATATGGCAAGGGTCCAGAACTTATGGCATAATGTTATTTATGTAAATTAAAACAACTCAATAAAAAGATTGAGGAACTGCCAATGGAACAGCATGTCAACATCAACCACAGCAAAATGTTTTAAGCAATGACGCCAAGATGGATTAGTTTGGCGCTATAGAGTTGGAGCTTGCTTGACCCAAAGGACCGACTAATGGGTTGAATGGGTTGTTTCGAAAGGTGCTATATAAATAAAGTGTATTATTATTTTAGTGATTTCCAACCATACTCTTCTGCTTTGCCAACATTAATCTCAAACCCCTGATCAACAGTGTTCCACCATTCTTAGCATCTTAAAACAAAGAGGTATTAAGTGTTGAAAGTATATTTCAATACTCCAATACATGGACAACAGGCATCTACAACGTGTAGTAGACTAGGGTATCAGTTCTCAAGTAATGGAGTTGTAATGTGTACTTTGTTCAGCTCTGGTTGAAACTCAAACACAGATAGGCATATGTAAGGACAACATTCAAACTCTCAGATTACACCACATACCAAACATGATAACCAACAGCCCCTCTACACATAGATGGGTTTCATTCCCCCCATTCGTATCGCTCATACAGTTAATGACTGAAAACCCAAACAGACACAGAGAAGATGGACAGGGAATGTCTCCGAGTGGGCGGACGGCAACTCCCTTCACTAAAAGGGAGGATTCAGGGGGGGGGGGGGGGGGGGTGTTGTGGCTCCTCACAATATCCAACAGGTTTCTAATTATTATAAACACAGTGACATCTAAAACCTCTTTCTATAAGTCTCTAGCTACCTGCTTAAATAACTCAGGTGTCAAGAAACCAGAGGACAGACTTGGATGAAATGTTTACAAAGTGAAACGCAGGTATATCCAAATATAATGATTTTATGAATATGAATTTTATGAATGATTTTATGAATAAGGCCCATATATATATATATATATATATATATATATATATATATATATATATATATATGTATGATGTTATCTTACCTTTGTGAAAATGTAGTCAGGCAGCGTAAGAGAAGAGAGCCGGCCTGCGGAGCGTCCTCCTCCTCAGGTGCAGTGAGACAGGTGCTGCAGCAGCACCACACCAACGACATGCAGCCTACATAGGGCTGCAACAAGTTGGCTGTATGGTCACAATTCGGTAAAAAAATAATTTAAAAAAAATAAAGCGGAACTTGTAGGTTTGTGAGTTTTGCCTGTGAAGCTGTTGAAAGCAGCCTAGCTAGTTCTCACCGTGTTGTGCGAGTATAAATCTGAGTTGAGTGTGAGGAGATAGTGGGCTGAGAGGGCGTCCTGGTCCACACCGTGCTGGGGGGGGGGGGGGGGGGGTGTCCTGGTCCAGACCCATGGAGGACTGCTTGGGACGGAATTACTTTGCCTCGCCCGCCTAAATGTAGTTCAGGCAGTCATTTGTATCCAATATGAAGCCAAATCAACAGTTTGAAAAAACTGATCATATTTTTTTACAATCGTGATATTGTCCAAACCTTTTGGTTTTCATTCAATGACTGGATCCTTGCGAATAGTGTATTGGACGCTCCTTTTCAATAACGTAGTATTGGATATTTGGTGTTTTCATCCCAGGTTTATTGCACTTTTCTTAAATTTTGTCGGCTTTATTTATTTTTTATATGGCTTTGATGTTGTAGGCTATGTGAATTCTTTGCCTTTTTGTTGTATTTAACAACGAACGCCATCTAGTGTCCAACTATTATTTGACCTCACCTACTATGCTGAAATCACATTTAGGAAAGCAAGTCTTTGTTGAAACTCCGTTCTGCATCTTCAGTGAGTCTAACACCAAACAAAACAACTATTTAATTGTTATTTTGTTAATATAAATAATCTAAATAAATAAATAGCCTATCATTTAACGTTAAAAGTCAATGTTACAATTTCCATGTTATATCCAGTGTCAATGTTAAAAGTTAATGTAATACATCCATGTAAGCCTTACATGGACTTCTAACATGGACACCTTATATGTCCCATGTTAGTTGTCAAGTGAGGACTCTGTTAGGTGTCCATGTTCAACGCATTCACAAGAAAATGTTGGTATTGTACGTTTCTGCAAACCACCGATACGTTGAATCCCAACGTTTCTGAACCCAAAATACAACATTTCTAGATATGTGTATATCAACGATGTGTTTTTAACCGCTTGTGGCGCTTTTGAGGCACTAAATTATATATTTTATTACACACAACATATTTCAAACATGTGGAACAATGAGCTACATGTTTGTTCTGAATCCCCAGCCCCCCCCCCACCCCCAGGGACAGCCAAGACATGAGCTGAATAGCATAGCAGAACGACTTTTATGTATTCTTCCACTCAATATACATTTTATTGAAAATGCACATTTAATTGTCACATAAAAAGCTCAAGTCTTAAGTCCTCTCACACATGAGGTAAGGTAAGGTAAGGTAATCTTTATTATCCCCGAGGGGCAATTTGTTGCACAGCCATCAGTAATACAAACATCATCACCACTCAAACAACACACAAACAATTTACAAAGAAAAAATATAAAATTACATGTTATTTTAAAGGCCAATAGCAGCAGGGACAAATTAGTTTTTAAATCTGTTGGTCCTGCATCTTGGAAGATAATATCTACGACCAGATGGAAGCAACCGGAACTCACCGAACAAGGGGTGGCCAGGGTCAGAAAGGATTGACTGGGCCTTCTTTGGGACTTTGTGCTTTTGGGAGAGGTCATTTAGATTTGTGCCTGCAATTTTACTGCACACTTTAACAATTCCTTCTAACCTGTAACTGTTTTCAAGGTAAGTGACCCAAACCAGCAAATAAAAGTGAAGATTAAAACAGACTCAATAAAACAAGAATAAAACATTCTCATAAAAGTGGTGTCAACATTAAAACTTCTGAGCTTCCGATAAAAGTACATACACTGATGGGCCTTTGCACAAACATCACTATTTTGTTCAAAGGTTAACTTGTCATCAATTATTGTCCCCAGATACTTGTACTGTTTAACAACACCAACAGCCTAAATAACAGCAGGAAGAATAGGGGGAGGCTTCTTCCTAAAGTCAATTATCATTTCCTTTGTTTAAGACACATTTATGTCCAAGAAGGAGCGTTTGCACCAGTCACTAAATTCATCCACCACTGGACCATGGTTAATTTCATCATTACTGAGCAGGGACACAATGACGGAATCATCTGCAAACTTGATTATATGTCTGCCCTCATAGTAACACTGACACTCATTTGTATATAAAACAAATAAAAGTGGTGAGAGGACACACCCCTGGGGGGAGCCGATGGAAGATAAAAGTGAGTCAGATAAAACGCCATTGACTTTCACCTTTTGAGACCTGTCAGTTAAAAAGTCAACCAGCCAACATATTAGTCCAGGGTCAATGTTGTGGATGCTGGTAAGTCCATCTGCTAAAATGTGAGGTTGGATACAGTTAAAAGCTGAAGAGAAGTCAATAAAAAGCAAGCGTACAAAATTCTTTGCACCATCCAGGTGATCCAGGACCATATTAAGTAGGGTGCCAGTGGCATCCTCAACACCCCTACCTGCCCTATAAGCAAATTGGAGTGGATCCAATTTTATCTGAGCTACACCCAAAATCTCTTTTATAATCTTCTCAAAGGTTTTCATAACAAGAGAAGTAAGTGCCACAGGCCTATAGTCATTGAGTGATTTTGGTGTTTTAATCTTTGCCACAGGTACAATCACTGAATCCTTCCAGAGACACGGAACCCTATGGAGTGATGTCGTGAAGATAAAGGAAAAAATGTCAGACGGTTCAACGGTTCTGCACAATTCTTAAGAAGTTGACCGTCAATATTATCTGGACCGGGACCTTTTCTCTCCTTCACTCCCCTGAAGAGTTTACAGACCTTGTCCCTATCAACATGCATCTCATTCTGCTCTGGGCAAGCATTTCTATACACAGACATTTCCTTGCTAAAATATAGCAAAAAGTATTAAAACGATTATAAAGAATGTTCAGGTCATTAGCAAGTTCAGAGTCAGTCTTGCCAGCAATGGAAATGGGACACTTCTTAGACTGCATGCCCATCAAAGACTTCACACCCTCCCATGCTGGGCGTGAGTTACCAGTACTCAGCAGGGTTTCTACTTTGTTCTTATAATTAAGTTTAGCAAGTTTAAGTTCCTTCTTAACTTGTTTCTGCAACTTCCTGCAACGAATATCATCCCCCTGGTTAAAACTAATGTTTCTCTGAGTAATTATGTTCTTAACAGATTTAGACACCCATGGTTTATTATTACGAAAAATAGAAATTGATTACTTGGGGATTAATGAATCTTCACAATCAGTCTCAGTAAGTTCATCCAAATTGGAGCAAACAACTTTAAATAAATCCCAGTCTGTGCAACTGAAACAGTCCTGGAGACACTGAATAGACTCATCCGACCAGACCGGAACCAAGCGGCGCTCAGCTTCTGTTCTCTTGAGGACATCTTTGTAGGTCGGAGTAAATAAACAACTTTGTGATCGACGGACGTCAAGAGGATCTCTGACAAGTGACATAGCCTATTGATTAAAAAAAAGTTACTAAGCGACTTTCCAAACTTACAGTGTCATTGCCTCGCCACTACAAGTGGAAATGAGGGTCATGCCTCTGAGAATAACAATGGAGACTTTGCTAGGAAAGACGTCATGGAAAGCATGAAGCCTACTAATTAATTACTTAAGAGTGGCAGGAATAACAGAGAGAATTGAGTTTAGTTTACGTTATTTAGCTCAGTTCATTATTATTGTTAATATCATTATTTATGTATTCAATTGTATTATTATTATTATTATTAGTAGTAGTAGTAGTAGTAGTAGTAGTAGTAGTAGTAGTAGTAGTAGTACTTATTTATTCTCAATCTACACACTCCAGTCCAGTCCAGTAGGTGGCGGTAATGCACTTAAAAGGTGCCTTTCTAACCGCCATTAAAAAACAAAGAAGAAGAGGAAGGTGTCATGGCCTCGGCGGCACTCGGGGAGGTGCTGTTCTATCCGGCGCTGTGGTGTGACTATGAATACGTGAATGATCGGAACTCAATGAAGGTTACACTGCATTTGACTGCATTTCCTTTGGAAGTGTAATGTGAATAAGGTAAATTCGTGAATTGTGTCAAATTAACGTTGAAATCAATGAGCTTGGTGTTTTGCTTCCACGCTATATAGGATCTATTTCTACCTCACTCAGACCGTCACTACGGTCTTTACCCTGATTGATGCCATCATCTACCTATCCTCGAGACCACATATATCCACAAAGTCATGTGACTGACCTTAGGAGGCGTGGCTCGCCCCCCATCAGAGCCCCAGGTGGCCGCGTCCCCTCCTCGTTGCTTTACTCACCTCATCCGAGACATGTAGTTAAGATGTACGTTTTGGACTCCACTATCGGCCGGACAACGCTTTAGGGCGTCGGAGGAGACGCTAAACACGCTGAGTGGAAACGGGGTGGAGACCCCGTGACAGGACGTCCGACGAGGGAGTTGGCGGGAGAGTTGGGACGTTTGTGTTGAGAGAGGATCGGAAAAGTGTGTGTGCTCGGTTTGTTTAAGGCGCGGTCCAATTGCGCTGTCTATGGAGCTGAAAAAGAAGTTAGGAGAAGTAGAAATGGCTAAGATTCTTCGAGATGGGAACTTGTTGGTAAAATGTGGAAACGAGGAACAGAGAAATAAAGCTTTGCATATTGAAAGTATTTGCAAAAAGGTGGTGACTGAAAGAAGAGTTCTGGGGGAGAACAAAGTGTCTCGAGGAGTGATAACTGGCATTCCCATCGATGAGGATTTGGAAAAAATCAAAAGAAGTATTCAGGGAGGCGAGGTGAGGAGACTGAAGAGACTGTTAAGAACAGTGAATGGTGAAAAAGTAGAAAGCGTGTCAGTCCTTCTGGAGTTCCAGGACTTGGTACTTCCGGATAAAATAAAGATAGGATGTATGAGTTTCCCAGTCAGGCTTTATGTTCCTCCTCCGCTTCGGTGTTACAAATGCCAGAGGTATGGGCATATAGCCATGGCTTGCAAAGGAAAGCAAAGGTGTGCTAAATGTGGAGGGGAACACAGATTTGAGGACTGTGGAGATAATGTGCAGGCCAAGTGTTGTAATTGCATAATGTGACATATGGGGGTTGTGAAGTCAGGAAGAGAGCAGTGGAAAGTCAACAAGTGAAAACAGTCAACAACATAAGCTATGCTGAAGCAGTAAAGACAGTGCAAGGACAAAAGGGAAAGGAAGAAACAGACAAAATCACTCAAAGTTCAAGATCAGGAGGAGGTCAAAGAGGGCAAGCTATAAGGACTACAGAACTGGATGTGGATAAGTTGATTTTGTTTGTTGCCTATGTAATCAACTGTGCAGATCAAGTTAAACACAAAACAGAGAAAATTAAGATAATTGTGAAAGGAGCTGAAAAATTCTTGGATATGAAAGATTTATCCTGGGAACAAATCAACAGAAGACTTGAGGAAGTCGGGAAACCAGGGGTTAATGGGGAGAAGACTTAGACTGAATGATTATTCTTCAATGGAACGCAAGGAGTTTAATAGCAAATGGTCAGGAATTTAAAGGATTTATTAATGGTCTCAGAAATAAACCAGAAATTATATGCATTCAAGAAACTTGGCTTAAAACAACATTACATTTTGTAATTAAAGGATATGATAGTACACGCAGAGGTAGGGTGGAGGGAAGTGGAGGAGTCTGTATAATATTTGTGAAACAAGAAATGCAATATAGAGTATTAAAGAAAGGAAAAGAGTGGGAAATGAGAGTGATTGAAGTTTGGACAAAAGATGGTTTAATCAAAATAGCTAACTTTTACAATCCTTGCAAGAAGTTTTCACTGGAATTACTGGAGGAATTAGCTGTAAATTTAGATGGGAAAATTATTTGTTGTGGAGATTTTAATGCTCATAGTACATTATGGGATAGCTGTAATGATAAAAATGGAGATGTGATTGAAGAGCTAATGGAAATTAAAAACCTATTATGCCTCAATGATGGAAATGGTATGAGAATTGATGTGAAATGGTACGGAATCTGACATGGATCTTACTTTAGTGTCAGAAACAGTGGCAGGTATTTGTACTTGGGAAATTGTAAAAGAAACAACAGTGGGAAGTGACCACTATCCTATATTAACAGAAGTAGGCGTGAGGTTGGAAGAGTATGATACTGGAGGAGTAGATAGATGGGTTTTCAGTAGTGTTGACTGGGAAAAATGTAAGCAGACTAGTGATAAGGAAATGGAAAAAGTTGATGTTAGTAAAGATGTTGATGAATTAAATTGTTCTGTTTGTGAAGCCATTCTAGGAGCAGCAAAGCAAACAATTAGTAGAAGTAAAAAGAAAGTTGTGCCATAGTGGACGAAGGAATGTGATAATGCAATAAAATCTCGGAATAAAGCTTTTAAAATGTTAAAAAGAACTCATAATTACCAGAATCTTATTGAATTTAAAAGGTTGCAAGCAAATGTGAGGAAAATAATTAAAAATGCAAAGAAGGATTATTGGAGGAAATTTTGTAATTCAATAGGAAGAGAAACAGAAATAGGTAAAGTATGGGGAATGATTAAAAGAATGAATGGAATTAAAGAGAGTATGGGTATCCAGTCTTAATTGAAAATGAAACTGCTGCAGTGACAGATGAAGAAAAAGCAGAGATGTTGGTTCAGAATTTTGTTAAGGTTCATAGCTCTAGTAATATAAATGAAGAGGGGCGAAAAGGAAGGGAAGCTACAATAGATGAGAATGAGGAACTATTACTACAAGATGAGGATGCCAATGATTTAATAAATGTATCATTCACAAAGGCAGAACTGAATAGTGCTCTTAAGAAAACCAAGATGTCGTCACCAGGAAAAGATCAGATATGTTATGTTATGTTAAATCATCTTAGTGAATCATGGAGCTATATAATAAGGTTTGGAGGAAGGGAAAGTTACCACAAATTTGGAAAGAAGCTGTCAGGAAAAGATTGTAAAAACCCAGGGAGTTATAGGCCTATTGCTTTAACATCTAATGTATGCAAAATAATGGAAACAATGATAAATGAAAGATTAACATTTTATTTAGAAAACAAAGGTTATATATCAAAATATCAGAGTGGATTCAGAAGAGGTATAAATACTATGGACCCTGCTCTATGTTTAGAACATGAGGTAAGGAAAGCACAGATTAATAGGGAAAGTGTAGTAGCCATCTTTTTTGATATAGAGAAGGCTTATGGTATGATCTGGAAAGAGGGAATATTAATTAAACTAAGTAAATTAGGGATTAAAGGCCCAATGTATAGGTGGATCAAGGATTTTTTGGTGGGAAGATCTATTCAAGTTAAAATAGGGAAGTGTTATTCAGGGAAATTTGTTATTGAAAATGGAACGCCTCAAGGGAGTATAGTGAGCCCTTTGTTATTTTCCAATATGATAAATTATGTTTTTTATGAGTTTAGAAAATGGGATGGGATTTTCTCTTTTTGCCGATGATGGGGCAATTTGGAAGAGGGGTAGGAATTTGGAATTTATTGTGAAGAAACTACAAGATTATTAAAATAGAAGAATGGTCATTTAAGTGGGGATTTAAATTTTCCGTAGATAAAACAAAGACAATGTTCTTTACAAGGAAAATAATTGTTGGTAATTTAAAACTTAGACAACTCAAATTTCTGGGTTTGTGGTTTGATGAAAGAATGACATGGAATGTACATATTCAGAAAATAAGTGACAAGTGTAAGAAAGTTTTAAATGTAATGAGATGTCTGGTAGGAAATTAATGGGGAGCTGAGAGAACATCACTAAAAACCATTTATATAGGATTAATCAGATCAGTATTAGATTATGGTTGTATAGCGTTTGGATCTGCAGCAAACACATCTCTGAAAAGGTTAGATAATATTCAATATCAAGCTTTGAGACTATGCTCAGTTGCTATTAGAACGACCCCAACATCAGCATTACAAGTGGAAATGGGAGAAATGCCACTGGAATTAAGGAGAACACAGCTATCTATAAACTACTGGGTTAATTTAAAAGGACATAATGAAGATCATCCAGCACAAGAAATACTGAAACAATGTTGGGAGAAGGAGAGAAGAGAAACAAAAAGTTTTGGATGGATAATTGAGCAGAAAGCAAAAGAACTTGAAGTTAATGAAATAAATATTTGTCCAAAGTACCACTCTCAGTAATACATTCATGGATACTTCCGGATCCTATTGTTGATCTCACATTGCTTGACAAAAAGAACAAAGATAAGGATTTTGTTTTACACCCACAAGTAATAAAGACATATATAGAAAATAACTATTATACTGTAGTTGTGTTCAGATTTGCAGATGCCTCAAAGAACTCGGCTAACAAAATCGGTATTTCATTCATAGTTCCAGAGTTCAGCATTAAAATTTGCAAACGAATCAGTGATGGACTGTCGGTGTATACAGGAGAGATGATGGCAATTTTGTTAGCATTACAATGGGTTGAAGAGCTGAGACCTTTGAGAGCAGTAATATGCTCTGACTCCAGTTCTTCATTAATCAGCTTGAAGAATAACACATCAGATGTTTTAATAGAAATGCAGCAAACATTATATAGAATTCAAATGATGGGACTAAGTATAATACTTGTATGGATACCAGCGCATATAGGAATCAAAGGAAATGAAGTAGCTGACAAATGTGCAAAGGAAGCAACAAAAAGGAATCATATTGACATCACGGTTCCCTTTAGTAAAACGGAAATGAAAACTACAATCAAGTATAAATTGAAAGAAAGGTGGCAAAAGCAGTGGGAAGAAGAGAGAAAAGGAAGGAGGTTATACAGAATTCAAAGGAAAGTAGGCGTGATGAGAAGCACGGGGAGAATCCGGAAAGAGGAAACAATAATATCTAGGTTACGCTTTGGTCATACAAGATTAAACAGTACATTATTTAAAATAGGAAAACACAATTTGGGAAGATGTGAATATTGTAATGAAGAAGAAACTTTAGAACATGTTATGCTTTATTGCCAAAAATATGATGCTGAGAGAAGGGAACTGATATTGAATCTTAAAGAAATTAAGTTGAATTATGATTTATGGGATCTTTTACAAAGAAGTTCTGAGGAGAAATGTTATCCTTTTTTGTTTCAGTATCTTGGGAGAACAAGCTTAATAGAGAGAATATACGTATATATATATATATATATATATAATATATATATATATATATATATATATATATATATATATATATATATATATATATATATATTATATATATTATCAACCCAATCTCACACCCAACTCGTCACATATTGAGGCCTGGTCACTGACCCATGTCGTCAACATTTGCAGCAGAAGGTACCCCCGTAGCGTCGCTCCTGGACGACTCGCGCCGCCCCATAGACCTGGGGGGTATTACACAAAACTAGGATACATAAATCCAGGATAATTGAGTAAGCGCGGCTTGGACTATTCTGCTCGGCGGTATCCTGGCTTATTCGGTTGCACGATTGCCAAGCCAGGATAAATAGGCGCGGCTAAATCACGTCAGGTGAAGCTATAGTTGGGATAAGCGGCTTGAATAGACCTCGCGATCGCTCACAGAATCACCGATCGGAACATGGCGTTTCATACGTCACGGCCGTTGAACAGCTCCTTATTGGATACCCGACCCAAGCCCGACGGGACCCGAGGGGACCTGACGGTACCCGACGGGCCGGGTCGCGTTCGGACAGATATTTAGAAATTATGCTCGGGTTCGGGTCGGGCTCGGTGACGTCTGCGCGATTTGAAATGTGCAATTTAAAACAGCTTATTATGCATGGTAGCCAATGGGCTGTTTCACATGTTGCAAAGGTTCGATTGTGTGATTAAAATACATTTTATAAATAGGACATAAGCATGTTGCAACCCAGTCTCATATAGAAACGTACCCTGACTACGTTGGTCCAAAGTGCCACACGTAGAGGGGTTTTCCCATGGTGTCCAAGTCACGTGACTTTCAAGGTTCACGTGACTTTTTCAGATTCCACATAGGACTCCCTTGTGATGTCACTCCGTCTGACGGATCAAACCCTCGCCCACAACATGTCTGAGGTTGATTTGCTGATCAACACATTATTCCGTGGCAGCGGGAGAAACTAATGTTGACAAAGTGACGAGTTACGATCGGATGTTTGTCCGCTGTTTAATTTTGATGGTGTGTGGGCATCCGTCCTGTGGTTAGTTATTACTCCTGTATCAGAGCTATAGAGTAAACAACTCTATAAACAACTCTATGTTTACTCTATAGCTCTGATTCCTGCACCATGTTTCAATGACGTCAGGTTGCTAGGGGCTACGGCTGACAGACGCCACCTGTCCCATTGGGAGGACCTATCAGCCGGAAGTACTGTCCTTACTGTACTATTGTTTGTAATGTCATAAGTGTTGACAATAAAGTTTGTTAAAAAAACAACAACAACAACTATTATTGTCCCACACCACAATGTATGTCCCACAATGTTAACTCCAAACAATTCACGTTTGTCCAATTAATGGACAAACAAAGCAGCTGGAAACACGTCTAAAAACACTTGAAATAAAATGTAGCCTATATTTATATGTTTACAACATCAATCTCCCTATAATATGAACAAAATATGATCAGGTTATACATTCTCTCTTGAAAACGGGCAATGAATTTAAAAAACTACAAACGTTCGGAAAATGCAATACACTGAAGTGTGCGGCGCCATGTTTTTTCCGCCATGTTTTTTGTAGTTCTAAAATGTTTAGTTAACGTTTTCCCTATTATGTGAAAATGTGTCAAGGAACTTCGCAAGTGTATTATATGTTTTAGGGACCGGGGAGCACATTTATTTGGTCAGATTTCATTTTTACTATTGTTAATTGGGTGAAATCTGGTTTTGACCTTACCCAGTAGCGCCCCCTGATGGTTTGGCAAAGGCCACAAAGGCCATGATAGAAGAAGTCAAGAGCTTTCCAAAAATGTTTTCCCCATGTTTGTATCACATTGTGTTGCTTTTCTGTAAGCCTTTAAAGGAGCCTTAGGTTCAAGGTTCAAAGGGCATTCCTGGGGAGCAGGAACCACCCAGAATGTTCACAGTGGCAGATCTGTACTCTGCAGCTCAAGACCTTTCCAACGATGTCTTCATTGTCATCCTATGACAAAGTTTCATTTTTATCTTGCTCACTGCCAAGGCACTTACTGATGTGTACTTTCTCACAGCCTATATAGAGCCAAGATGGATAAAATCACTAACACATATTTTAAGGGATATTTAGTGGCAAAATGTGTTCAACATATTGATGGTGATCTTATCCTTAGTCATGCTTTTCAATTTGGAGCAGTTTAGACCCCATTTACCCCTTAAACTATTTAATGTTTCATATCAATATTTCCATATTACTTAATATGACCATTTATTATAACCATTGTGTTCCCTTCCCCAGGGCTGACAGGATAGTACATAATATGGTAATGCGAATGTATGTCTGTGCAGTTACATTTTTACACACAGTTGTTTTTAATTGACCAAGATAAAATGTAGCCTATATTTATATTTTTACAACATCAATCTCCCTATAATATGAACAAAATATGATCAGGTTATACTTTCTCTCTTGAAAACGGGCAAAACGCTAACCCTAACCCTATCCCGGAAAATGAATTTAAAAAACTACAAACGTTCGGAAAATGCAATACAATGAAGTGTGCGGCGCCATGTTTTTTCTGCCATGTTTTTTGTAGTTCTAACGCCCTTTGCATACGGCACAGGCCTACTTTCTTTCAAAAGCTCATATCTTGGTCAATTAAAAACAACTGTGTGTAAAAATGTAACTGCACACAGACATACATTCGCATTACCATATTATGTACTATCCTGTTAGCCCTGGGGAAGGGAACACAATGGTTATAAATATTGATATGAAACATTAAATAGTTGAAGGGGTAAATGGGGTCTAAACTGCTCCAAATTGAAAAGCATGACTAAGGATAAGGTCACCATCAATATGTTGAACACATTTTGCCACTAAATATCCCTTAAAATATGTGTTAGTGATTTTATCCATCTTGGCTCTATATAGGCTGTGAGAAAGTACACATCAGTAAGTGCCTTGGCAGTGAGCAAGATAAAAATGAAACTTTGTCATAGGATGACAATGAAGACATCGTTGGAAAGGTCTTGAGCTGCAGAGTACAGATCTGCCACTGTGAACATTCTGGGTGGTTCCTGCTCCCCAGGAATGCCCTTTGAACCTTGAACCTAAGGCTCTTTTAAAGGCTTACAGAAAAGCAACACAATGTGATACAAACATGGGGAAAACATTTTTGGAAAGCTCTTGACTTCTTCTATCATGTCCTTTGTGGCCTTTGCCAAACCATTAGGGGGCGCTACTGGGTAAGGTCAAAACCAGATTTCACCCAATTAACAATAGTAAAAATGAAATCTGACCAAATAAATGTGCTCCCCGGTCCCTAAAACATATAATACACTTGCGAAGTTCCTTGACACATTTTCACATAATAGGGAAAACGTTAACTAAACATTTTAGAACTACAAAAAACATGGCGGAAAAAACATGGCGCCGCACACTTCAGTGTATTGCATTTTCCGAACGTTTGTAGTTTTTTAAATTCATTGCCCGTTTTCAAGAGAGAAAGTATAACCTGATCATATTTTGTTCATATTATAGGGAGATTGATGTTGTAAACATATAAATATAGGCTACATTTTATTTCAAGTGTTTTTAGACGTGTTTCCAGCTGCTTTGTTTGTCCATTAATTGGACAAACGTGAATTGTTTGGAGTTAACATTGTGGGACATACATTGTGGTGTGGGACAATAATAGTTGTTGTTGTTGTTTTTTTAACAAACTTTATTGTCAACACTTATGACATTACAAACAATAGTACAGTAAGGACAGTACTTCCGGCTGATAGGTCCTCCCAATGGGACAGGTGGCGTCTGTCAGCCGTAGCCCCTAGCAACCTGACGTCATTGAAACATGGTGCAGGAATCAGAGCTATAGAGTAAACATAGAGTTGTTTATAGAGTTGTTTACACTATAGCTCTGATACAGGAGTAATAACTAACCACAGGACGGATGCCCACACACCATCAAAATTAAACAGCGGACAAACATCCGATCGTAACTCGTCACTTTGTCAACATTAGTTTCTCCCGCTGCCACGGAATAATGTGTTGATCAGCAAATCAACCTCAGACATGTTGTGGGCGAGGGTTTGATCCGTCAGACGGAGTGACATCACAAGGGAGTCCCAATCTGAAAAAGTCACGTGAACCTTGAAAGTCACGTGACTTGGACACCATGGGAAAACCCCTCTACGTGTGGCACTTTGGACCAACGTAGTCAGGGTACGTTTCTATATGAGACTGGGTTGCAACATGCTTATGTCCTATTTATAAAATGTATTTTAATCACACAATCGAACCTTTGCAACATGTGAAACAGCCCATTGGCTACCATGCATAATAAGCTGTTTTAAATTGCACATTTCAAATCGCGCAGACGTCACCGAGCCCGACCCGAACCCGAGCATCATTTCTAAATATCTGTCCAAACCCGACCCGGCCCGTCGGGTACCGTCAGGTCCCCTCGGGTCCCGTCGGGCTTGGGTCGGGTATCCAATAAGGAGCTGTTCAACGGCCGTGACGTATGAAACGCCATGTTCCGATCGGTGATTCTGTGAGCGATCGCGAGGTCTATTCAAGCCGCTTATCCCAACTATAGCTTCACCTGACGTGATTTAGCCGCGCCTATTTATCCTGGCTTGGCAATCGTGCAACCGAATAAGCCAGGATACCGCCGAGCAGAATAGTCCAAGCCGCGCTTACTCAATTATCCTGGATTTATGTATCCTAGTTTTGTGTAATACCCCCCAGGTCTATGGGGCGGCGCGAGTCGTCCAGGAGCGACGCTAGGGGGGTACCTTCTGCTGCAAATGTTGACGACATGGGTCAGTGACCAGGCCTCAATATGTGACGAGTTGGGTGTGAGATTGGGTTGATAATATATATAATATATATTATATATATATATATACTGTATATATATACAGTATGTTCTGCCTGAGAGTGAGTGAGTAACATGCTCTGTCTGTAAATGAGAAATGTTTGAGATGGTAGGCTGGTAACACAGGTGTGTCTCTCTGGCTGAATCCCTAATTTTTGCCTAAAGTGGTAAACCCTTAGACGGTAAACCAAGTGGTTGAGATCAGCGCACTTCAGCTCAATCCGGCTCTCCCACAGGGGGACTAGGCCTGCTTACTTTGTGTCCAGTGAGGGCACTAAAAGCTTACATTGCACGCACTCTATTATGGCCCGAGGCTGGGGGGACCCAAATGCACGACACAGACGAGGATAGTAAAGTAAAAGTGTTTATTAATGAGGTAAGCAGAGGCTGGTTGCTGTGGGAGGCCACCCGTGGAGATCTCCTGGATCCGATAGCTGGGCTAGCCTGCAGAGAAGCAGGAGGGCTCCGATGGTATTGGCAACACTCCTTCCAATGAACCTCTGAGATGAAACCAGGAACGGTGACCACGCTGGGCAGAGAGGGTGTGGTAGACTGGTTGACGATCTGGCGATGAGTGGTAGGTAATCCGGGGTATTTACACCGGAAGTATTTGACGATGAACTTCAGGTGTGCAGTGAAGGGAGGACTCAGGAGGAGCTGGAGTCCGCTAGCCACGCCCACAACATGAAACACAGACAGGGACAGACAAGACCCACACATGTGGCATCCCCTGCACCATTGGGTTCTGCCGTTCTGCTCTCAGCTGCTGGGTGAGGTTGTGACGGAGTGGAGTCCTCCGTTTCTCACGACGCTGATGGTACTTGTCATCCAAGGTAAAGTTATGACTGATGTTATGACTATAACTATGAAGTTATAGGATCTATGAGACCGAATGACGACCATCACCCTCTCTTGTCGCTCGGAACGGGATGAAGCGTTCCAGGCAAGAGGAAGAGGCATGGCCAACTAGGGGCCAACAGGAGACAATGCTGCCTCCAGCTCTGCAATGGACTCCTGTTCTACCTTTGGTAGGCCTTCATAAAATGCATGTGACACCTCCTGCTCCTCTCCAAGTTCAGACGAGGAAAGGCTACTGTAAAATCCAATGGCATGCTTTCTGATGTCAGTAGACTCAGACAATACCTGGCCTGTGTTTGAGCGCATGCTGTGGATGAGACTCTTCTGCCCATTCTTGCGCTCCAGACCGAAGAAGAAACGGGACGAGGCATACATTTCTGCGATGTTCTGAAACCGTGACCTCACCAGAGCACCCTGTGCTGAAATACCTAGCAGGTCGGCCAGAGCAGATTTTTTAGTCTTGAGAGCCTCAATATGGCCTTTATCTCCTGTGGAGCTCCACCACATAAACCTCCAGAGCCTTTAGAGATCGGGCTATGTCTCTTGTGACATTTTGAGTGTACTGCTGACAAAACTGCTTTATTTTGCACTTTCCAACATCCCACCACTGAGGTAAAGAGGAAAAATCAGTCTTGGTATGTTTATGAACAAATTCAAAAGCAATTCTAAAATTAATATCAGCTAAAAGAGCTGTGTTAAAATGCCAGTAGGCACTTTGTGGCTTTACACACTGGATACAACCAGAGCAATACACAGGAGAATGATCAGAAAAACCAACAGGGTTTATAAAACAATTGTTAAAAACACTGAAATGGTGTTTAAAACAATAAAAACGATCAAGTCTGGCCATAGAAAAAAAAAAATCTCTAGTGTGAACTCATGTGTATTGTCGTCACACATCACACAGCTTGTAAGTCTCAATCAGACTAGAGACGATTACGAGACGCAGAGTGAGGCTCTTGGTGGTTCCTATCTAAGCTGTCATTAACAGTAAAAAATCCCCTCCCAGAAATAAATACTCATCATGATCACAATCAGTGGCGTAAATATCGACGGTGCAACCGGTGCAGCTGCACCGGGGCCCAGACGCCGTCAGGGGCCCATGAAGGAAGAAAAAAAAGGAGCTGTCCAGCAGCTGTATTGTTTTTGTGAATGAAATAGCTCGGCGATTGCCGATGGTCGGGACCAAAGGCTCGGTTCGGGTCGCGCTTGACTTTTAAATAAACAATCCGCCTGCGGCTCATTAGGGTATCTGCCTCGCTGAAGCTCACACAGACTGAGCAGCAATGTTGTGCACAAACACACCCCCTCCTCTCTTTTTTCTGAGGCTCTCTGTCACAGCACGGCAGACACACACACACACACACACACACACACATTGGTATCGGTATGTATCGGCCGATACCCACAGCAGAGTATCGGAACATTCTCTAGTGACAATAGCAGTTATCTCTAGTGGCTGTGCGTGTGTGTCCAAGCGTGTGTGTGCGCTTGTGTTTAGGGCGGGGGCACAAAAAAAATATTTGCACCGGGGCCTATCACCATGATGTTACGCCACTGATCACAATCCTTAATAACATCAACTAAAAATGTCTAAAAAACAAACTCTTTCCAAGCCTATAGTTGGAGCATACACGGCAATAAACACCAGCATCACATTCTCACACAGTCTCACAGTCTCTTAAAAGAGCACACAGTGCTCTTTTAAGAACCTACAACATTATGTCCTACAGACTTCTGGAATTGACAGCCAACAACAAAAATTGATGGAGACAGAAATCGAAAAAAACAAAGCACTACTGAAGCGGCTGCTGGATGTAACACTATACTTAGCCTTCAGGAATCTGCCATTCAGGCAGCACAAATACACTAGAAATACGCCAGACAATTTTCTTGGCATAATTGAGCTGTTGGCAAAGTATGACAGTATCCTAAATGACCATTTACAAAACATTAGAGAGCACCGGCAACAGGGAAAGAGACTCCAAGCTCATTACATTTCACCTGACAGCCAAAATAAATGTATTGAACTTTGTGCTCAGCCAGATGACCCCAGATGTGTCAAACTTGTATTGTAAAATGTACTGCTGCTAAGGTACGTCAGTCAAACTTCCCACTTGAGGGTGGGTGGGACATAAATGAACGTTTCCTTGAATTGAATGACTTCGCCACTATTGAAATATTAAGAATGCTATGCTATATATTAAGAATGCTATGCTATATATTAAGAACGCTATGCTAAAGGATCCCACAATAGTAAAAGGCCCAAACGGTATCCCACAATAGTAAAAGGCCCAAACGGTATCCCACAATAGTAAAAGGCCCAAACGGTATCCCACAATAGTAAAAGGCCCAAACGGTTACTTAGAGCTAGAATAGCAGGGTCACGATAGACATTCACATTGTTTATGAATACTTCACCCTTCCCCCACATGTGAACCAGTCCGACACCAAACACAGTGACCATTGTTTATAGGCTCTCCTCCCCTCACAGAGAATCCCTTGCGCACCCAGATGTAACGAAATGTCTAGGGAGGCAGCAGGTGATAAGCGCTACTGCCTGAGACTGGGTGCTATGTTAATCAGAGCGCTTGGTGATGTCACGCTGCCCAAACCTCGCACATCTTAGGCGGGGGAGGCCCGGTCAAAATGGGCACTGCGACTCAGCCTCCCCACGAAAGACGGGGGAAGCCAATTAAAGATGCCCTGCTATCTAACTTCAAACTAGAACTTGCCCTTTTTGAACCAAAAAGTATCCATGTATCCGCTCATGATGTCATCCCCCCTGGCCGAACCTGCCCTTTAATCTATATAGCCCCAAGGGACCTGAGACTCAGGGCTCACAATCAGCAGAACTTCTCAGGAGGCGAAGCTCTTTGTGACCCCAGCGCTGCATTTATTATTATATGCTTTTACTCGTTGACTTTGATTAGCTTTGATTAAGAATAAATCTACTCAGTTTAATTCAGTTTATATCTCTTTATTTACTCCTCAATTTTGATCTGATACCTTAAAGGGCCCGCGCCGTTGTTAGCCTAGAATAGGCCATAGATTTTTCTCCCAACAGAAATGGTGACCCCGACGTGATTTTTAACACACCGGGAGAACCGACACAACGGCGGGCGCCTGCGCCGGTGACGCCACCAACCTGAGTCCACTGTCCCTGTGATCACACAACTGAGAGGTAAGCAGAACCTGTTGACAGACGTGTTCAAATCTGCGTAGTGGCTCATGAAACATAGTGGGGCAGTGGTCCAGGTAATGGTAAACTGTGCATAAATTGTAATGTTAATATACTGTTGAAATAATACCTTCTGATACGAGTGTCATACCCTGTCAACGACTATTGGCATAAACTGTGCATAAGGTAACAAGCCCGTGGGGGGCCAAGTAGGTTCTGGAAACCTAGACGCGTAACTGTGCATGAGGCGGCGTGTTCCATACTCTGACCCATCCCGAACAGGTTATAATCCGATTCCTAAGATAGAGTTTTTAGACCGAGGCGTACCGGTAGCGTGCTAAACACACACACCGAGGGCTCATAAAGCTCCGCCTAAGAGACTAGACTCCGTAAGGTTCCGTGACCGATTCCTAAAATAGTTTTTAGACCGAGGCGTACCGGTAGCGTGCTAGACACCCTCACCGAGGGCTTAGGGCTCCGCCTAAGAGACTAGACTCCGTAAGGTTTCGAGACCTAGACGCGTATAGGCAGCGTATCGATTACCCCGACCTCAGAAGGAGAGGGTTGGGTACCCCTCCTATCCGCAATTAAGTAGCGGACCCCTAACATAGGACCTCCAAAATGAGCGTTCTACCCAATTCTATACGTATTAGATAACGGATAGGACAACCGGACCGCAATTAAATAGCAGACCGGAAAACATAGACATTCTAAAAAAGTGAGTGTTTTACCATCCTCCTTATCCGCATTAGAGCATCGGATTGGAGATAAGAACGGGTTTGGTACCCGGATCCGCAATTGACTAGCGGAGTGGACGTATAGAAAACTCCCAAACGAGTGTTCTACCCCTTCCCTATTCGGTTTCAAAATAACGAATAGGATAAACCGGAACCGCAATTGAATAAGCGGACCGAATAGCTGGGCCTCCCCAAACGAGTGCGCCAGGCGCGATTAGAATAGCGCAGATTGGAGAAGACGAGAGACGAAGGGGAAACCCGACGGCTCGGCGCCCTTAAGGGGGAGTCGCGGGTGAGGACATCGGTATACTGTCACAGAGGTTGCTCATAATTTGGTGGTACCACGTGCATAACTCTGTATACCGGTATTTGTCTATATCTGGGTGTGATCGGCTTGTCTCTGTGTCTGTGTGTGCGAGAAGCGCGGCCCGGGCCTGAGTGTGTGTGTGTGCGAACGGCTCCCTTCTGACTGTCTGTGCGCAGGCCTCTGTGTGTTAAAAAAAAAAAATAATATATATAAAAACCGTACTTGAGCAGCTTTGTTGTTTATACCTGATCGCTGTGTGGTTTATATCTGGCCACTGTGTTGCTTACATTTGCGGGGTTGGTGATAGATATATAGAGAATATATTATCTGATCACTGTGTTGCTTTTAATTGTTGGATTAGTGATAGGTATATAGAGAATATATTACCGGATCACTGTGTTGCTTTTAATTGATGGGTTGGTGATAGATATATATATTCGTAAGTGGAGGATATATTATCTGATCACTGTGTTGTTTACCATTGCTGTGTTGGTGATAGATATATATATTTGCGGAGTGGAGAATATATTGTCTGATCACTGTGTTTCTCACAACTGCTGAGTTAGCAATGGATTGCCTGATCATTGTGTTGCTTAAAACTGCTGTGCTGTGGTTGAGAATAGACGGCCGCCGAGCCATAGGATAGAGCGGTTAAGCAAGTGTAGGAATAGAAGAAAGGATCAAGAAAGTTGCTAAGATGTGCGATCGGAAGATCGGTAAGATGGAGAGAGAAGTCCAGATGCGGAAAGTTGATGTAATCCTGGCCGCGAGCACCGAAGCGGGTGCTGGGCCGGAGGGAAAGAAAAAGTGGTCAAATAGTACAGACAGCAATGGGAGAAGCAAGGGTGGGTGTCCAAGACCGGCCTAGCCGAAGCTCACCTCCGCAACCTGGAGGCTGAGGTAACTAGAGAGACAGCTAGGGCAGCCCGCCGTACCCTGCCCCCGACCCCGACCATAGCCGTGACTGAAGACCCTACCTCCCCGACTGCCCCTCCCGTGACCCCTACCTCAACCCCGACTCCGACTACCAACCCCGGCCTCCCGGCGACAAAAGAGCAGAGGGCTCTACTCCCCTACCCCTCCCCTTACTAGCGATTGGAATGTGCTCAAATAAATTGTATTAAGAATAGTGTTTGCATACCTAGGAGTCAGGTAATAGGATCGAGCAGAGCAGCTTTACATTCACTTGGAGGGGACAAAGAAAAAAGGCGTTGGCCCTTCTGTTATTTGGCGCGTAAGAAAGAAAATTAATAGGGATCATTAGGCCTAAAGTTAATTTTAGTCTACGTTTGGTCTTTAAAAAGTGCCTAGGAGGAACGGATGTGTGAGAGACTGTAAAGAAAAAAGTAGAATAAACAGCAGTTATAGATATTATTACATTGTGTGAGTGTGCTGCAGATGAGAGGATGAAGTTACTTATTAGTGATTGCACTTTAAATATTATTAATGATAAGTAGTTTAATTACAGGAGTGACGACTCCTTATGTAAATATTGTAAAAAACAGTTTTATTATTTCTTAAAGTTGTGAAACTATTTAGATTAAACAACTGCTGATGGAAGCCTATAGAAAGACTCGCAGAGGCGATGCAAATGATTCTCTATCCAGGGGACCACTAGGTTTCCCCCTCTGATCCATAAGGGCGTTGGCCCGGCTCCGCTCTCTCTGAAGTCACTTCAACAAGTGAACTGCGCATGCGAGGATTTTAGGAGGAGCTACAGGTTACACAGACACGTGGCCACGCCCCCATTGCACTCTTGGAGCTACAAGGGGGGGAGAAGGCAGAATGAGGCCTAGTACAATAATTCTGTTTATTGGTGGTCATTATTTGATCATGAATTTTCTAATCAAGACTTTTAAATTCATAAATAACCATATGTTGACAGATGTTATTACAGCGATAAAAGATGTTCTTATGTTACAACCGAATGATTACATTTAAATTTTGTCCTGTCATTAATGTGAAGCAAATTTGCTTGAATAGACATTGAATTCTCTGTTTTGTTTTTGTTTTTCTTTTCCTTTATCTACATTTGTACGAGAATCCTAAGCGAAGGAGGGGACCTCCGTGGCCAGGGGGTTCCTCTCCAAAGGGACATCTCAAACGTCTCGTATGATGATAATAATAATGATAATACATTTGTTTGAAGGTGTCTTTCGAGACACAGGGTCGCCTTACAGTGCAAAGTGGTAAAGGGACAACCAGCTCAGTATGTCCCATGGGGATAACAGACTTAGAGGGGTTAGAATAAAACATGAATAAAGAAAGCACTGTGATCATTAGAACGTTTAAGGATTTGTTGGGACACAGAGAGTGATTTCATTTTGTTTCGTTTTTTTTGTTGGGACACAGAGAGTGATTTCATTTTGTTTTGTTTTTTTGTTCTACTTATTGTGTTTTATTTGTTAAATTGCCAAATTGCTTTGGTCAGACAAATGTTGTCTGGACATGCCAACAAAAGTGTCTGTCATATGAATGAAGTTAAAGCAGGTGAAGACAACAGCTCCCCTACTGTTAGAAACCTGCACTGCATGTTGTAGTCCAGGAAGTTTCTGCACACATGCTTCCCGTGTGTGTGTGGGTTTGATAGTTGTTACCCCCAGTGGCCAACTTGCAAATAAATTTACAGCTTGAGGTACTGAGCTACTGCTAACACAATGGAGTTTAAGAACAATCACCATATTGTACCATTTTTATGTAATTACTCCTCTTCATGTGACTAGTTACCTTTGAATGATAGTTACAAGGTCTAGGACGACGATTGAAGCCATTTCACCTGACTGGCTCCATCCTGAGATGGAAGCCATAGTACGACAACACGTCCACAACTGCCAGACTTGCCAAACCCAAACCCACAACTCCCGTTCCAAGAACTGTGCATAGACTACACCGACATGGGCAAAGACAACCAAGTGAGAGGGTATCGTTATCTGTTAGTCATAATAGACCGATTCTTTAGATGGGTAGAAGCTTTCCCCGCCAAACACGAAGACGCCCAAACGGTAGTAAAACACCTGCTACATGACATTATTCCTAGATGGGTCTTCCCCAAGACCATAGCCTCAGACAACGATAGCCATTTTGTGAACAGACTGCTAGATGAGGTAGAACGCGCCCTAGGACTTGATCACCGATATCAGGTCCTCACACTCTGCCTATAGGGCCCATGTCAGATCACTTAGATGAAGTCCTGTTAGAATACGTCCAGGTCCTAACCCTTGTCTCTCGAGCTTTGTTCACCCAGGTTACCGCCCCGTCGCCTCAGGCTTCCCACCCGGCTCCTGACCCTACCTGGTGACTGCCTCTACGTCAAGGTCCACAAGAGGAAGTCACTGGGTCCAAGGTGGACAGGCCCCTACAAGGTACTTTTGGCTACCCCCTTCTCTGTCTCCCTACTAGGCAAGAGCGGAGCAGAGTGGCACCACCTGACACACACCCGGAAAGCAGATGGGCCTGTTTCACGCACCTATGGTCAGGTTCATGCCGATCTACAGGCCCTTGAGGAGAATCAGCCCGCCAACCTACAGACGGAGCCATAGGGGACATGTGGGCAGGAGCGAGAGCTTGGGACTACTACTGGGAGCATTGCTGAGTGTGTCAGTTGGCACGCTGCTCCTGTATGGTCTCTTGCGACTCATCCTGCCCGGCCCTGTTCCAGTCCCGACGACCCCTTGGAGATGGGGCTTCCTCGACTACGACGGTGCCAACGGCACCAAGGCCAACAACACCAACGCCAACAGCAACAACACCAACGCCAACAGCATCAACGCCACCAACATCAACGCCACCTGTGCCAACGACACCCAAGGTACTGTCCATAACCCCCCACTTGTCTACAACCCCCCTGCCCGCAGACGCAGAACCATCCTCCCCCACGACGACCCCCATGCGCCAAGAAGAAATGACTCAGACCCCTGCCTCCGCCAGTTTGATGGCGTTTAGCTCACCACATCAACGGCACCAAACGTATGTACTCTATTCCCCTGCGCACCCTATTCACTGCTGCTATATGGAAACGTCCCGGCTCTAGGTGAGAGCATGACAACAAGTATGTGTGCGACGGACCGATAGAGGGTAAACCCGAATGGCAGAAAGGCACGTCCAGGGGTTTTGGTCTAACGGGGTGTAGAAATGCGGGGCACATTCTATGGGACACCAGAGACAAAAGGGCGGGGACAGGAATAGAAGGGAGCGGCAAAAGAGCGGCTAGAGCTTACACCAATCCTCGCGCATGCTCAGACGATACTAGATTACTCCAGGAGGGCGGGGGATTAAGTATGGAAGGAAAAAACGTGATCCTCACTCTCACCTCGGTAGGCGCTCACCAATATCAGAATCCTCTGTGCCCCTCCGCACCAGACGTTTTATATCTAACTGTGGGAGTTAGTATGTGGGGAGCATGGGACCCAATGAGCGTCGTTAGAGTTAACATCTTACCCGAATCGCACTCGTCAACCCCGGCAGTTACTTATTCTGATCAAGGCGTGACTATATTCAATGTAGAGTCCGCTAATGAAATCCCCACCCACGACGTATTCGCCCAAGCCACTGGGCTCTCTGAGACTAATCAATGGTTAGCATGGCTAATTGGCACTGTTTGCCTACAAGGGCTGTCTGATTGCGTCGCTTGTGCAGCAGCTCGTCCCGCCTTAACTACCATCCCTGTCTACCTCAATGCGACCGACGACCCCCGTGGCACCTATTGCATGCTACGACTCTTTATAGAAGCGCACCCCAAGAATTGTACTCTCCTCGGGAATTTGTTTCCTCCCGGCCTAAACGAGACGACTCCGCCCACCTTCACTGCACGACCCGCGTCCTATTGGTGTTTCACTCGAGCGGGTAAGCGACCGGTAGGTGATATTCCCGCGGCATGGTGTGAACACACAACTAACGTTACTGGATGGTCAAATATGACTCACCTGACTCTCGGTCGAATGGACCTTTATTGGCTATGCGCTACTGACATTCTGCGATTGCGTCTACCTAAACACTGGTCGGGGACATGTACTATCGTGCGACTGACTGTGCCCGTGACCGTATTCGTCCAAACGTCTAACACTACTAACAATACGGCCCCTGAACGTGCCCGACGTGACACTACCTACCCCGCCAGTTTCGACCTCACCCAAAACTCTCCCTGCTACATCGACGCTATAGGCATCCCACGAGGCGTTCCAAACGAGTACAAATTAGCAGACCAGATTGGGGCCGGATTCGAGAACATACCGATCCTATCAGCTCTCTTCCCTATTACGCCAAACAAAAACGTTGATCGCATTAACTATATCCACTACAATGTGCAACGCCTGGCCAACCTCACCAGGGATGCCGTGGAGGGCATCTCTACCCAACTCGCTGCCACCTCCCTAATGGCGTTCCAGAACCGCGTGGCCCTGGACATGCTCCTTGCCGAGAAAGGAGGTGTCTGCGCTATGTTCGGCGACCAGTGCTGCACGTTCATTCCCAACAACACAGCCCCTGATGGGTCTGTTACCAAAGCACTCAATGGTCTCCGAGCCCTGTCCACGGAGCTGAAAGAAGCCTCTGGGTTGGACAACCCACTTGAGGCCTGGATGCAAGGCCTGTTCGGCAGATGGAAGGCCCTTGTCATGGCCGTCCTCACATCCCTTGCCTGTTTTCTGGCTATTCTTGTCACCGGCGGCTGTTGCTGCATCCCCTGCGCCCGTACTCTTTGCCTCAGACTCATTGCCACGGCCCTGTCCAAGGAGAACGCCCCCAAAGACTATGAACACCAGATGGTCTCACTCCTAGTCGAGCCCAATTACGATGACGACGATTACCTTCGCGATGTGACCCTGAATATCTACTAAAATTGTACGAAGTTGTTCCGCTCCCCTAAGGCATGAGGGACAACTTCGCTGTATTGCTTATACGCTGTTCCACCTAATACCTCCTTCCCTCCCACACAGTCTTGTATAAAGTACTTGAAAGCGATACTTGAGTCAAAGTACAAGTATCTTACCAGAAAATGACTTTGGTAGAAGTAAAAGTCACCTTTTAGAATATTACTTGAGTAAAAGTCTGAAAGTACCTGACATTTACTGTACTTAAGTACCAAAAGTAATTTTCTGATATAAAATGTACTTAAGTATTAGAAGTAAAAGTAAAAGTATTTAAACAAAGTGAGCAGTTAGAATTTAGATTATGAAAATTATTTTGGCTCCTGTAATATCCAGGTACAGTACAGGGGAGAGGCTTCAACTTGTTCAACATTAAAATGAAATAAATAACAATAAATATGTCGTACACATAAGACAACACTGGAGTGATGTTAAGCTGATGAAGACAATACTCAGATTAACACACTGCCATGTAAACAGCATTCCCATAGTGGGAGTAATCAATAGCCTACTGAATGAAGAGATGTGGAGTATTCTTTAGTCTTATTGGCATTATTGTAGACATGTAAACACCTTAATCACACTGTGACGTCCTATCAGAGCATTGTAGGGTGACCATTTATGAGTTGTTGAAAAGGAGAACACCTCAGCCCGGGGGGGGGGGGGGCGGGGGCGGTGCGCGCTATCGTAGCACTCCTCGGACCTACGACCGGCGGGGGTGCGCGCAATAGTAATAACACACCACGGACCTATGCCGGCGGGCGGACCTATGACCGGCGGGGTTGTCTCAAAATGGAGGACAAATACGCGTCCGGCTTGATGCTGCGCCGGACAGGGCATTGAAAAACCGGACAGTCCGCCTAAAGCCGGACGAATGGCCGCCCCAGAGTATTGGCAGCATGCCGGTGTAGCCGTGGCGTTTAGACACACACACGCACAAAAACCACTAAATCTGGGAAAAGACATGTCGCCATGGCAACAGTAAACAACAGCCACTTCCAGTTTGGGTTAAAATACCGGTTGATGTCGTCGCCACTGTTGATCTCGTCATTTGTGACCGGAGAATTAGCAGAACTGCCGCAGCTGCAGACCGCTTCCATGATTGGCCAAAGCAGATCTTCTTCTACGTCGCGCGCGGTGTTTTTTTTTTCTTCGCGCTTGGAGGTTTATAAACAGGAAGTCACCAACTCGATTTTTATTTTGTAGTAACGAGTAACGAAGATGGTTATGGGAAATGTATCGGAGTAAAAGTACACATTTTAGTGAGGAAATGTAGTGGAGTAAAAGTAAAAGTTGTCAGAAATATAAATAACGAAGTAAAGTACAGATACGTGAAAATTCTACTTAAGTACAGTAACGAAGTATTTGTACTTCGTTACATTACAACACTGGCCGTTACTATTGCGCGCCCCCCCCCCCCCCCCCCCCCCCCCGCGGTGTGTTACTATTGCGCGCCCCCCCGTCGGCCCGCGGTGTGTTTGTGTTACTATTGCGGGCATAGACATATATACATAGTATACATGTATATATGTCTATGATTGCGGGCACCCCCGTCGGCCCGCGGTGTGTTTGTGTTACTATTGCGGGCATAGACATATATACATAGTATACATGTATATATGTCTATGATTGCGGGCACCCCCGCCGGCCGTAGGTCCGCGGTGACGCTCGAACGTGAACGTCGTTTTACGGCAGCGGAAGATTTACGACAGCCAGCATACAGACAGTAAACAGACAGTGAGCAACGGACTTCACATGATATTATTCACAACTCGGATTAATTTAATGAAACCCATTGATTCTTTTGACCGGTGGACCCTTACGGACTTAAGGAATATAAACAATGCAGGAACGGACACAGACCGTACGGACTTTATGATCGCTTCAAAAGTTGGAAATCAGACCTTTTCCCCGTCTCTCTTGTTTACCGGTAAGTCTGGATGAATTATGCGTTGGTGTTCATAGTTTGTGTTAAATGAACTGAATGATTTATCTGTGGAGAATCTAACTGATCTAACGATGTGCGTTATGTCCATATGGACAGACGTTTAAACGGTTACCGTATCTTTGTGTAGGTGATCTAAACGGCTTAAGTCGTTCAAGAAATAATTTAGATAAAATCCAGATCCGGCCTCAATTGGAGACCTGCATTTATTTGTCAAAACGTGTCGCCACACCCCTGCGTCTATTAGGGACCCCGCTTTTATTGGAAGTTTTACGGTATATAGAGAACGAAAAAAACCCGTTATTAACCGGTTTTGGGGATTTCAGAATAACGTTTCTGTTCCGGAACAGTTGAAGACCATTTGGTTTTCGTTTCCGTTTCCGTTCCTCGTAAAATTCCGTTCGTTTTCGGTTTTCGTTTTCGTTCCTTGAACCGGTTCGGAGCCCTGGTTTCAATACCTCTGATTGTTGCTTGACAACATCAAGTGCTCCTGTGTGAATGATGAGAGATTTCACTGTCGGATGCTCAGCAGTGATTTCCAGAATTTTCTCTGAGATATCGGACACCATATCATTGGTAAAACAAAGTACTTTGGTGGTTTTGCTGAAAAAGTGTTTTGTCTTATTCACAGCTCCGTCACCCACTATCAGCGTTTGAGGCCCAGTGGTTAGCTCTTTCTGCAGCCTTTTAGTATATGATTTAGCCTCATACCTTTCTCCGGTGCTGGAAGATGACCTTTCTTTATAATATAATTAAATTAATACATGATCCATGAGGTAATAATTGCTGGATGCGTGTTCTCATATATTCTAATGATGGGAACATGCTTTTCAAATGAGTTCATATTCTGTCCTTGAGAGGGCGCCACAGAACAAACATAGAATATATGAAAAGCCATGAACAAAAGATTGTAGCCTACTTTATTAGGTCGGTGATATTAATTTAATAATAACCAAACTATATCTTGTAATAATTATTACCTACCATCAGTCACCATCATGTGTCCATTGATAGACTTGTTTCTAGTTAATGCTTTTGTGTTTTAAAGTTTTAAATTGAATTGTAGACTTTTTTGCCATTTTGCATAGTATTTGAATTGTCCAATAAAAAATAGGCCTATAAATATTTCCTGTTTACCTGTTTCACATACTCCATATTTAAATCACAATCAAATTTTGTTTTTATAAGTGGTGACATGTCATTACAAACAACTAGGAAATGTTACTATATGCCCAAATAAGTCCATCTACACAACAAACAGTCTGTGTGTCACAGCACTTTATTATTTCACAGTCTATTTCTGTACCAGATAATCTCTGGTGTGGAAAAAAGAGGAGACTAAAGTGTTAGAGGTGTGAGAAAGTGAGACAACGCTCGGTAAAAGAAGCCTTGTGAGCAGTAGCACAGTGAGCAGTAGTTTGAGTTATCAGACAGACAGATAGATATCGGGGCATTATTGTAGCAAAACTATTCACAAAAGTGGAGAGTTGTGTATCTGTATCTCAATCCGTGTGTGCGTAATCAGATTTGTGAATGTGTAAAACAGATCCATAAATGCGTAGACCAATCTCTAAATGCGTACATAGATATTTTCGGCTGAAAAGTCAAAGTATTGTGCTCCAATACAGGAAATGCAGACAAGTCATCAGTTACATCTCTCAGTTGGCTGTCTTTGGACACGTGACTTTTACTACACTTCTGGCAGAGATATATCTGCATGTGGCGATGTGTCTATGTGGTGATGTGTGTGTGTGTGGAGATGCGTCTCTGTGTGTGGAGATTTGTCTGTGATCGGTAGGATGATGCAGCGAAACAGAGTAGTCAACTGCACACGAGGTTGAATAATTAGTGTCTTGTACTTAAAGTGTAAGTGAACCTCCACTTTCAGCTGGGGTTCAAACACTGAGATGCATATAACAAAATGGGTTTTAGGCTGATAGCTCTAGGATGGAGGGGGGACGTGACGTGTTATCCCATTATAGTTTCACAGGCAACACCAGCCAATATAGAATATTGGCATAAAAATCACATTATACCATGGCCCGGGTGAATACTCGATTCTGATTGGCTGGAGAGGTGTGTATTATTTTTGATAACATGCACGGCTATGACGTGATCGTAACATAAGCAGCCCTTATCACCAGTCTAAAAATGAATGCACTAAACAAAACGAGTATGTAGAAACTATAGTAGGCCTACGTACTGTACACAGGATGCTAATCTCTCTATGTCTAACGAGACAGATCCTCAGATACATATAGCAACACTGACTCTTCTCACAAGACACAAAATCGATGAGCAGCCTGATTAAGTGGATGCTGGGGGGTATGCTACTATTATATTTTTTGTCAATGTGTATGATCCTAGTGTGTCTGTGTAAGATCTGTTGGAAACAGGCAACCGGGGAGATCGTCAACGTCACCGTAGTGAACCTGGAGACTCTACAGTTCCACAGTTTCCGATCTGTACCCGGTACCATCATGGGGTAATGATGATGATGAGATATGGGATGCTTGGGAAGTAGACCAGTAGGATAACCAATTGGGAGGTTCCGGATCCTCCAGAGTCTGGGTGGATGATGATTACACGACTTACACATACATGGCTGGGGTCTACAATGCTAAAGATGTTCCTGTGGGTCCTCAACACTACGTTAAGACCAGGGGTGGGATTCACTGTTGAATTAGGTTGTGTTAATATGTTGTTTTCTACCCATCCGTATTCAAATGCTGACATGAATAAGGCTCCCGGTAGGGATAATTGCTTATGCGACATAGCTTACTTACTGTACTGGTAAATGCTCATTGCTTATAGTTTGAAAAAGGTGTTTATTGTTTTCATTCCTTTTTAGTCTCCCTCAGGTCTTGAACTAAAGTACAATCCCTGTTCGGTATGGTTACCAAAGAGGGCAATTGTGGGGGAATTGTAAAATGTTCAAATTCTGCTGACGCTGCATATCTGGAAACGATAGGATTCGGCGCTATTGCTTATTCCCACTGTCTCGGCCCACAGTACCCACTGTCTTGGCCTATAGTACCCAATGTCTCAGCCCACAGTAACCACCGTCTCAGCCCATAGGACCAACTGTCTCGGCCCACAGTAACCACCGTCTCAGCCCATAGGACCAACTGACTCGGCCCACAGTAACCACCGTCTCGGTCCACAGTAACCACCGTCTCGGCCCACAGTACCCACTGTCTCGGCCCACAGTAACCACCGTCTCAGCCCACAGTACCCACTGTCTCAGCCCACAGTACCCACTGTCTCGGCCCACAGTAACCACCGTCTCAGCCCACAGTACCCACTGTCTCAGCCCACAGTACCCACTGTCTCGGCCCACAGTAACCACCGTCTCAGCCCACAGTACCCACTGTCTCAGCCCACAGTACCCACTGTCTCGGCCCACAGTAACCACCGTCTCAGCCCACAGTACCCACTGTCTCGGCCCACAGTACCCGCTGTCTCAGCCCACAGTACCCACTGTCTCGGTCACTTTGTTTCCCAGACGTCCATAAGCTTCCTGGGTTCAAGAAAACATGGATGACTCCATTCAAATAGACAACAGAGATAAACATCACAACACTACTGTGGCAGTTTAACCTCTGCCACACGCCACCTAAATGGCTTTTCCTGGGGCCCTCCGACACAGGACACGGGTAGATGTTGGTTCTATATGCTTTTATTGGAGATGGCAGATGGTATTCGCCGAGCTGATGTTACAAGCTGCCATGACAGTAGTAGCTCCCTCCCTGAGTGTGTGTGTGTTGATAGCTGGGCCCTGTTCCGATATCCGTACTTCCAGTACACTTAAACATAGTATACTATCCGCACTCAATAGGTGCCCAGATTTTCAGATGTTAGTGCTGTTCCAAAATGCAATACTCTGTGGCGCACTTAACGGAAATTACATCAGCTGCGCGGCTGAGTCACCCGCCAACGTGAATCCACACGTGAATCCATTAGACATTCTCTGAGCGCGGCTCAGCCTGGCTCCGCCTCTTCCGCTACGTAGCTAAGATGGCTGCCGTTGAGTACGCATAGTGTACACCGTAGCACACTCAGCCTTTTGGCCGTTTTGAGTACACATATGGGTCCTTTCAAGTACACTTATTTTGCTGCGATCATAATCGGAACACCCTACGTAATCAAACTAAGTATACTAAGCACGCGAAGTACGGATATCGGAACACGGCCCTGGTTTATCCTGGGTGCCATGATTGCTCTGCACCACAGGTGTGCAGCCCCACCCAGCCCAGAGTCTAATCAGTCTGACTCAGGCCAGGTGAGGCTGTAAAGCAGCTATCAACCACACACACTCCACACACACACTCCACAACTACCAAATCTGTCCGGGCTACCAAGTCTCTCGGAGTGATGTAACTAGCACTTGGACAGTGATCTGAAACAAAAAACAAGTCACGTTGATTATGTTGATTTATTCATTAAAACTAAACTGCGGTAGTTGCAGTTTGGTTTCAAAAGGGACCCTAGAATGTGTCTTTTCCCTGGCCAGTGGAACCAGCTTAAAACAAAACCATTTAAGGCAACTGAGCTGCCAGCATTTCACGTCGTTATGGCAACGATTGCGCTGGGGTTTGAAATAACAGCCGGCTAAAATCATTTATCATTAAATTACTAAATGGCTGCACCTTTAAGGTGATGAATCTTCATCTGGGTTCGTAAGCAACATAAACTGTGCTTCCATTCTAATCATTAATTGACCTCATCAATCAATAATTTCAGGGGTTGTTAAAAATATTTTGTTCATACAGTATATGTTCATGTATAAATATACAGGAAACATGCGTGCATGCCACAGAAAATTAAATTATGGCCATAGGCTGTCAATAAGCGCATATACGAGAAATGAGGGGCTGGGAGGATTGTACATGTTTGAAATATTATGTGTTACGTAATAAAATATACAATTTAGGTTATTTCATAACCAGAAAATGGTTATTATGGCCTACTCCCATTCTATTCCCTTAAAACCATCAAAAGCGCCTCAGAAATGCCATGAGCAGTTAAAAACACATTGAAATACATGTATCTAGAAATGTTGATATAAAACGTATTTTGGGTTCAGAAAAGTTGGGATTCAACGTATACATGGTTTGCAGAAATGTACAATACCAACATTTTCTTCTGGCGACTGGGTTGATATCATTCATAATGGTGGTTGTTTATTTAGAAATTGACACAGTCCACAACTAACAAAAGCAAGTCACATTATTGCTTGGTTTAGTGGCAACACTGGTGGGCTATGGTGTGGTATAACGTAATATACTGTACTATGTTTTTCTCTTCTTCGCTCAACTGATCAACGGCCTAAACAAATGAACTAACCTATACCTACCAACTATTTAGGTTAAATCGAGATTGAACACATTTTAACTCATGGACGTGATCATATATTGTTTGGTCTGGAAACGTAAATGTATGTTGTTTGATGCCTAGTAATATCGTAATGAAGATACGATAACGGCCCTCTGAACCTACTGGTTGGTAGAGTCCCTACTAACCCATAGCTATGGTGCCAATAACCACTGATAACATCCATTCAATCGAGTGATAACATTCAACATGAGTGGTTTGTGGCATACACGGTACTTAAATTGATGCAGAGGATTCAGACCAATAGCAAGCGACCAATCAAAAGGAGCTATCAAGGTGGCCAAAACACAATAAGTAAACTGACTTATGTTAGCACCATGTAGGCCTACAAAAATATATATATATTATGTGGTGTGGTTAATTGTAGTGTTTTGTTACTCTTTATAAAACTGTTACGACCAAAGTGGGTATATAAATTCTATTTTTTCTCTCTCTCTACTGGTGTTTGTCAGTGTTCCCATTGATGTGGCGTCATGTTTCGTTTTGGAACGTAATACCATTAATAGAAACAGTGCGCAATGTGAAGAGAAAAATGCTAAAGACTAAAGCCCTATTCGCATGGGATTAGTATTACCTGTGGACCTCGTGATTTAGTAATTACCCCACCACATCTGTGTTTCGTGCGGCGCATTCGCATGGGATAAGCGAGGTCTGTGTTTAAACTTGAATTGACATTATCCCCCGGATATGATGTATCAGAATATGTATGCTGCAGTGATGTCACATGAATGTATAAATAACAATATGTTCCTTAACGCATGCTGCCATGCATGTAACCTATCTAATCATCTTTCGAGATTTTGCTCTTCTGATGGATTTGAGCTTGCTCTTTCTGCGAATGGGTCTCCATGCTGTGTACGAAGATGAGCCTCCTGAATTTGCACCTAAATGCTGTCAAAACTTTCATGTATAATTGCCAACGCAGCCTCCATAATTCTTGACCAGGAAAAAGGCAGAAAATGGCGCAGAAAACACAAAAAACAACCCCAAATCACAGAGATGCCGATTCGCACGGGACTAATATTATCACACGACCTCTGTTTGGCAAAATATGGTAGGTAATTTGCGGTGGAATTTTTACTTATTACGGACATGGCAGATTCGCACGGGATTAAGATCGCAGACGACCTCCGCAATTATTACGAATTACTAGAGGTCCCCAGGCAATACTAGTCCCGTGCGAATAGGGCATTAGACATAAATGTCAGTTTGAAATCAGGCCTGAAATGTCCCTCCAAAGAGGTCATGCTGTTGTAGACCAAGCCTGCTGCACACTGATTGGCTGAGGAAGTGTGTAACTGCGACAAAGCAATGTTTTCCTGAGAGGCAAGTGTTCCAGCGTTGCTTTGTGGACTGGATGGAGTTGACAAACATGGAGGAATGACCAGGCATTGAAAGACGGAGGGTGGTGAGAGTGGTCAGGTGGAGGGTGGTGAGAGTGAAAAAGAGGTGTGTGTGTATGTGTGTGTGTCCATACAGCCTTGGCCTAATGACATAACTACATCCTATTACTCTTAGTATTTAAAGAGAGGCACATAGCTCTTGATTGCGTGTGTGAAATTGCTGATTGTGTGTGGTTGATTGCTTAAATATTCAGTTGACAAAAATGTACAATTCAAAAGTCCAGCGCTGTTTTTGAGTCAAACGTGGATTTATTTATTATTGTGTGAAATTCTGTGTTTGTGTGAGTGTGTACGTGCACACACGTTTGCATGTGTATGTGTGTGGGCAATTGTGTGTGTGTGTGTTAGGGTTTCCGTTAGCCGGCATGTACCGGCCATTGGCCGACTAGAATTTCAATTGGCCGGTAAAAAAAAAGTTGTATTTATTATTATTATTATTATTATTATTAGGCTATTAAATAAAGTAACACAACATTGCAATACGAAAAATTCGAACAATTAAAATCATATTTCAAGTCACACATTTGCAACAAAAGCCCTTCATTGCCGTAGGCTACAGCAATGGCGAAACAGACGTCCCTTACGAAATTCTTTAAAACCCCCACTACTAACGTTAACAATGAAGAGGAGACCTGTGAGGAACAAGAGGAACATGCTGAAAACGTTGAGGCAGTACCAGCGAAAAAACAGAAAACAAACAGATCTTTCAGGCCGAGTGGCTGGAAATCTACACATGGCTGAAACACCACACTCTGGACGGTGTAGAAAAATGTTCTGCAAATTGTGCAAGAGCAAGGAGCAATAAATGATCACAGTCAATGCACTGATCACACTGCATCCGTGCATTTAATGCAACAGCAAAAAGCAATGAAGGAGCACTGCAATAAAGCCAAGCAGTCATCTTCAGATGCACTCATATCGCAGCTCAAAGTTGTATACCACATGTCGCAAAATGACATCCCATGCAGTGTGCGAATTATACCATGGTCTCCGGGGGAGCCGGGGGGCGGGGCATGTACGGGCGATTTTTGTTTTGTTTTGTTTTTGGAGGGGGTTTAGTTTAAATGCCGATCCTGTCATTAATAGCAACAGCATAGGCATAGGCCTATTATAAAGAGAAAATCTGTTGCACACGGGTGGTGCCATAGGTCTATGTACAATATTTACATGAAACACCCGATGGATCATGTTCATGTCAACAGATTTCCCGAATGGGCTACGCAAACTTCAATGAACTTGATAGTAAATAATCCACGGACCACCAACGATGTGTCTTTTGACTGTTTAATTGAATTAACTTAGAATTACTCAACAACTTACATTGTTTCACGATCACATGGGCTATAGCCTATGAGGCTGTACACAGAGCCAAACACACGCGATAAGAGCAGCCAGCGGCACCAACCATGAACAATATGGCAATAGCCTATTATTTACAATACAGCATACAGCACAGACTATAGCACAACACAACCCTCTCACCGCCTGGAGAGACGCAACGCCACATACAGTAGTGGGTGGAGCTGCAGCGCTCCCGCCACGCTTCAAGCGCCTCGTGCAAGCAGGCAACACTTTTTTCATGAATCATGAACTCAAAATACAATTTTATTTCTCTTATTTTACATCTTTGAGGGAAAACCATGGCCAAAATATCATTTATTTGGCAATCATATCAATATTTTAGAGCTCCCCCAAAATTTCACAAACCATGTTTCCAGGGGAGCTCAGGTGGCCACTAGGGGAGCCATGGCTCCCCCTGCTCCCCCCTAACTCTCACCCTGATCCCATGTCATCAATTTGTTGCAATGACCGAGTTGCTAAAATCTCTAAAAGCCCCCGACTTTCGGGTTTATACAGGCATAGTGACTCCATCAATGACATGGAGAGAGCGTTGGAGCAAACCCTGCTGGAAGAACTTGATGACAAATTGCAGGCAAGTGACTTCCTTGGCATAATCATTGATGAAACAGTAAACATAACAGTAACAAAAAAGCTGATTATGTACGTAAAAGTTGAAAGAGATGGAAAGCCCGAAACGTGTTTCTTATGAAACTACGATATACACGCAGGAACAGCGCAGTGCATCTATGATAAAGTGGTGGAAGCGCTACAGGAACGAGGTGTAGTGATCAGTCGGGTGGTGAGTCTGGGATCAGACGGGGCCAGTGTGATGACTGGTAAGTGTGGTGGGGTTGATGCCCTGCTGAAAAAGGAAAGCCTGTTCTCTATTCAACTCCACTGGCTCACTGTTGTGCACTAGCTGCAGTGGATGCATCTAAAGCTGTCGAGAAGGTGTCTGCCTACAAACGCACTGTGAACTCAGTGTACTCGTTTTATAAGCACTCCGCCAGCAGAACAAACCGACTCCGTCAACTTACTGCCACCTTGAACGACGAGGACATGACAAGCTTAAAACAGCACTGCGCTGTCCGCTGGCTCTCCGTAGGCAAGGCAGTGAATGCCATAAAGCTGAACTGGTCTGCTCTCGTGATGGAACTTAACGAAGAGGCTGTCAATGGAAATTCACAAGCCCATGGGATTCTGAATCAAATTCGGACATATCATTTCATTGCACTAAACCACACGTTATCTGACATGCTCCCAGTCATGACAAAGCTGAATTTGTTTTTTTCAAAGAGAAGATGTGAACTTGGCTAACATCAGGCCGATGGTACAAGCCTTAGTAGCAGCACTAACACAGCTGAAAGACAGCCCCGGCCCAGAAGAAAAGTTGTTCAACGAGGGTGTTGCTGACGGTGTCTTCAAGAACGGTACCGTGACACAGACAGATCAGAAGTTCGTTCACGCATTCAAAGCTGTCAGAGAGCAGTACATTCAGCACCTAATTGACGCTCTGAAGGGCAGATTCCCTGAAAACGACATGGACATCCTCAACTGCTTTGTCCACCGGGCGCGCTGCGGAACGTCTCAGCAGCGTCCCAGAAGCGGCGCACCGCGCCGCAGCGCTATCATTCCGTAGCGTTCTATTTTTGACGCGAGCCGTTGCTGAACCGCGTCAATTTCAACAGAGCAGACCGACCGGGCAGGAAGTGAAATAGTAAAAGCCATAGAGCATCCGGTCAATTTTCAAAATAAAAACACCCTCCCGATCGAACACGGCCACAAATCGTTGTCGTTTATAACTGACTTTGTCTATAGGCTACAGCACAACACATTAGGACATAACAACAATAAACCAGACAAGAAAGAAACATTTACTATATAGCCTACCAACTCATGGTAGACAAAAATCTAGGAAAAACGACCAAATCAACAGCAAATCAAATTCTGACAGACAAAGCAACTGCAAGTCAACTTCGGAAAGGCAAAGTAACCTTTTGTTTGTTCTATTTTGACATCCACAAATTATCGCGTGGTCTCCTGATTCTCGTGTGGTCTTGTAGTTCTCGCGTGATCCCGCAAATCCAGCCGCCTCACAGTGCTACGCTGCCGTTACGCGCCCGGTGGAAATTGACGCAGGGCAGAGGACGCAGCCGTTCCGCGGCGCTTACATCCCCGGTGGAAATCCGGTGTCACACAGCCTGCGAGACGCTCATCAGGGAATTTGGCCAGATTTACCCCCGACTGAGCAAAACTGGCAAAGATTGCATGCACCATCCCTGTGTCCAGTGTGTGCGGAAAGGGGATTTTCTCTGCAAAATAGAATAAGAACGGCAATGAGAAGCCGCCTCGAAGAGGAAAAGGTGACGCGGTAGCAGCACCAAGGACTTGCAAACGTTCAACTTCGCAAAGGCAGCAGTGCACTTCACAGCCACAAAGTCACGCCATAAATAGGCTGTAGATTTCAGAAGAATAGCGGCGGCAGCCTTTGTTTTGAAAACAGCTGCAGAAGGCCAGTATTTATTTTTTGTTATATTTGCAATATAATTTAAGAATTAATTAAATGTTTGAAAATAGGTGCACAACTTTGTTTTCGTCCGTTAAATCTCCAATCTAGCCTAATTTAAAATGTAAGGGAGCAAGTAGGCCTGCTTTTTCCTTATTGAAAACTCTGGCTGCAATAGTTTAGTTAGCAGCAAAGTAGGCTATGTTAATTTTATTTTGTATAATAAAATATTTTTGTTACAACACAATGCATTTGGCTTTGTTTTTAAACATGTATTTTTGCACACGCACACACGTATCATTACACACGGACGTGACGACGTGTATTACATATGGCCGTTAAATTTTAAATCCAGGCCATATATATCTTATCCAGGCCACATTGGCCGGCCAAAAAAATGTCTAGCGGAAACCCTGGTGTGTGTGTGTGTGTCCTCGATAGTCTACTATTGCAGACAGGGCAGAGTCCTCATCACTTCCTGTGAAGGGTGAGACTTCCTTCTTGCCAATCAGCAACAGGGCACTTTGAGGAAAGGTTAAACACATAGGCCTGCGCTCGGCACGCAATGCAAGGCCTTGCTCTAAAACACACTGCCTCGCTCTGCAGCGTCTATAGTCTCACAACCTTGGATTTACTGCTCCAAAATGGCCCCACGCTGTTTCAGTTACACATGCTGACGTGGAGGATATAGTCCTGGGAAAGCATTGTTGCTTTAAACTCTTGGGAGGATACTCTGCAGGTAAATCTCATGCAGGGCAGCCCTGTGTGTGGAAAAGTTTACATTTAATTAAGGAGCAAGAATGTCTTAAAATTAGAGCATTTAAGTTTACCAGAATTTGCTCTTGTTAAACTGTGACTACTCAACATTGAATAATGATACAAAAAGCGTCCTGAGAGGACATACAAGGATTTTTGTGATTTTAGTTCTAATCATAAATTAACATTTTCGAATTAATTCAAATAAAATGTACAAATTACAATGTACATTCTAAATGTACATTCTTCCCTTTAATAATTGTATGTTAATTTGGCCACACAAATTAGTTTTGTTTGGCAGCACACTGCCCAAGATGGCTGCCCTTTGGAGAGAGGAGAGAAGCACAAGAAAAGCCTATAGCTAGCTGTGTTGAAATGTACTGCCTACTACATACTCAATGAGTATGTAGTGCATACTGCCTACTAAATTAACATTTAAGTATGCCATTACCAGCAGACCGTTCACACTGAAGTATACAGCCAAGTTTCCCAGAATGCATTTCACACCAACCAATCGCAGAGATTTGAAAGCAGGCTGTTGCAGCTGTTGTAATTTGACTGTTTGTCACTTTATTTAGTTTCAATACTATTTTTCAGTTTATCTAAATGACGACTGTTTGGAAATTGGCTCCAACGTTTTCAGAGATGTGAGGTGACATCTAAATCCTGGCATTTCTCACGTACACAAAATCCACACTATGCAGCACTACATACTCAATTTGAGGTCACACAGTATGAATAGTATGTTAGTATGCAGTTTCAAACACAGCCTATATATAAGTAAAGGGGACAAAGAACATTGTAAAGAAAGACCTTTGACCTTTGTTTTCTTTTAATATTGGATTACTCCATTTGTGCGTTTGGACCTTTCCTTTAATGGAGTAGGCATACTTTGGGTTTCCACATGTGGATAAATGGACTTCTAAAGCTTCATCCTGGACTTTTGGTGGGGTAGGAGCTATGGACCACAGAACACACATAAGAAACTATGTTAACAGAATGCGCCAGTTCTTATTCAGTATCAAGCACACCCTCACTCTGACAGGGGAATATAATTATTTCTACATGGAAAATTATTTTGCGGCCTTGACCTCATAAAACAGAATAGTTTAGAAAATGGCAAATAAAATATGAATACATTTCTTCACCGTGACTAGTTTCCGGTCAGCGTTTCCTGTTAAAGTCATGCAAAATTTCACATACGAGTGTAAATGTACAACAAAACTTGTTATAAATCATGAAACAAAAAAGTTTCCCTGTTCTCTTACCATATTTGCAATAATGCCTATTTTGTAAATGTAATCCAATACCTCTGTGGCTAATTCAGGCCCACCTCATGCGCCATGCCTGGACCTTAGAAACAGAAAAAGTTGTGTGGGAGTCAACAGAGCTAAATTTAAAAAAAAAATGTATTTCAATCTGAATCTCCATGAAATGTTCATGGCAGGGTGTAGAGTGTGTGTGTGTGTGTTGTTGATAGCTGGCCTGAGTCAGACTGATTAGACTCTGGGGCTGGGTGAGGCTGCACAGCTGTGGTGCATGAGTAATCAAGGCCCACAGGATAAACCATCACCACACACACTCAAGAGAGAGCTGTCATGACAGCATGGTAACGTCTGCTCTGGCTGTAATATCTTGCCATCTCCAATATACTGGCTTTACAACAAATGAGGAGCACGGCATGCAAATGAGGAGCACGCCAATGCAATGCCCAATCTCTCGAAACTCAACAACTCAACTAACAAACAATATAGTCGCCGAGAGGCTAAGCAGGGGAAAACTTTACCTGCTGGACGTGCTGGTTTCTCAATAAAAACATCTCTCAATTGCTGATTTATGCATATTTATTGCTGCTAAAACACAAACGGTGAGTTCCTACAGTACATCATTGTGAATCTCCGAGATCATGCGGTCAGCAAAAGTACGACTTCCCCCCTCACCCTCTCAGTTCATTCATTCACCAGGTGAACAGCTGATTTTACTACCTGGCTGATGCACCACCACGTGACCCACATCCCCGTATGTAACCATAGCAACAAACCCAAAAACAATACTAGCTGGCGCCTACAGGCAGTGTTGCCAGATTGGGTGGTTTTCCGCCCAATTGGGCTACTTTTGTTTACGTCAGGCGGGAAAAAAATACATTGGGTGGGTGAATACAATTTGGGCTGCTTTTGTCCACATTTGGCGAGTTTTTAATATTGTGAAAACAGCACTCTCTCTCTTTCTTTTAAATAAATAAATAGCTTTAATAAATACATAAATAGCTTTAATAAATAAATAAATAATTGACACGAGTTGTAGGTTATTCAATCGGCATCTTTTTTTTTTCAATCGGCATTTAATTTGGCAACTTAACAAAAACCTTAACAAAAACCTATTTATCTATCATTTATGTGTGGTTATTTGATGCAGATATGAAGCTCTGGATACTTACGAGTGTTTTCTATTGCATGTGTTATGATTTTACGGCTTTACACGGGTGTCTGGCAACTTTGTGGTTTGGGCTGGTTTTTATTGGATTGGGCGGGTTCTAAGATGTGATTGGGCTGGAAACTGTCAATCTCATCTGGCAACACTGCCTACAGGACATCAGAAATGGTTTGCAGCAAATAAGAGGGCAGAGTGGACACCAACCAAAAGCAGTTGTCTGGCAATGCATATTTTGTCTCATGTGAGTCCCAAGTCCTAATGGAAGTTCGCTAACGTTAGCTAACCTAAGTGTTAGCCTGCTAAATCAGTAAAGATTCTAACTGAAGCTGGTACATTTCTTTGCCATACAAGGAATGGTTCAGATAATGTGAGCTAGTTACTCTATTCTATTTTTTCAATGACATTTACAAGACTTTCCAAACAATAAAGCGATCAGAGCGAATCCCCATTCATTGGACAAAGTTTCTAATCATAGCAACCAGAGCAATAGCGTTAATTTGTTGATTAACTGTTAATCAAAAAGTATATCTAATCTTTACAGAGAACAATAGCAGTCATTGGCTTAGTATGTGTTCAAGTTTATTGATAATCCCCGAACATTAAATCTAGCATTATTTTAGACCTTGTCCATCTGTGTCCAGTCAACATCCAACAGCTCTCACTATATTATCAGATATGTGTTAATGGAACCCTTGTCTCACCAGGTGCAAAAAGCCAGAAACCCCTAAGCCCCGATTTTGTGCCAACTATATTTTCATATCTCAGTTCACCTGATACGAGGAAGAGATTTTACCACATTTCAAGATTTGAACAGACCCAGGCACTGAAATGAAAATGAGCAGTTAGCATTATGGACAGAGAAGAGACTGAGAATACAGGAGGAGACTGACAGGGGATGGACAGAGAAGATGACTAGGAGATGGACAGAGGAGAAGACGGACAGGAGATAAGATGGCCAGGAGATGGACAGGAGATGGACACAGGAGCGGGTGGATTGGAGATAGAAAGTAACTAAGTTTGACATTTCCTGTAAAAATGTCTCCTGCCAAGTCGCAATCAAACAACTGAAAGAGGAATGATTACAGACTGAATTAAAAGGGTCAAGTAAATTAATTATCTTTCAACCAAGAAAGTTTTAAGGAAAACAATAGGAAAGTAAATTAATTAAATGGGCTATAGACGATATCCTGAACATTAATATAGCAGCAAACAACAATTGGCTATGTAGAGATATAGTGGAGTAATGGCGTCCTGACCAGAGAATGAAGGCACCCTCCCTCTGTGTGTTGTAATCTGATTTTCTATCTTCTTTGTTTTGGTGTCCGGTCAGGCCGCGCGTTCATGATAACGCACGCGCCGTGCATGAGATGAGTTAAGAAGGTAAAGAACGCTCCCAATTGTTGTGGTTTGAGATGCTGGTGCTCTAGTGCGACATCTTGTGGCTAAATATATCGTCTATAGCCCATTTAACTGGCCTGCCTTCATATGCTAAACTATATGTTGCGTTGCCTTTTATCTCATTGTTAAAGCTGAAGTCCTGTTTGTCACCTTTCCAGCAGTTTTTATTAACATTAATGCACCTGAGAATGAACTTGCCACTTTTCTTTTTAGCTCATTTATTTCATGTGTCAACATCAACATGGTTTTCAACAACACACTGAATGTAATGCATGAGGCGGTGTACTATCATAAGGTGGCCTAGCAGAGAGCAGATCCTATCAGGCTGTGTACTATCATAAGGTGGCCTAGCAGATCCTAATTAGTCTCCCCATGTGCTACTGCACAGCTTTGAGAATTGTACCAGTATTATAGATTGCTATAAAATATTCATTTAAATCATTTTTGTGTTATATCTAATGTTATCTGTTTCGTCATTCTTTTATTTTTCATTTAAGTTACTCGCTTGTTTGCCTATTTTGTCTATCAATCTGCTCCGGAGATTGATAGACAGACATACAGACAGACACATCACTTAGTTTGGTTTCTTGGTTTTTTGGTTGTTTTTTTTTAGCCTGCTTGTTTTGTCTTTCTCTTCGGGTGAATAGCACTAGTCCTGCGGTGCAATTTCATCAATACTTTGCACAATGTTCACACCACATATTTGTTTTATGATAATTGCACACATACAAACAAGTAGGCCTACTCTCATACTAGGAAGCCATGACTTCTGAAACTTTTAGTTTACTTTGAAGCTGTGCCGTAACCGAGTCGGACTCGGCCCGATGAGTAGATCTGAAAGCCACTGACGTCCATGCAGCAATCCTATGCAATATTGTAGTTTTATTTTATATTAAAATAACACATTTGTTTTAACGAAGTGAACCACTTAAGAAATTAAAATGTAAAAACGATCAGTTGATAAAAACTCGATTCTGCAGCAATGGTCTCCGCCGGCTCCGATTCAGACAGGGAAACATACGCACTTGTGAATTGACTTTTTTTAAATGAACTATTCCAATATTCATTCGTAAAACCTACGATTAAAAGCTTGAAATTATGTACAGTTGTTTGATGAATTGCTATTTTTATTCTCAATTCTTATCATTTTGGTGCTAGTGATTTTCCTTTGGCGCTGGCTCAAACATGTATGGCTGAATCTCACCGATGTTTCCGCTAGCCATCTTGATGCACACTGCTCTCTTTCACCTTTCAACCTGAGTAAGCAGTGGTGGTGGGTGGGCGCGAGGCCTGTGATATTTGCATTTCATGAATATTCATAGATCCCTCATTCTCAATGAGGGAGAACAGTAGATGTGCTTCCAGCCCCATTTAGTAGTTGTTGTTTTTTTTACTTTGTATGTGGAAAAACCATGTTAAACAAAATAATATTCATTGCAGAGTATTTTCACACTTTAAAACGTGCCTGGAGGGGGACTTTAAGACAATGCCAAGATAATAAAATCACCATTTACAAATGTAATTTTCAGTTGTAAGCTTTCCATACATGTCATTAGAGTAACTAATATAATGTTAAAAAAATGTTGCTTCAGAATGTGAGTGTAAACATTACAATACAGTGTGCATCTTTTAGTCTTGCATGCTTGCCTTTGATAGCTTAGGTGATTTTTTTATTTTCAGGATTTTCCTGCACTCATAACATTTCCACACTTTTGGAACCCTAGTCAGCTGCAAGCAAGACCTGTGAAAATTAGATAGACTATATAAATATAGTCAGGCAATATCTCGATATCAGTGACTGGAAAAGCTTCACATCCAATTACTGATATTTTCTCTGCATACCTTTTCTGTTCTTTGCTAAGTGAAAAAGGAGTGTCATTGGTGGTGAACAACACTAGTATTATGTAGCTACATGTGTTACATCGGTACCCAACATGGCAGCAACAACAACAGACATAGTCAGAAGTCACATGACTGCAAGGCATCTATAAACTGGCTTTACATCTACCTGTGTCCTGTGTCGGAGGAGCCCAGCACAGCCACTTAGGTGTCGTGTGGCAGGGGTCAACTGCTACACAGGGTTTGTCTAATTAAAATATAATTTTCCACACCAAGAAACATGTAATTTGTTGATTAGTTTACTGGCTTAAAGTATGGCTCAAAGATGGAGCGAAAAGCAGCAGGAGTAGCTTTGATGACAGTGTATGAGTGACACTGTGTTTTTATTTGTATAGTACTAGAGTCCGTTTCAGTTTTCAGTTTCTGTTTAATTTTTTGTACATATACAGCTGTACCCATTACATTTTTTAAACAAATTAGATATTTATTGATGTGGAAAATTCAATTTATATTAGACAAATCCTGGCCAGGAACATTTACTGGAGATTCAGATTGGAATCAAAACTTTTTAAAATTTAGCTCTGTTGACAACCATACAACTTTCTCCATTTCTAGGGTCGAGGTGTGACACATGAGGTGGGTCTGACTTAGGCACTCTATAGGCCTATCTATAAAAATATGTAAATATAAATTCCCACCTGACACCACTACAGTGGGAGTGTTGGATTTATTTTAGCTTACTTTGTTGTAGAAAAAAAACAAGTTGATGGCAGCTAGGGTAACATGTGAGTTTTAAATATGTCATGATAGCCTTAGGGACTGTACGATATTTACCGGGGGGGGAGGGCCGGTCGTCAGGGGGGGAGGGCCTAGGATAATTTTTTTAAGCCTTAGCCCAGGATAATATTTTTGGCCTGGGGGGAGGGCCGAGGAAAATTATTTTATGGGGGGGCAATCGTCATGACTCATGCCGAGTTCGATGTTTAAATGAAAGATAGGATAGCCTGTAAGGAAGTGAACGTCTCCTTTACCATAACCATAACCCTTTTTGGAGTGAATTGTTTCACAGTAGACTGCGGACGCTGTAGACTCTGCTCTGCGAGCGGACGCTGTAGACTCTGCTCGTCTCATACCACCGCGAACGGGTTTATGAGACCCCAGATCGTTTCACACAGACGCGGGAGGGTACCTTTGGCGTCAGTATCCAGGGCTTAATTTGGGCCGGAACACGCCGGAATATGTTCCGGCACCTCCAACGGTGGATCCGGAACGATCCCCCCCCCCCCCCCCCCGCCGTCAGTGGTTACGATCGCGCAACCCCGTCATCAGTCCGCGGTCCCCCCCCCCCCCCCCTCCCGTTGACAATCACGAACACCCCCCCCCCCCACACACCCACCCCCGGGCGTGACAAATCGTCGGTAGGCCTATATTACGAGTTGGGATGAGAACGGGTTGTCTGCCGAAACCGTCAAGTCTAAATCATGCGATAGGCGCGCACGATGACATCCTCACAGCATGCACACGGGCTGTGTGTGGACTCGGGTCTGCGGCTGAGTCCGCGGCCGGGTCCGCGGGTCCGGTGCTGGGTCCGCGGCTGGCGGGTCCGGTGCTCCCCCCCCCCCCCCCGTTGACAATCGCGCCGAATGTAGAGCATATTGTAATGCAGCGTTGAATGGATGAATAGCTTACATAAGGGTCCCCAGCACTTTTCAAACCACACTCAAGCTTATGGTTATTGTCCCCACCACTTCTAAAACCAAACTGACGCCACTGACCACATAGACCAAGAATCGCAGGGTGATCATTAGTCGCTCTTAGTCACAGTAGTTTGTGTTTTGTCTTATAATAGCCTATAAGGTACAATGTCATCAGCCAAGTTGTGAAATTATTGGGGGAGTCTCGTAACATTGATAAAAGCAGGCTTGTCCCCATTCTCAAGTTCAAGGCACAGCGTGGCATAAACCCCTGCTCTTGCTGCGTGTGTACCCGTGTGTGTGTATGTGTGCTTATGTGGCCGTTTTAACCTTGTAAACGTCATTTTCCGACCAATTTTATTTGATTCACGTAGCGGGGAGGGCCTAGGAGAATTTTTTTGAGCCGGGGGGAGGGCCCCGGAAAAAAAAATTTACCAGGGGGGAGGGCCAGGCAGAACATTTTTAACCCGATCGTCTGGCGACCGGCCCTCCCCCCCGCTAAATATCGTACAGTCCCTTAATAGGTGAGACTATGTTGTGGTCACAGCAGTCTGCTGTGTTTTTCCTCCTCCTGGGTTTGCCACTCCTCCTGTCTGTCGCACTTCACACCTGGCCGTCATCTGCAATCATGCTCACCTGGTCGTCATCTCCAATCAACTCCCCTTCATAAACCCTTGGATTCCCTGCTGTCGGTGCCAGATCGTACTTCGCTCTACAGTGGTAATGATACGTGCCTGGCTCCAGTTTACCTTGTTACCTTGTTACCTCGCTACCGAACTCTCGTCTCTTGTTGCCTTTGACCACAACCTAATTCTGTTTCTCTCTGCCTGCAGTTATCCGGATCACGCACTCCAGCTCGCCTGCTGCACCCTCCCCCCGGCTTCCGCGTCCTCTACCTGCTCCTCCACCTCATTCAATAAACCCTCTTGCATCAATTCAACACTGTCTCTGTCTGCTCTTGGGTTCAGAATCGTTTACCACAACAGACTAGTTATTATAGTCTCACAAATCAAGCTCAAATCTGATGGCGGACGAGCTCAAATCCCGATGAACGAGACGTTTCATTTTCTTTCACTTTAAATGTATTTCAACCAATCATGTTGCTGGGGGCAGGGATCTGTAGACCTGTGTTACATGGAATGGGTCTCTACCGGAAACAACCTGACTGGTGGAACCACAACAAACGTTATATGGCTGACCATTAATCTCGGATCCAGAAGAGGACTGATAGCATAATACCAAAGAGCGATAGCATAATCTTCCCATTGTCGGTATCCCTCCTTGGCCAACAGCCAGTGTTGGAAAGTAACTAAGTTTTACTCAAGTACTGTACTTACAAATTGGAGGTTCTTGTACTTTACTTTAGTATTATCATTTTCAGCTACCTTATACTTCTACTCCACTACATCTCAGTGGCAAATATTGTACTTTTTACACCACTACATTTATCTGACATCAATAAATATCATCTAATAATATAATATACAGTATATTATTCTGAAATGGGCCATTTTGCACGATGAGTAATTTTACTTTTGGTAATTTAAGTATATTTTGATGCCGATACTTTTACTTCTTCCACCACTGCTTACAGCAAACACAAACACGGCCAGCACTGGTAAACTCAACTTTTCCCGTAGGAGGTGGGAAGACAAGTGAAAACATCCTGTCCAGACACCAATGTCCTGAGACAAAGTGTCAAAAGTTTAAAATCAAACCTGTGTAGTAGACTAGCCACTGTACACTATACATTGGTTAAAATCGTCTTCTGAAACCTCCATCTTGCGCTCGCAAATGAGTTTATCTTCAGAAGAATATATCCGTAACAAAACAGCGAAACTCAGCCCCTCTCACTTTCTGATTTCCAGCCCAGGCGCTGTGCAGTCCCCTCAGAAGTTTGGCTATAGCATTGTCCAACTGCTTGATCCGAGATAAGAAATTATAATACCCTAACATATATTTAATGATTTTGCCAATTACCTATGTACATTCTGACAACACAGATCTCTTCCCTAACCAAATTAACCATAGTACACACATGGATGATCATTTTTTTCTCATTGCTTCTTTTGATGTTTATAACAAAATGTGACTACTGTGGCCAATTACATGGTTGCATAAAGCTCTTTGCTAGATGGTGCCAATTTTCGCTAAATGGTAGGCCTGGTCTTTGTAGTTAGGAGGAGCATGCATGTGTGCATGCGTGCGTGTGTCGGGTGGGTGGTGGGTGGTGGTTGGGTTCCCACTGGAGAGGAAGGCGGTGTGGTGGACTTCCCTGGATCCACTGGGCCAGTACTGACCCACCTCCCTCTTCTCTATTTCTGTGTCCCTGTGGGACAGGGCCCTCAGTCTGCCTTCTCCCAGGGACCTCCATGGTACACCATGAAGAGACCAGACATCTGAAGAGATTTAGACTTTTGCTTACTTAATTTTTGTCTCTCACACTCTCACTCTCTCTCACACACACACACACACACACACAGCTGTAAACAGAGGGCATCACTCAGAAGGTAGGTGTTTTCTTTTTTTTTTTTTTAGAATGACAGAATCAGAAGAGAGAGTCAGCCGAGAGCGAGAGTGTTGCAGGTAATTACAAAACCAGGTTGTTTATTTGACAGGACAGGATTTGTGGACAGGACATGATGCGACTAGACAGGACATGGAAGTGGAGGACAGCTATAGATTGAAGGACAGAACAAGAGTGCAGCGAAATGAAGGATAGGAGAGTCAGCTAAAATATATGTAATAAATGTCCTCATGAACGTGCATTAATCAGGATGTCTGATAATTTGACACATGGTACAGCCATCTGTCTTTATAGTTGTGGTCACCCCCCCCCCCCCGACCCACCCACCCCAATAGTCTAGCTTGTAGAGTGTATCAACTTCAAAAAGTCAAGTTTGTTCGTCAAGCAAGGGGAGTTTGTGACAAAGAGCTTAAAGATGTTTGGTAGGGATTTGGTTATTGTGAATGGCCGAGCACAAGTGCTTTATGGTGTATGGTATGGCTGATATGGTGCATTTATCCACCAGAAAGTAGTGAACAAATCCTGCCACAGGAGATAGATAAACTGAAACGTTATCCAGAATGCAGTATTCCATTTCTAAATATATTTTTTCAATGATCAGAAGACTAGACTTAAGGACAATGAAAATTATCCTAGCCTGTCAGTTGGTAGTACATAGTACAATATCTTTCTCCAACTTGAATGAAAGACTTAAATAAAAATAAAACAAAACTATAATAAGCCGGTACCAGCCCATTCAAGGGCTGATTTTACGCCTTATCGGGAGGGAGAAGGACAAGTGCAGGTCACTCTGTTTTAACAGTTGGAGACGGTATGTAAGTCCCTGCTTGGGGTGTGTGTGTGTGTGGGGTTGGTGGGGGGGCGAGGGACTGAGAGGAGGGAGAGAGAGGATGTGACTGGGTGGAGGAGAAGTCCTGCTTGATTACTGACCTCCCCTCTTCCCCTGACATCCTGTCCTGGTACATGGTGTGGGGGGGTTGGGGGGGGACGTTAGATGATTAAGCACCTCACCTTACAAAAGCATCAAGCCTCCTAAAGAGAAGGAAACAAGTGTGTGTATGTGTGTGTTTAGCATTAAACAATAACTATACAGACAGCACACTGTTATGTCCATGAGTAACAATGTCAAAAAAAATATTTGACTTACCAACAGTCCAGAGTAACACAATCAATGTTCTTCAAAACATATACAATGAATGACACGACTATAGAACCTAACCAACCATCTCTGTTAGTTTCCAGGCAGAGTTGGCCGACTGTTGATCGATGCTTCAACTGAACAGAAGAAAGCGACATACAATTGTGTAAATGTCATAAGGTCAAATGCCCATTGAAAATGACAGATAGCTTATTGCTGTGCTGATGGTTTTTGCTTATACATACATACACGTCACATTACACACATTAGGCTACTCTGTTATTACGTTGTACAAACTGAAAATAAAACTAAGCAATGCAATCACTTCCTCTTATCATTCTTCCTATTGTGTGAGATAATAAATGCAATATAAAATATATGTGTATTAGTACTAGTATGGTATAGTGGTACATCATTTGAAATGTCACACATAACCCCTTAAATATGTGTGTGATGGTGCTGTGGGATTTCCGAGGACGGGAGCAGCATTTCCACATCGATGAGCGTGCTCCGAAGGATTCCTCTACTGAAACCTCCGACAACAATTGAATAGAAGGAAGCGCTGCTCGCTGACTATTTTCCTCTCCAGAACTACCACCACTTCCCTTGCATGCCTCTACTCAGCTCATCTGAACCTGGCGGACGCACGACCACACCACGCAATGAACATGGAAAGATTTCTTTTAGTTTTTGTATCTATACTACTATGTTTTACCTCCACCTGTAAGTATATATACATGTATATCAACTGCATGTGGGATTCTATGAGGATCGTTGTGTTTTAAAGGGGATGGTCGGTCTGGTAGAAGGAATGGTAGCCTATAGCCAATGCAATGCGGAAACCAAAAGTTCATCCTTATCTCTATACACAAAGACGGGTCATGAAAAAGGGTTTTTCTTCCCAGTTTTGAGGAAAGCCTGTTTTAACGTTACATTGCCTGTAGGTTATAACAACTGATTGTAAACATTTATTTTATTAGGCTATTTAGAAAACTCCTGTACTGTACAACATTTGTTTTATTGATCAGCAGTTATATATCTTAAGGTTTTTGAACCAAACAAGTAATGATAAAGATATTTGAACCAGCACTTAACAGCCTAATGTTAATCCTTATTCATTTAGAAATCAACCATGTCTTGTGGAACAGGACATGTGAGAGGGAGTTATATTCTGTGTGTGGAGTATCCATAATAACGAATAACGAACATTTAATTCAAATAGCATTTAAAATGAAAACAAAAATCTGCATTAGGCCTATAACTGTATCCATTGGGTTATTTGATATGCTTACTATATTTGGAGACCATTATACATTGTATACAAATATTTTAGAATAGACTACAATATTGTCATATGTCATGCGTCACTTGACTTATAAACGACAAAATGTGGGCATAAAAAATACAAGGCCTATTAATTCACATTTGATTAGATTTGCTGTAGGCTTATATGACATGAAAATGTAAGAACAAAAATGTAGGCTACTATAAGCCTATGTCACTTTGGATAAAAGCGTCTGCTAGTGAATACATAAAATAAATAGGTCTAGTCAGTTGTAGGCCTAATGGAAAATATATTGAAAACCATTAATTACTGACAATTTGAGAAGTCCCTTTAACCTTTCGTTTATGGATGACGGGCAATTGTCTCTTTGCAGCGGCATTCGTAATCGTGGAAAACCCCAAGAAGCTGTGTCTCTCCACGGACAAATTGACGGTTATACTTGGGAAATGCGACCCGACGAACTCCGCTCAGCAGTGGGAGTGGACGAGCGGCATGCAGCTGCTCCACGTGAAGTCGTCCCGGTGCCTTTGGGCCAATTCGAGCGGCAACCTACCGCAGGACGCGCGCCTGGTCCGGCTCAGCCAATGCGAGGGCGCGCCGGCCTGGAGGTGCTACGACTCCAGAGGAACCTTCGGATTGGCCGAGACGCCAGAGATGTACCTGAGGAAAGCAGGCACGCGCGCCGTCATTCATGATGACCCCCGCTATTCTAACTGGACCAAATATACCGCGGATTCAGGGGCAACACAGGTGATTTCGTCTCTATGTGAAGAACAAGGTGAGTCAGCAGAATAACTGGGAGCTGTGGTTGCCTCTTTCCTATAGTGCATTAGATGGAGTGTTATGTCTATTGTGACTTTGCTGTATATGTTCATCAGTTGGTTTCACATAATAGGGCATTCATGTTTCATTCTTGTATTTTACACATTTTACATAGCCCATACTTCTACGGTAGTATTTAACATAATAGAATGACTTCTGGCTGGCTTAATAAATCAATAAATATTTGATTGTAGGCCTACAATAAAATATACCAAAATAAAGGATATGTGTGGTTGAAGTTGCATTGACAATTCTACAAGGTATTCATTAATATCATCATCACCATATCATATCCTATATCATATCCATCATATAGGCATACACAGTGTATAAAGAATGTGTTCATGAGATCTTAAGAAAGTCAACAACTTGGTTGTTGTTGTTGTGATGTGCAGCGGAAAAGACATCTTATAGGAAAAACATCACAAATGGGATAGCAAATAGTAGCTTCCTAAAGACCGTCTGCTGGCTCATACACATTTTTTTGTGACATTCATGTGATGTCCTGGTCATTTATATTTCAGTCAGTTTCTTACAATATTGAGCTTTGATGACATGGCATTACACCTTAATATGAACAAAGTATATCTCCTAAGACCCTGTGGGAAAAGCTAAAACACATTTGGATCCAGTGCAATATAATCTGCAGATAACTGAAATTCAAGTCATATGTCGAATTTGCTAAACAATATAGGCCCACAGTATATTATATCAGTTGTGTTGGCGAAAAAACTGTTGATTGTATATTGTATTGTGTTTCATAATGTAGTATCGTTTGTGCAGAGGTTGGGTTACAAATTGCCAACCCAATTAAAATGCATTCGTTTTGCAGTGCATTTTGTTCATGGGACAGCAAGGGTATGTTTCATTTGATTATTCCATAGCATGACGTGATGCTCACCCTGGTTTGGCGGTCATTGTGTGAATCATTTAACACTAGATTGTTAAGTACTTATCTTGTGTAATTAATTTAAAGCCCTAAAGTGTACATATACATCTGAATAAAGCATGCATATCTGTAGGCCTGTGATATTTTAGCTGGGTGATAAATCCAATACCAGTATTATATTGTATTAAGATCACCAATTGGTATCAAGAACTATATATAAAATGTTGTGACAGCTCATATCTCTCCCTGACTTTAGCATCTTTCTCTTGGTGTTGACCCACTAAAAGCTCATTAGGAATGTCCCCGGTTTAATTTCCAACAGCGGTAGGTTTAGTCTTCCCTTGTTGCTTGAAGAGTGGCAAGCCTGAAGGATTCTGAAGTCAGACAAATGTCAATGTTACATCTAAGCCCTCTTTCAGACCAAATCCTCTAAATTTAGAAATGTCTAAATTGCTAGCAATACAAACATGAAACAAAATACAATTATTCAGACACAAACTTAATGTGGTGAAAATGTATACAATTAAATACAATTATATTTGACATGCATAATACATTTGAGGTGTGTCGATTTTAGGACTTTTTTTTATGTGTGAAGTTAGTGTTTAATTAGAGTTTCAAGTTGTGGTTTTAGAGCCAGCCTTTAGCGACCAAACATGCTGTAACATGCTTGTAAGATATTTGCCTCAACAGCCAGCCACAATCAGTATCAGAGTAATAAGCATTATGCATCCAAAATAAATCAAATCACAACGATCCAAAAGTTTTAGATGTGTTCTGCCTTCTCCATTGTTTCCTTTTACTCCTGTTTTTGTGCTGTATTGCCTTAAAGTTCTAACATAACTATGTGTCGTTTTGCTTGTTTTACAGACACTAGCCTAGTCTCAACCTCAGTGTATTCTTCTACACACAAACCACTTGGAGCCAGCAGTAGTGCTGATTCTATATTAAAAACCGCAGCAATAACGGATCTTAATGAACAGTGGACAAACACAGCCACAACAAACAGGATCACCAAACACATTTCCAAACCCACATCCAAGAACAGCACCTCTTTGAACAGGATCGCAACCTCTGTTACTGATGTTATCCTGGATCGGACCAAGAGGGCAACCATAACACAATCGGTCCCTGGTGTTTCAACATCTGTCACCAAGCTATCGGTGCTCGACAACAGCACTCTGGCTGCTCCGTCGTCCAGCCAATCTCTGTCCACGGCAGACGCATCAGCAGATGTATCGTCAGCGAACGCTGCAGGCCTACAGACCCCAGCGACAGGGACGAGGGGCGGGACAGAGATGCTACCAGCGCACCGGGATCCGCTGACCTCTGCTCATGGATATATGCCAGTATCAACGGCGGCCACATCTGCCAGTCTGGCTTCCGCTACAATTTCCTCGGAGCCCAGGGCAAGTGGCAAGACGGATTCAGCTGTCCCCTCTGAGGCCTTGTCTGCGACCTCTGACGCTGACGTTGCTGCTACTGGTGTTGGTTCTTTGTCCACCCCCGTGGATGTTGCTAACACAATGTCAAACTTGCCTTCTGCTCAGACACAGGTGATACACACCACCACCTCCGGGAACATTAGCACTGCATCGATAGAGACAGACGGCCGGGCCATGTCAAAGCCAGCTCCACTCGCCACTGTGGATCACTTCACAGACACGGAGGGGACCGACACGGTCCAGTTAACTGCCGAGTCAAGCACCACGGACAGGGATCTACCACCACTAAACCATCAGGCCACGTCTGATACTGCGCCCTCCATGAATACGACCACGCTCACCCAACGGAAAACACGGAGCGCACCCCTCATGACCTCCCCCCCAGTGAGAGTTACGCCACTTTTATCACATTCACCCACCACCGTGATAGCCGCGCCCCTTACTACAACACATCCACCTTCCACCATGATAGCCGCGCCCCTTACTACAACACATCCACCTTCCACCATGATAGCCGCGCCCCTTACTACAACACATCCACCTTCCACCATGATAGCCGCGCCCCTTACTACAACACATCCACCTTCCACCATGATAGCCGCGCCCCTTACTACAACGCATCCACTTTCCACCATGATAGCCACGCCCCTTACTACAACACATCCACCTTCCACCATGATAGCCACGCCCCTTACTACAACACATCCACCTTCCACCATGATAGCCACGCCCCTTACTACAACACATCCACCTTCCACCATGATAGCCACGCCCCATACTACAACACATCCACCTTCCACCATGATAGCCACGCCCCTTACTATAACCCACCCACCTTCCACCATGATAGCCACGCCCCTTACTACAACACATCCACCTTCCACCATGATATCCACACCCCTTACTACAGCACATCCACCTTCCACCATGATAGCCACGCCCCTTACTACAACACATCCACATTCCACCATGATAGCCACGCCCCTTACACATCCACCTTCCACCATGATAGCCACACCTCTTACTATAACACACCCACCTTCCACCATGATAGCCACGCCCCTTACTACAACGCTTTCACCTTCCACGATGATAACAATGCCCCTTTCTACAATGCACCCACCTTCCACCATGATAGCCATGTCCCTTACTACAACGCACCCACCCACCACCTTGTTAACCACACCGCTTACATCATCAACTCCGCCTAAGAGATTAACTTCTCAAACAATAACTGCACCCATCACAACCACGACCACTAAAACAATAACCACATCCACGATGCCAACTGCCACGCCCCTTATCACAACCTTGAGGATTATGGCTTTTTCGACAACGCCCACTACACCATCAACCAATTCCACTACAACTACATCCATCACCATGACAACCACGGCCACTACACCATCAACAACAACAACTACCACTACAGCTACAACTACACCCATCACCATGACAACCACCACAACCACCACCACTGCTGTTCCAACGACCACAACGGAATTTACTAGCGCTGAACCAGTAAGTCAAATACTTCTTTGTGTCCGTTTGTCTAAAATAGATGCATGATTGCCAAAATGGTATTGTTTACCTTTACTGTGAAAAAGTATTTTGCATTTAAGTAAATCAAAATGTACTTTTCACATGACTTCACTGTCACAGACAAGTTGAGCTCTCTCTGGCTGGAACCTCCTTATGGTAGAGAGGGCTAAACTAGAGCCTAACCTAGAACTTTAACCTACAGCCTTTGTCTAGTCTTTGCCCATTTATCTTGTATGGTTTGGAGACATCCATACTGCCACTAAGACTGCATGAATTGGTCTGGTAACAAGCAAGCTTGTTTCAGCTGGGTGCCACAAGTAAGGATTAAAAGTCCTTACTTGAAACCACAAGAGGTGGGTTTTGACACTGAGCGGTCCACTAAGGCTGGACTAAGGCTCAGAGGTTTAAGCCATAACCTGTAGAAAAATGGTTCTGCACTTTATGACAGATGAGTCTGTCATAAATGCTGTAATGCTGTGAGAAGTATGTGGGGCAGTAGTATACTTGCTTTTACCGGTCTAGCCTTACTTCCGTTTGCAACAAATTGGTGTTAGCAGCCAGCCATTGGTAAATTGAGCTTCCCGTTCCGCCCTTCGAACCAATCTGCCCAATCACAGCTCAAACGCCACCCGATTGATCTGCCTAAATTGTTAGGGTCTTCCTCCAGGCTGTCTTGTAGAACGAAGTTCTACAAGACAGTTTGTTACAAGACTGTTAGTTTGTTACAAGACTGTTACAAAACACATTGTACAAACACTAATCCAAAAGTGTTTTTTTGTTTGGTTCTCCTAAGTTTATTTTATTCTACATTATATTCATGTTGTTTTATATTATATTATATATTATATTGCAGTTTATTTAGAAATACCAAATGGTCACAGCAGTTGATTTTGATGACGAGTCATCTTGTATTATAGACAATATATAGAAGATTCATTTATTGCGCTTTGAGATGTGTGGGGACCTTTTCTTGACATAATTCACATTATGTCAATCCATCCCTTATATATATATATATATATATATATATATATATATATATATATATATATATATATATATATATATATATCACTTACATCAATGGGAATGTCCAGAATCATTGTCACTGAGAAAAAACATGTTCCTGGTGACAAATAATAATAGCAGCTGAATGACATAAAGTGGACACCGTTATTCCAACATTTGGGTGGGTGTCTGCAGACATTATGGGTGGGTTTAGCACCCAAATGCCAACGTATCGCTCTGCTATTATTAGAGCGTTGATGTTGGCTCTGGGTCTGAGTGAGACCGTTTCCTCTCATGGGAGAGACCAGTAACTTCTATTCTAACATAACAATAGCTTGCTTTGCCTAATTGGCTGTGGCTAGTTTGATGCTAAAGGTCCTAAGAGAAAGTCCAAGGCCGACAGGAAGGAAAGAAGGGTGTGGTGTTCGGCTGGAGAGAGGTGGCCTGCTTCTGTTTCACAGTTTAGTGAAAGTTTAGAAAGATTAGACGGACAACTTTAGCAAATGTGTGCAGTCTTTGTGGAATAAATCAACCACTGGCTGGGAAACATATTAACCTATTTTAATCGGTGGATTTAAGGATGGATGTCTGCTGAGTTTCCATTGAGTTTGTATGTAAGTGGGCCTACAACAGCCTATGTTAGTACACCGGTAAATCGTTTTTAAGGTGTTTTTTTGCCCTGCATCTCTTGGGGTCATGTGTTGGGACAACTGGAGACCCCACAGCCCACCGTCAAGACAAGCCTATATTTTTTGCTCAAGACAAGACAAGCGAGAGTGATGCACTTCTTAAAAAGCCTAGTTGTTTCAGCAATGAGGACGTTTTCATTATTTTAAAGACTAGCATGACAAGAGACCCTGGGGCAGCCTGTGTAACCGTGGTATTTATTGAACGGACGGATTTGATCAATCGACCGCAATGCTCAGATGTGCAGCGACTTATTTAGTCGCTGTCTTCTTCTGGGGGCATTTCAGGGTGAGTCCATGACACCTCGGTCCACCGGACCTTCCGTACTGTCCCTAGTGCAGACATGTCTCCTATACTATGTGTTATTGTCCCCTCACCAGATCCAGACGACCGAGGCTGCGTTGTGCTCCGTCAACATCACGGAGATCAACGCCGGCGCGGACCGCGTCGTCCTGAAGGTCACCACCCCCGGTACCGGCTGTAACTTCACGGTGTCCCACGGCGGCGCCGCCCGCCAGGCCTGCGTCCCGGCCGGGCGGCGCGGCGGCGGCGCGGCGCACCGCTGCGAGGCGCGACCGCTGGAGGCTGGCACGCTGTACGGCCTGGCGGTGCGGGCCGGGGATGATGGAGAGGAGGCCCGCGTCGCGGTGCGCACAGGTAGGAAGAAAAGCTGAAACAAAACATGGTGTGTGGGTCTACCTCCAAACCTGGTCCTTTTTTTAATCGTGCTAAATGTGCCATTATTCATGCTGATGGATGAGATGATGCGTGCAGATGAGGTTGTATGCAGATGAGATTTTACGCATATGAACATATTAGGCTACATTTAATCTTTAATCAAAGACACAAAGCTAATATTTAAATAAAATAAATGCGTTTTAAAAACAAAATAATGAAGGAATGCTTATTTTATTTAAAGGCTAGGCTATACATAAACGAAAGGGATAATATTCTTTATTATTATAGGCTATTTATATAGCCTAAAGAAAAATGGTAGCCTACATGGCGTTAATATATTTCCTCTCATCAAAAATGCAAGGCATGGCATAATCTGCCAAGTTATAGGCTACAATAAATATACTACTTTTTATATTTTAAAGTCCCTGTTAATGTGTTAATGTGGCACTCCCAGGTGTAGTGTAATTGTTAAGTTTGTGATCCTGTGTCAAGCCACGTTGTGGAAACGTGACTTGAACTTTCCCCATATAAAAAAAAGATAATATATTGAAAGTTTGGAAGTTACATTGGAGTGAAGTCTTGAAACATTAGCTGATGACTCCACTGGCCGCTGGGAGGTCGACACTTTGCCCTTGGCTCCTAATTCTCATCAGACGGCTCTCTCCCTACATCCTATGTCCACTGTCAAGGCCGTGACCTGAAAGTACTGCCAAAGAAAATCTTGGCAGAAACGGAAGACTTCTCAAAGTTCTCTGAGACGTACTATTCCTCTGGTCCTCAGGTCGCTGGCAGAGAGCTATCTAACAATGGCGTACATCTAATCTAAAGTGTTTGTTTCCAGGTACATCTTAACCTCCACTACACCAACCCCCCCCCCACCCCCCACCCCACCCCACCCGGCCAAGCCACTTCCATTGTTTCAGGGCGGATACCGGAGGCCTTAAGATCCATTACCCTGCATGAGGGCCAGAACTACCAGAGTACATTAGCGCTCTAGATATATTTTTCCTATTAGTTGAGAGGTGAACACATGATTTCTTGTTAAATATTGCACACATTTAATATGAAATATGACACTAGTCTAGAAAATTCTCTAGACTAGTGTATCTCTTCCGAGCACTGACAATATTTGATAAGAAAGTAAGTGAGTAAGAAAGAGACACTAGTCTAGAGAATTCTCTATTTTTCTTGATGTCACTAAAAAGTGCAAATTCACTTTTTTTTAATCATCTTTCCCTCTATTTTGTATTAATTATTGACTCCAGTAACTTGGGGAAACTCTTGAAATAATCATTTCATATCAATAATTGACATTTCGGCTAAAATAAGAAATTATTATTTATTATAACATTCTGCCCTTTAAGAAAATGTACATTGTTGTAAGATAAATGTCAAGAACAGTATAATGACCTGGAGAACAACACAGCAACCTGTTTCATAAAGGAGCTGATTCTTATCTCCTCATTGTCTTCCAGCGGGTGCTGTATTAAACGGGTGTGAATAGAACATACATGGGCTTGGTGGGCGCCAGCTAGCAGGGGAACAACAAAGGCTCCTTAGGGAGGAAGCCATTATGAAGAATGGGTCAAAGGTCAGGATGGAGCTGGGAGGTGGTGTACTGACTCTAGCTCCACTTCTCTCCTCTGTTGGACTCGGGTTTTTTTTATGTTGTTTCCCACTGGCTTGAGATATACACACAGGTCTCCAAGTAAAAAAAAACACATTCTTGAAGCAGTCCAAACAATCTTATCAGCCTCCGACATCTCCTGCCACCATTGGAAGCTTTCAGCAGAACCACAAAGACAGGATGTTCACAAGGGGGCCAGCCATGCATTGTGTAACATTGAGAACAAAAAATGTTTAATGTTACTTTACATAACCACATGCAAAAACTCTCCAAGATTCAAGAATGTTCTTTGAGGATAAACCTGCACTGCAGCCTTCACTTTTTGTCCAAAATGATTTAACTTGATCAATCAACTACTCAGGAATGTTTCCCTGTAAATCAATTAGTTTAATTCTGAACAAAAGTGATGGCTGCTGTGAAAACATTTAAGCAACGTGACTACATTTCATCTTCAGTAAAATGTAGTTCCTGCAATTTACTCTCTCTCAGTGGTGTAACGTCATGACGATAGGCCCCGGTGCAAATATTTTTTTTGTGCCCCGGTTGCACCGTCGATAGTTACGCCACTGCTCTCTCTCTCTCTCTCTCTCTCTCTCTCAGACCCGCTGCCTCCGTCCGGGCTGGACATCCAGCCGGACCAGGCCCAGTACAAGAGCTCGGTTCAGGAGCACGGTGGTACTTCTGGCCTGCGGGTCTTCTGGAAGCCGTCTTCGGGCCACGTGGACTGGTATGATGTCCTGTTAAAAGAGAGGTCTGGGCCCAGGAGCAGCACCCGCGTGGCGGGCAGCGCAGCCCTGCAGTCTGGGTTCATCAACCTGACACCCGGGACCTCCTACTCCGTAGGTGTGGCGGCTACCTCAGGCAACAAGAGCAGCCCAGCCATCTGGAGGGAGACCGCCACAGGTCAGACAGACACCCTTATTAACAAACACCAGTTGAGATGACATGAATCATAATGGGAATCATATGGGACTTTTATTTTCTCGCTTTTTAGCTTAATATGTCAGGCTCATTAGAGATTACATGGATTCTAATGAGATTACTTAGCTTTTTGGCTCAATATTTTTGGTCATTAGTCGCTTAGCAATAAGAAACAGATCAGGTTCTTGTTTGTCTATGCTCTCTAAAAAGAATGGACTCGGAAAGTCAAATCGCAATTAAAATATCAGGTGAGACACATCCATGGTGTAGGTCGCCTGTTCCTATATCGTTCCTATCCTATCGAGCACACATTTACATTTCACATGAACATAAAACGCTTGTTCCCACACACCGATATACACAACACTTAAATCTCCCTTAAAATGAATGAAGTTGTTTGTATATGTCGAGGGTCTGTCTATTAATATCCTTTTGAGGAGGAGGAGGTGGAGGCGGAGGAGGAGACACTTGAGGGCACTCTGGTGGCACTCCTGTGTGGACACAGGATGCAACGGCAGAGTGTTTCATGAAGACACAGGGAAACAATAGCATGCAGCGCTACCGCCGCCATTGTCTCAAGTCCAGCTGCCTCAGTGTGGGACTATAGTTTTCACCTGTACTTCATATGATCCTACGGTTACATCGTAGGATGTTTACAATCAAAGGAAATGCAATCTATGCATTTCTAAAAAAAAAAAAAGAATAATAACAATAAGACAATCAAGGTGGATTTTGTGAATGTGTGGATGTTGCATATACCTCTCTTTTGTTTTTGTTTTCAATTTAAAGTTTTTAAAGCATTTTTAAACATGTTATACATTATATGTATACAGTATTTTCCGTATTGGTATTAAATATGAACTAATATAACACATTAAACATACACAGGAGACAAAAAGATACATACAGTTTGAATTCCCAATAGACTGATAATGGCGAAACAAAAAAATGTCAACCATTATCGTCCCTTATGTCACCTTTTCGTAGGCCAACAAAGGACTTCTAGCAGTGGAGACCCTATTCATTGTTTTGTCTTATTTAGATTGTCTTTTTGCAAAATATGTGAGGGTCATATCATACTTTTACGTTGCCATAAGTGCCATTTACATAAGTTACACACTGTGCCCTCCTTTATTGATTCAAATTAAAAATGTATAATACATATATATATATATATATATATATATATATATATATATATATATATATATATATATATATATATATATATATAATAATAATAAAATTATATATATATATATATATATATATATAATTTTATTTTTTACATGGTGGTTGATGTTAAGCAGATTGTAAAAGAGAACACTAACAGCCAATTTGTAAGGAATAAATTGCACAGGTTGTCCTGTTACTGGAAAATAATGTATGATGGGGGTGGTGATGGTCCATGTGTGATATTCTCACTAGTCTCAATCTATACCTGTACCCTGGTACATAGAAAGAGCATAATTAGTGTTATTATGAGCAACACCTGTGTTTGTCCTACGATGATCCCTCTGTGAAAAGGGTCTATTACACCTTAACCACCTGATGTGACCTCATCTAAAGCCTGTGCTCAGAAAGTTCAGATCTAAAACGCTGTTCCTTCCACCTCCCAGCTCCTTCCACGGTTAGCAGTCTCCAGGTGTCTGCCTCCTCTGACCCTGATGGCCTCAGTGTGTCCTGGCTATCCGGCCCAGGGAGGGTAGAGCTCTTGCGGGTGGTGCTGAGCGACCAGGAGGGGGTCGTGTTGGGGAACCGCACCGTAAGCAACGACACCAACTCCACCGTGTTCACCAACCTGCAACCTGGAACCTTCTACACCGTCACCGTGGTGACTGAGGCAGTTGGTCTACAGAGCGCCCTGTCTACACAAGTCACCACAGGTATGTCTGTCTGTCTGTCTGTCTGTCTCTCTGTCTCTGTCTCTGTCTCCCTCTCTCTCTCTGTCTCTCTCTGTCTCTCTCTCTCACGTTATATCGGTCTGGCTTTCAACAATTTCATTGTTCTATCAACCTGTTTTCATTGAAACATTGAAACAACAAAAAAAATTATTATCTTATAGTTACATAAGTCAATGAGGAAGACTTAAAAGCTGTGTTTATTTCAGAATAGATTCCTCTCCCCAAGAGGCTGCTGTTCTTCCCTGGCAGAAAGTTGAAACAGTTGAGGTTGAGAGATCACACTTTCAAAAGGATTGACTCGTTTGGAAGTTCATTGTTTTACTTTCCAGCGCTCCACCCGCCCCCCTCTTCCCCAGTCTCCTCATACAGCACCAGCGTCACACTTGCCAACTTTTCCAGGATATTTTAAACTGTCGTCCTCCACACCTTTCCTGTGTCCACAGCTGTAGTTCTTTTCAACCTCGTACCTCCCTGAACACACTCTCACGTACACACACACACACACCACACTCACACACACACACACACACACACAAACACAAACACACACACGGTTTCATAGGCAGAATTCTGGTCTGTATAAAATAATTACGGAGAACGCCTAAACACAAGAGCACTGAAATATCAAAATGATAATGATAATCGGATAATAATTTTGACCAAACATTTTGGTCAAAATTCAATTAGTCAATTATTAAATTACCGTACATTACAGAGCATACACAGAGTAGGCCTACTTGTACTAAATAAGATACTCAAAATTTCATCAGACACAGAAAGCAAAAGTATTTTACAAAGTAAGTATTGTAAACGCCTCCTACTCCTCTTCTGCCCAGTGCCTGCTGCTGTGTCTCATCTGATGCTGCACAACAACGGCTCTACGGACTCTCTGATTGCCTCGTGGGTCCCAGCTAGGGGCTTAGTTGACTCCTACCTGGTGACCCTGTTAGGGCTGGGTTTGACCATCGTGGAGCGCAGGCTGACCGCTAACACCACCCAGGTCCTGTTGCAGCACCTGGTCCCAGGACAGGAGTACCAGCTGTCTGTCACAACACAGGCTGGGGACCAGGCCACACAGAGCAGCACTGCTGCAAGGACTGGTACAAAGCATACTGCATTTCAACAATGAGGACTAGTCGTAGTAGTAGTAGTAGTAATCGTTGTCGTCGTCGTCGTAGTCGTAGTCGTAGTAGTAGTCGTAGTAGTACTATAGTGTCGTAACATTATTTGCAGTAACAGAAAAGCTTTTTTTCATGCTCTGTAATGCGCACTCTATTTCTCTCTCTCGCTCTCTCTCTCGCTCTCTCTCGCGCTCTCTCTCGCGCTCTCTCTCGCGCTCTCTCTCGCGCTCTCTCTCGCGCTCTCTCTCTCTCTGCCTCTCCTTCTCTCTTCATCTCTCTTTGTCTCCGTCTATGTCTCTTACCCCTTCCAGTGCCAGACCAGGTGTCACAGCTGACCATGTCTGCCCTGGACAGCTCCTCTCTGAGGGTGTCCTGGGCGCCCCCTAGAGGCCAGTGCGACCACTACCACCTGCTGCTGTGGAACGGCTCCCTGGCGCTGGTGAACCAGACCCTGGGTCACATGATCACGCAGTACATCTTCTCCGGGGCGGAGCTGGGCCTGGTGGTGGGCAGGATCTACAGGGCAGAGGTCACTGTGCAGAGCGGCCTTCTGGGTAACACAGCCTCCTGTCAGGGACGACTGGGTAAGAGGATTGAAGGCTCTTACGCATGGCACACAGGCACACATGCACACACACGCACATACACACACACATGCATGCACACACACACATACACACACATACACGCACACAGACGTTTTTGGGCTTCATTTCCCCGCCAATCAATCTCTCTCTTTCTCAATTCACTAAAATTCAACATACCTTCATTGGCATCTAAAATAAACATTTAGGTAGCACTTCATTTTACAGGTCCGCAAATTTCATGGTAAGTAGGTAATAATGAGCAAGTAACGTATTTGAAATGTCTTTGAAATTACCCCCAATTTACCCCAACATTTACCCCAAAATGTATGGCTGAGCTTAACCCTCAGCAACTCAAGTGAAACACCAAGCCTAGACCTTCAACTCTTACATCATTGACAACAAGGCTGTCAACTACTGTGCCTGGTAAGGCTATGAGTTCTTAACCCCCAGATGCTGTTTATTGCCTATACACTCATAACCTATCACAAGCAGGTAAGGACAACTCAGAGCCCCGCTCTTGGTGAATATCAAAACTGACCCCCTCTATGCTATAATGTCTATGTTAATTAAGGTAGGCCTAATTACAAAGGTATATAATTCCTCTATATTTTGCATGTGAGCCTAAGTATGACTATCAATTAACTTGGTAGAACTATATAAAATAAGTTGCCAGCTAATTATCAACTGCTTATTGGGAAATAGAATATAATCATACAATTATTTGGTTGTAATTTCCAAGAAATTTCAAATGCGTTACTTGCTAATTATCACCTACTTACCATGAAATTTGCGGAGCTGTAAAATGAAGTGTTACCAACATTTATATTGCCAAACAGTTTAAACATTTTAGACATTTTGACTTGGAAAATTAAACTGAAATACAAAAATGCTTAAGTCAGAGAAAAAAGTGGAATATAATAGAAGTAGAAGGAAGTCTATAGAATATACAGAATATAAAAATTTCTCTCTCTCTCTCTCTCTCTCCCTCTCTCTCGCTCTCCCTCTCTCTCTCTCTCTCTCTCCCTCTCTCTATCCCTCTCTACCCCTAGCCCCCCGTGCCGTCCAGCAGCTGGTGTTTCGCCACAGTGACGAGACCACCCTCAGCGTCCTGTGGGGCCGTCCGGTGGGCGAGTGGGATGGCTTCAACTTGGTCCTCAGGCAGGTGGAGCCTGCTGCTGTGGTCTCCGAGAGGACCCTGCCCTGGGAGGCTCGGGAGTGCACCTTTAACGTCCTCACGCCCGGGCGCCAGTACACGGTTACCGTGACGACCTCCAGCGGGAACCTGAGCAGCTCGGTCTCCGTGAGCGGGTGGACCAGTGAGTCATGAGACTTTTTATCTTCAACAGTAACAACCACAGTGCCCTCTCTGAGAAATCACACCTTATTGCAGTTGGTTATTTCTGATTGGTTCAAATGAGGCGATCACATATACACTTGAAACCATGAATAATAGAACCAAGGGATGACCCACAGAAAGCTCTCTTTAAAACTAAATCAAGCACAGGTGCCGTGCTAAGAAACCCAAAGCACTACGGACATCACTAAATACTGTTGCATGACAATCATACAAGTATGTGTGAGCAGTAAAATGAAATGTGGAGAGCAATTCGTCCAAGTCATTAATGTATTTGACAGCCCCCTCCCAGGTGAGCCGGTTGCAGCTGTACAATGCCGGCACCACAGACAGTCTTCGTGCGCGCTGGGAGCGGGCCCGGGGGGACCTGGACTCCTACCGGGTCCTGCTGGTCCACGACAGCAGCGTCATCAAGAATGAGAGCGTGGGGCCCGACATGCGCAGCCTCAGCTTCCCCGGACTGAGACCTGGCGCCCTCTACAGCGTGGTGGTGACCACCATGCGGGCGGGACAGCTTTCCCGGCAGACAGTGGCGGAGGGACGCACCGGTAAGGCTTGATGGTGTGGAGTGTTAGTAGGGACAGTGAGGCTGGGACTCTGCTAGACCTGACCTAGTAGATACAGCCTTTACACAGGAAAAATAAATGACTTTTTGTATTATTATTAAAAAATTATATTACTTCTAGTGCTCTCTCTCACTAATTACTTTGGCAACATCATTGAATTCTAGTCACAATGTATTCCTATTGTCAAAGGGTCCATTGAGTTTCCCCTCCCCGCCTTGAGACAGTAGCTCCACCACTGAACAGGACTAGTTAGAGACAGTTGTTAGACAACACACTAGTTAGTTAGTAATTCGTAGTTCAAGTCGAGTGTCAAATATATCAAGTTTTAAGTAGTAAATAAGGATAGGCATCTTGCTCAAGACAGGCAGACAGACATTTCAGGTGACAGTTGTACATCCTGAGTACAACTTGCGACCCAACAGGACCAAACATCAGAGCGTCTTTTTGTTCCTCGACCGCCCGACTGCTCAACAACCCAGTATTGACAGACAGAGCGTGAAGAGCCCTTAGCCAGTGAGAACATACATAACGGATATTATTCCAAACAGGTTCTTCTTATCTGATCCAACAGGAATTCGGCTGGAATGTTCAGGAAGCGTCGGCCAGTCAAAAAATGCAAAATAAAAAACTAAATTCAAGGTCTGCCTCTCAAAGCCTTCCTGTTTAAACAGGAACAGGATGACGCTCCACCGTGCATTGTTACATTCCAGACAGTGTTTCACTGCTGCTGGAAGCATTTGAAACAGAGTGTAAACCACTCAGGACTTGAAAATCTTCAAAGTAACACAATATAGTATAGTATAGTATAGTATACCTTGGATACCTCTTGAAGCATTTTAAATGCCATGCTAATCACCTAATCAATCAATCAATATATATATCTCTCTCTCTCTTTCTCTTTCTGCAGTCCCGGCGGCGGTGGGCGAGGTGACGGTCAGCAACAATGGCCGCATGGACTTCCTGAGCGTGTCATGGCGTCCGGCACAGGGCGATGTGGACGGCTACCTGGTGTCCCTGCGGGACCAGGAGAAGACGGTCCACACACTGGCCGTGTCCAAGTCCAGTCCCCAGTGTGTCTTCAACTCCCTGGTGTCCGGACGCCTCTACAACATCTCCATCACCACCCGCTGCGGGGCCTACGAGAACCACACCATTGTCCAGGAGCGAACAAGTCAGTATTCATTCACACACACCTCCCTGTGGTTGAGTCTGTGTGTTTGTGTGCATGTGTTAGTTACGGCATTCACACAAACACAGAGTTTACTCTGCATCAGCAAAAACTGCCTTGTTATATATTATATATGTTGATTGTTGCTGATCAATACATTTAAGACCATGAATAGAATCTTGTTACTTTCTAAACGCCTAATAATGATGATAATAGTATAACATTAGTTCAAAGGAAAACATTTCTTGTTTAGTCTGTCGATGAAGGGCTACTTGAGCCCCACTGATGGGTGTACATGAGACCAAATGTTTCTAAAAAGCCACTGCTCTACAAGCCAGGCATGATGGAGGTCTATTTAAAATCTGTATTTCTCTCTCTCTCAATCTCTCTCTCTCTGTCTCTCTCTCTCTCTGACCTCTGACCCTCCGCTACAGAACCATCGGGCGTCCAGAACCCGACGGCCACCCACGCAGCCCGGGACAACTACCTGAAGGTGTACTGGCACCATGCAGCCGGGGACTTTGACTCCTACCAGGTGGTCATCAAGCACAACAACATCTTCCACCAGAACCAGACGTTGGCCAAGACCCTGAACGAGTGTGTGTTCACGGGCCTGGTGCCCGGCAGGCTGTACTCGGTGCTGGTCATCACCTGGAGCGGAGACTACGAGACCAGTGTCCCGACTCATGGCCGCACCAGTAAGTCACGCTGATGCTTCCCCACCTGGCCTGTCTCTTTCTGACCCCCCCTGGGGTTCGGTTACCTCTTTTAAAAGGAGACAGAACTGCAGGGAGCGGTCAAGCTTGGCTATTATTTAATACAATAGAGTTTGCTTCACACGCATGTTGTGCAACATCAACTCAGTTTCTGTGAAAAAAACAGTTGGACCGCTGACATCATTGGTGTAGGATTAGCATTCTCGGACCAATGATGTCAGCATTGTTTTTCCTGGGGAAACAGAATTGATGTTGCTGACTGTGATTTTTCGCAACACGCAGATGAAGCAGTAGTCTCTTATATTAGAAAATAGTCAAGGGTGATGATTCCCCTTTAATAGCGATCAATGGTTGAGGGATTTTAAGGTTTATAGAGCTTTAAAGACATTCCAATTCTACATAGATTTCAATCAAGGCAATCGGTCTTAAGATATTCTTCCATATACATTATTCCCTTCTAGTCCCTGCAATGATTAGGATAAGCAAAACTCCAACTGGTGGGATGTAAACTTGTTGAGGCAGCAAACACAAAGACCCCCCCCCCCCCCCCCCCCCCAAGAGGGACAATAAAGACTAACCCTAACCCTTCTCTTTTAGCTTAGTGTGTACATTTCCTTTAAAGGCATGTGTATACTAAAGACATTTGTCACCTGCATTCTAGACATTTGCTCTACATAAGGTGCTTACACACTGTCCCAATTAACGCCAACAAACACCTACATCGGGCCACAGTGCCATACACAGTGGTGTATGATGACTGTTGTCTGATGAAGTTTAGTTTAAGGTGTTTGTTGGGGCAGTGTGCAAGCACCTTTAGACATAATTCAAAAGTAATTTGCTCTACCTAAGACATCATTCTAAAGACATTTGTCTCCTGCCTACTAAAGACATGTGCTCCACTAAGACATCATGCTAAAGACATGTGCTCCACTAACACATCATGCTAAAGACATGTGCTCCACTAAGACATCATGCTAAAGACATGTGCTCCACTCAGACCTCATTCTAAAGACATGTGCTCCACTCAGACCTCATTCTAAAGACATGTGCTCCACTAAGACATCATGCTAAAGACATGTGCTCCACTAAGACATCATGTTAAAGACATGTGCTCCACTAAGACATCATGTTAAAGACATGTGCTCCACTAAGACATCATGTTAAAGACATGTGCTCCACTAAGACATCATGTTAAAGACATGTGCTCCACTAAGACATCATGTTAAAGACATGTGCTCCACTAAGACATCATGCTAAAGACATGTGCTCCACTAAGACATCATGTTAAAGACATGTGCTCCACTAAGACATCATGTTAAAGACATGTGCTCCACTAAGACATCATGTTAAAGACATGTGCTCCACTAAGACATCATGTTAAAGACATGTGCTCCACTCAGACCTCATTCTAAAGACGAGTGTCTCTGCTCCAGTCCCTGCAGTGGTGAGAGTGTTGACCCTGTCCGGGCGCGGCACGGATTATCTGCGCATCACGTGGTCAGCGGCGCTGGGGGATGTGGACCACTACGAGGTGCAGCTGCTGTTCAATGACATGAATGTGTTGCCGCCCATCACCCTGGGCAGCGGTGTTGGGGAGTGTGTGCTGTCCTCACTCACCCCAGGGCGCATGTACAAGATCCTGGTGTCGACGTTCAGCGGGCCCAACCAGAAAGCCCTGTTCATAGAGGGACGCACAGGTCAGACTTCACACCTTCATGGGGAGAGCTGGCTTCCCGCTGCTGTTACAGTTTACTAGGAGGAGGGGATGTACACGCTTACACAATTACAGCACAACACATGGGCTGCGGTCAACGGATGGTTTGCTCATTGGTTTAGTAATTGTAGGTCATTGACTCAAACCAATCCAGAACTTAAATTGCAATGACCTGTATTCAACTGGAGATGGTGTTTTTACCATTTGGTGACTATGTTTAAAGTCAAGGAAGAATAGGAGATCAATGTGAGTGTGTAATATCAACATATTAGTATTTAGCAGTCTAGTCATCTGTGAAAGCTGTGAATTATCCTGATACAACAGAGAATTGATACAACAATTAAAAAGGCCAGGCAGTGTGAGTGCCCCCTGGCTGATCCGATAGTCACAAACCAGTTCCATTAATCATATACAAAGTAAAATGATCCTGAATACAAAAAATAATGAAAATACACAGCAGCACCCTTAAAATGTGGTTTCATACATATGGAATCTGTGAGACATTTTTAAAATGTTTACATTCTTACTTTTTTTGTAATTTCCATTCATTAAATCCTTGATGGAGGTTAAAAAAGGGGGGGGGGGTGATATTTCTCTTCACTTATTTTGTGTGTGTGTGCGTCCTCTCTTCCTCCAGTGCCCAGCAAAGTGAAGAGCCTCTACATCAGCAACAATGGCGAAAGCAGCAGCTTGACAGTGAGCTGGACCCCGGGCCAGGGGGAGGTGGACAGCTACCTGGTGTCCCTCCACAGGGCTGGCCACAGTCTGGACACCCAGTCCATCCCCAAGCATCACAACGAGCTGAGCTTCAACTCGCTGCAGCCAGGCCAGCTGTACGACGTCACGGTGCAGTCCATCAGCGGAGACCTGGTCAACAACAGCACAGCCAGCGCACGCACCGGTGACAGCCAATACACCTATAGTCTCTTGCAACAATAAACATATACTCTCTAGCACAGCCAATACACATTTACTCTCTAGCACCAATACACATACTATGTAGCACAGCCAATACACCTCTAGCACCAATACACATATACTCTCTATCACATCCAATATACCTATACTCTCTAGCACCAATACACATATACTCTCTATCACATCCAATATACCTATACTCTCTAGCACCAATACACATATACTCTCTATCACATCCAATATACCTATACTCTCTAGCACCAATACACATATACTCTCTATCACATCCAATATACCTATACTCTCTAGCACCAATACACATATTCTCTCTAGCAAAGCCAATACACCTATACCCTCTAGCACAGGAAAAAAGACTATACTCACTAGCACAGAGAGTAGACCTGGGTCGGGTCGAATAGTCTTTTTTTCTTAGGAAGGTTCCTAACTGATTTAAATGACCAGGAAGCATGTAAGCGGCAGCCATGATAGGAGTTGGTCGAATTCTCTAACTGCTAAGTAAAGGTGCTTCAATGCTTCCCGTCTTATCTCCTTTAGCATCGGGTACACTGGACCATCCTTTACGAAAGGAAAGGAGATAATGCCGTCCCACAATTTCTTGCGGCAGCAACATTTAAAGTGATGCACCATTCGGCCATTTGCGGCCATTTTTATTTAATGTTTGAAACATAAGAAGGATTATATGTACAGCAGTAGATTTATAGGCCTAACATGTTATGCCTACCTTGCATATGTTTTACAATTATTTTCATACAATCATACTCATTGTGATTCATGTCAATAAATATGAGAGGACAGGATGGTGGACACAAGGAATATAGGCTTGTGACTGGTAGCCTATATTCCTATTTTTATTCCAACCGTGGTAATGAAGGAATATTTTAGTAGTCCATTTCGGGACATTTTAGTTTCACCACGGCAGAGCAACGTCCATAACGTCCATTGTCACATAATTACGTAACCTAGTGTAAGTGCAGTCGCATTCTCTTAGCACCACGGTTGTCTTTTATTAATTCTCCACATCTTTCCTTGGCCTCATGACATTTTCCATCGAAGTAGAGGAAAAGTAATTGTTTTGACTATTCTGACCCATACTCTCCCACAGGAAATAGACCTATACTCTCTAGCCCAGCCAATAGATACTCTAGCACAGGAAATATAATTAGAAACACATGGAATAGACCCTTTTCACAGAGGTGACATCGTAGGACAAGCGCAAGTGTCACTCATAATACTAATTATGGGTTTTTGTACCATAGACCATGGATGAAATTAAATGTGCAAATCTGACTGAAATCTGACCAAATCATTGTAATAAAGTGTATCGGCACGGAAAAAAACAGACTGCAGTAAGAGTGAGAGAGATGAACCATTGAATTATTTTTTAGGAAAATTGAAAGAATAATAATTACGTCATTCATATCTCCATGATCCGTCATATTCGGAATTTGTTCTGATTTATCAAGGCAGTTCACATTCTTAGTCCTAGAATCTGGTTTGTTCCAAATGTACTCTGTGTCCCCGCCTGAACCCGGTGTGTTTCCCCTGTCGGTCTCACAGTGCCCTCAGCTGTATCGGGGCTTCAGGTGGACAGCCAGAAGACCACCTGCAGTCTGCAGGTCACCTGGCAACAGGCCCTGGGAGTTGCCGACGGCTACAGACTGGAGGTCTTGGATGGGAGGGGTGTGCTGGTGACCAACTCCTCGCAACCTTATGGACGCACCCAGTATCGCTTTGACCAGCTCACCCCAGGCAGGAAGTACCGTGTGGTGGTGAGCACCACCAGTGGAGGGGTCTGTAGCCAGGGAGTCAGCGGCGAGGCCCGTACATGTAAGCACTTCCTGGTTCCCGATTGTTAATAATCCACATGAGAATATGTTTCTTCGGACCGACAAACTGTTCATTAGTTTAATGCAACACATCCACATTCAATGCTTACTGATACTTAAAAATGTATTTAGATTTAGATTTATATATATATATATATATATATATTTTATCATTATATCATAATGTATAATAATTATTAAGTATTGTTTATTATTGGTTGGTATTGTCGGTCACTTGCCGAAGTGATTCTTTTAATCTACAAAAAAGGGAATTGAATATTTTAGTGTGCATCTATTATTCTAAAGTAGATTTTCTTTACTTGAACATAAAATATCCATACTTCAGGCTCTTTCTGAAAACATATTTTTCTTTTGATCAGATCCAGCTGCTGTCTCTGAGCTGTCCATTCAATCCAACACCACAAGTAGCCTGTCGTTCCAGTGGTCACCACCAGAGGGAGACTTTGAATCCTATGACATCTACCTGTTCAACGGGGATGACAGGTTACAGGAGCAGCTCAAAGGACAGTCTGCCATCCAGCAGTGCTCCTTCCAGGGCCTGGTGCCTGGAGCGCCCTACAAGATGATGGTTCAGACACGTAGCGAGGAGCTGATCAATGACTCTGGATCAGTCATCTGGGCCAGGACTGGTGAGGTTAAATACAAGGTTCTTCCAGAGCTATTTAAAGAGAGAGAGAGAGAGAGAGAGAGAGAGAGAGAGAGAGAGAGAGAGAGAGAGAGAGAGAGAGAGAGTCCTATTGACTGTAATGGAACAGGAAAAAGACTGCAGTACCAAACTTGAGCACTGGGGGTTAGACCGTCGTGAGACAGGTTAGCACCCAAGGGTGCCCAAACTTTTTCCCTCTGAGGGCCAAAACTGAAAATGAATGGTGGGCCATGGCAGGGGCGGAGCGAGGGGGTGGCTTTCAGGGCTGAAGCCCCGAATCTCACTTCAAAAGCCCCAGATCTTCTTTAAGCTTTTGAAGTTATAAGTACAATGGGCATACCACTTTTAAAATACATATAAAAAAGCAAACAAACAAACAAACAATCCATCTGCAATCCTACTTTGAATCTACTGAAAGTTAGTCTCAAATGTATAAGTCTCAATTTTGCCATTGTAGTTTACATAAACATCTCTAGTAGATTTTCTGGTTATTGTTTCTTTCCATTAAATAGTATTGTCTCGAGCAGGCCCTGCAACTGAAAATGTAGGCTATGAATTAGAAGGGATTAGGATTTGCCAATGTCCAGCAGGTCACCCTAAAATGGACTAGAATGCAGGAAATCGCATCTTAGAAATTCTAAATTTTCTGGGGGAAAAACCCCAGACCCCCCCTTTGGGCTAAGCCCCGGATGTATACAAAGTCTGGCTCCACCCCTGGGCCATGGGCCAAAAGCAAAATAACTATTGTATTGGACTGTTAAGATGCATGTTAAGATCCAAGTTCCCTTAATTGAATATTCTTTTAGCTTTTACAGAGTTAAATAACCACTTAACAGTACATGTTTCAGTCACAATAAACTTAACTCACTCGCACCAAACTGACTTCCTGTGCAAAGTGTCATTCTGGCCGCCTGCTCAGATTATTAAAAAAAATTAATAATTAGGGATCCCACATATTTAAAGTATTTTTAGAGTTTAGAGTATTTTTACTATTACTACTTATATTATAACTTTTGTTTAATTTAATAATATATATATATTTTGCTAGAAACATTTGGTGGGCCAAATCGAACCTTATGGCGGGCAAACTTTGGCCTGTGGGCCCCACTTTGGGCTGCCCTGTGCTAGATAGTGTAGAAATGCATGGGGTTAATGGAGCTAAATGTTATATCATGACAATCTCCCTCTATTTCAGGTGTGCATGGGCTATTCACGGCTACTGTCAAATAACACAATCTACTGAATACACAATTATTTTCAATACACAATTGATAGATGTGATATAACCTCCTTTTTAGAGCAGTTGCACTAACACTGAAGTGGGGTGGCACACTAAAAAGGCTATAATCAGTAATCAAATGCATGACGTTTGGCTGATCTCATGTAGATATTGGATTAAAAGCCCTATCCAATGGAAGTCAAATGGGATTTGGCATTGTGCATATGCAGTTGTACGTTATAGATTTAAATGAATAGTACCTAATGTAAAATATCAGAGAAAAGCATATTGTGCATACTAAGCATCGTATGCATATGCAACTCGCAGGGGGGGCAGTGATTGTATCAGGATGGCCGTGGCCCCCCCTTGCGGGTAAGTATGTATAGAAAATGTAACTGACTGAAAACGGACTACAGTAGGCTAGTACCCAGACATATGAAAACACAGAGTCGCTCGAACATGTCATCAAAGTTTGCTAAATAAAATCTGCAGTTTAGACTTTGTGTAAAACATAATATTAAATTAGATTAGATTAAATGATGACAATAAAAAAATTATCTCACTGTTCAAACGATAGGGTTAATTCAATCGATCCGAAGTACAATACAACTTTTCACCAATCAATTGATCAATTAATTGAATCCAATTATATGTATTTTGTATATTTATATGTATATTGTATTAAATTCCTATGAAAACATTTAAAAATGATGATGGTGTCAAATTAAACGACTTTCCTACATAATATGTTTGGGGAACTCTTTAACGACCTGTCTGTTCTTTTCTCTAGTTCCAGAAGCTGTGAGATCCCTCCAGACCCACATCACCAACCGTTCAGAGGACCTGAAGGTGAGCTGGTTGAGGCCCCAGGGGGAGCTGAGTCGCTACCTGCTGTCCCTGTACACCGCCGACGGAGCCCAGCAGGCTCAGCAGCCACTGGGGTCGGAGGTCACGGAGTACATCTTCCAGGGGCTGGTGCCAGGGCGGCGGTACCAGGTGGTGGCACTGACCTGCAGCGGAGACCTAGTCAACAGCGCCAGCACTGCAGGCAGAACCGGTAAGACCCACGCTATCTGGTGTGGTCTATAAGCCTGTCTGTATTTGTGTGTCTGCATGTGTGTTACAGGGGGCAGTATTGCACAGAACCCCCAATTGTTTATTTTTCCATGTATAACATAACATGGAAACAATGATGATGATGATGATGATGATGATGATGATGATGATGATGATGATGATGATGATGATGATCTTCTCCCATCTTCACAGCCCCGCGACCTCCAGCCTCCCTGTTTGGACGCGTGACCAACGCATCTGTGGAGGTCACCTGGAGCGGGCCCAAGGACTCGGTCTACGACGACTTTGACCTGCAGTGGGTGCCGCGGGACATGCTGTCGGTCGTCAACCCCTACCACAACCGGACCTCTGGCAGCCGGATCCTGCGTGGCTTCTACCCCGGGCGCCTCTACAACCTCAGCCTGCGCACCGTCAGCGGCGCCACTGAGGCCGGAGCCAAACCCACCTACAGCCTGCCCATCTACAAGAGCATCCGCACCAGTAGGTGGCACTGCAGACCAGACTGCACTTCACAGATCACCACTTTGTCCCTATAGCTGCAGGCTCTGGAGAACCTGAAACCTGGTTCTTCTCAAAGGTGTTTCTTGGTGTGTTCACAGCAGAAAATACCAAAACACGAATTGAAAAGATTACATAGTTCCAGGTGCATAGGCTATTTTCCCCTCAACCCCTCCTGGATTTGCCTGTGACTCCTGATCCACCTCTTCCTCCTCCTACTCCTCCTGCAGAGCCCGAGCGGGTCCACGGCCTGCACTGCCGCCCCCAGAGCTCTACCTCCATCTCCTGCTCCTGGGGAGCGCCCGAGGCTGACTACGACTCCTACACCATCGAGTGCCAGGACTCCCGCACCTTGGTGTACTCCCAGCGCACCAGCCGCGACTCCACCATCTACCTCATCAGCCAGCTGGAGCCCCACAAGCACTACACTGTGTCCGTCAAGGTCATCTCAGATCGCATGGTGAGCGAGGCGGCGCAAGACAGCGTGGTGACCATGATCGACCGTGAGTAGCCAATGGTAAACCTGTATATCACATGTGAATAAACCTTTATATCACATGTGAATAAACCTGTATATCACATGTGAATAAACCTTTATATCACATGTGAATACACCTGTATATCACATGTGAATAAACCTATATGTTCAAGTGATTTCAATAACAAGTTGCCCTCCCCCTCAGGCCCTCCCCTGCCCCCTCCCAGCATCCGTGTGAGTGACAGGGTGATCTCCAAATCCTCCATCATGTTCAAGTTCAACTGCAGCTGGTTCAGCGACATCAACGGAGCTGTGCGCTACTTCACAGTGGTTGTGACAGAGTCGGAAGGTATATAACTTAGCCATACATAAATAGACAAACATTCATCATTTTACATGTGCTATGGCATAAACTATGGCAAACCGCTTCTAGGGGGTAAACTGCTCAGCGCCTGGGCAGGAAACCAGAAAGTGCGAGGGGCGGAGTTATGCAGTGTTTCCTGTTTTGTTACGGATATATTCTTCTGAAGATAATATCACGTTTTACTAGTAACTTTTCATTAGATACTAGTACTTATTCTTTAGTTACTAGTAACTATTCCAATAGTTACTAATAACTATTCAATTTTTACTAGTACAATGTTTTTAGATACTTATATTTGAGTTACTAACTATTCAGACGAAATATCCCCAACCCAGTAAGTACGAGTAACATTGACAACGTGATATCTACATAGCATTCAAATTGGCTGCTAAATATTAATGAGGACCACACCACACTATAAAGACATCAATCCGCGTTTAGTAGCAGAGAAGAGGAGAGGAGAGCAGAGGAAAGAAAAGAAAAGAAAGGGCAGGTGTCATTGACCAAATCCTACACAAATGTAATTTAGTTGAAAGAGCGTTTCAACAAGGCCTGTTAGATCGCGCACAATTGATGGCTATCGATTCATCTCTAGTCAATCTAAGAAGAATCTATACCGCTAAAACAGTAATGAACTGCGCGGTTAAAAATTGGCCACATCAAGGGTGGGGTCGGGCCAGGAGATGTGGTGCTGGATGTCCGTCTCATGTTTATTCATTGAACCATTTGAATGAAGATATCTCCAAATGAAGATATCTCCAAATAGACTCTTACTAGCTGTTATTCGAGTTGAGGATATCTCAAATTTAATAGATACTAGTTGTTATTCTGATCTAAGATATCAACAATTTGCTTCTGACTAGTAACTATTCCAATAGTGCCTAGTATTTATTCATTAGATACTAGTACTTATTATTTAGTGACTAGTAACTATTCCAATAGTGCCTAGTATTTATTCATTAGATACTAGTACTTATTATTTAGTGACTAGTAACTATTTCAATAGTGACTAGTATTTATTCATTAGATACTAGTACCTATTTATGAGTTACTAGAAACTATTCCAATTGTTACTAGTAACATTTGTATTGCTACTAGTAAGAATGTTACTAGTAGCAAGAAAGAATTGAACTATCAAATAGTGATTTTGACTAGTCATTACCAATGACGAGTAAAACAGAAATAGTTACTAGTAACAATACAAATATTACTAGTAACAATTGGAATAGTTACTAGTCACTAAAGAATAAGACCTAGTATCTAATGAATAGCTACTAGTAAAATTGAAATAGATACTAGTATTTGAATAATTACTAGTCAGAAGCAAATAGTTGATATCTGAACCGCAGAGCCCTATAGAATTCATTTGCAAAAATGTGCAATCTAGTAAAAATTGAATAGTTACTAGTGTAACCCCGTGGGGGGGGTGCTAATGCTCCCAATTTGCACCAATAAGCTACCAAACAGCACTCCCTTTCAAACTATATGCAGGTTCTGTCCAATGAAGAACAAAAATGGGACTGATGTAATCAAAAATATAAATTTATTAGACACTAGACACAATAATTATACTGGCTGTCCATCAGGGCAAGCAAAGGTCATATATAGGCAGCAGCAGATGAGATCCCACAATACAAAAGTCACAGTAAATAATGTTAAATGAATAGGTACGATTAGCATGCACAAAAAAAGAAAGACTTCACATCAAATAGGCCGTACACACACGGACACAATTGCTTATCACACACACACACAAATGACCACTGCAAACGGGATGCTGCCCCTACAAGAAATATTGTACAATGCCCATAGGCCACGCAAGATATATTAATAGTGACCAAAAGAAACAGACAAAGACAGACAAAACAGTTAGGCGAACAGGATACTACTAGTAGGCCTTCACGACCTAGACCCGCTTACGTCAGGGCAGCCAAAGACAGTTGTGGCAATTATTCGAGGCACTCGTACATCGGAGTAGATAAAAACAAACAATTAGCTCAGGAAAAACAGTGGCTGGTTAAACCGACGAAGACGATCTTCCTCAAGTCGTTCAGAGGGCTGCAGTCAGCCGATTATGCTTCTGAATCGTTGTTGCAGACCCGTGTAGACTACTCACTATTATGCAAGTAAAGCGTCGGTAGTTTGCGTGTACATTTACTGGTCACCATACGCACAGACACCAAGCCGAGGGTTCTCCTGTTTGCACAGCTGGGACATCGAGGGGCTCTCGCTTCAATCTACACCACAATAGTATTCTCCCGTCCACGGCTCACAAATCTTTTAAAAGGAAGCACCACCTGTGCCACCTGATCTAGATAATCAGGGCCAGTGGGCGGGGCCAAGCTGCACTTCCCATCATAACCGTCCTACCTGCTACACTAGTATCTAATGAAAAGTTACTAGTAAAACTGAAATAGATACTACTCACTATTGGAATAGTGACTAGTAACTAAAGAATAAGTACTAGTATCTAATGAATAATTACTAGTAAAACTGATATAGATACTAGTCACGATGGGTTTAGTGACTAAAGAATACGTACTAGTAACTTTAGTACTAGTAAGTCTTGAGGAATAAATGTTAAAACGGCTTGCCATACATAAACACACAAGTACACGCACGAACACACACACACATTCACCCACATGCACAAGCACAAACATGTGCAGTAAAACTACATTGTGTTGCAATTTGATAAATATAAAGGATTAGACTGACGAGGTGAAGTGCTGACGAGGTTGAGGTTAGGAGGAGATATTGATAAAGACATGCTGTTGACAAAGCTTGTTATCGACAACACACTACTGCTAGGTTACAGGTCGCTGGAAGCCTATGATTACAATGTTTAACCACATGTATTTGTACAAAAGTGACCTAATCTTGCAAAGAAAGGGACACAAAACTTACTCCTCAGCTTCTCCTCAGTGCCTCCCCTGCCTCTCTCCTAAAATACTGTTTCAGTCTACTGCACTACAAAGTTCTGTGTATGATCCAACAGGCTGATAAAGGACAATTCATTTACTAAGTAACTGATTATGTCATTTAACGAAATACAGATATATTCTTCCGAAGATAATATCACGTTTGTTGTGGTTCCGCCAGTCAGGTTGTTTCCAGTAGAGACCCATTCCATGTAACACACGGCTACAGATCCCCACCCCCTGCAACATGATTAGTCTAAATACATTTGAAGCGAAAGAAAATGAAATACCCCCGTTCACCCGGATTTGATCTTGTCCGCCATGATGTTAATCTAAAATTTGATTTGTGAGATGAATCCATGTGTAATGTAATTACTGTGTAATTCTCCTGCCGGGTCCTGTGTCGTCATGTAGACAGTGAGACAGTCCAGCCCGACCAGCAGCACCCACTCCCCTCCTACATGGACTACAAAACCAACAGCTCGGTCAAGTCCTACCAGACGGCCTACTTCCCCAGTCACTGTGCTGAGGGCCCCGACATTGCCACCCAGAGCTTTAACATTAGCCTGGGAACGGGCATGGATAGATTGGGAGGGCACTGCGACTCCCAGGACAGAGAGCTCAGGGACCCCCACCTGGAGAAGGAGAGCAAACACTTCTGCGATGGACCCCTCAAACCCAAAACGGCTTACAGGTAATGGAGTGGTCTGAGGGAAGGATCATGATGATGATGGATTAAATAAATAAGAGTTCACTTCCAACCACATGACGCTCATGGTAGCTGTGTGTTGTGTGTCTTCCAGACTGAGTGTGCGTGCCTACACCCAGCTGCTAGACGATCACCAAAATGCTGCCGACTCGCCGCTTTTCACTGACACCTACCTGTCCCTGCCCTTCGTCACCGAGGCCGGTATGAATGCATTTTATAAAAACTTGCCAACACTCACAAAATCTTTATTTTTATCCACATAGTTATTATTATTTTGCCAAAAATAAAATCAAAACAAAATGATAATCGTGCCGTATGTTGCCCACAAATATCTGAGACAATAAGTATATTATATTTTAAGGCCTTTAAGAAAAATAAAGACTTTTCGGTTGTTGATCGGCGTTATTGATGTGGTAGTGTGTATGTCATGTGTCCCCTTCCCTGGCAGAGCCTGTGAGTGGAGTGATCGAGGGCGTCAGCGCAGGCCTGTTCCTCATCGCCGTGATGATTGGAGTGACTGCTCTGCTCGTCTGCAGACAGAAAGCCCGTAAAGTGTGAGTGATCTCACTTGCTGTATCTCTCTTTCTCTCTCTCTCTCTCTCTCTCTCTCTTTCTCTCTCTCTCTTTTTCTCTCTCTCTCTCTCCCTCCCTCTCTCTCTCTCTTTTTCTCTCTCTCTCTCTCCCTCCCTCTCTCTCTCTCTCTCTCTCTCTCTCTCTCTCTCTCTCTCTCTCTCTCTCTCTCTCTCTCTCTCTCTCTCTCTGTTTCTCTTTGAAAACTATGATGCTGTAATGTGAAATGGACCTTACTAGCATACCAGCTGTGTCTCTGATTGGACAAATCCTTTGTGTGTGCAGGAGTGTGGAGGAGAGACCAGTCGTCCGGATGAGCATGAGGAGAGAGAGACCACCCAGTTCTGGAGTATACGTGGGAGTCCGGGGGTAACACACCAACACCTCTTTTATTTACACTTACGGTCTGGGCTAGGTAGCAGCCACAGGCCCTATGGTCTCTTTGGAGATTTTGGAATATGTTGATATTTACTCATACTTTTAGCTTCACAAAAGCATATACAACACACCAGTACTAGGATACGTACTATTGCTGTTGCTGCATATTGTAATTATTTCAGGAAATACATACAGCTTCATTGACTATATTTATTATTTATAATATTTATTCACAGCTATTTTGTGTCACACCATGAAGGCACACCTGTTTTTGTCTCTAAGCCAATGCATTCTCCACTCATTGTGTATATCTGATTCTAATGGGGTAATAATTAGGCCTCCCTGTGTGCCGAATGACAAGGTGTGCCGTGGAATGTTTTGACACCATATGACATGATGTGGCCCAGTAAGGGCGCAGTGTTGCTGAGGTCATAGAGAGCGTGAGCGAAAGTTTTTCAACCCATTCAGCCGTGAAGGATGGAATCTATTTATTGTGACCATAAGCCACTCCTGCCATCTTCTAAATCATAATCCTCTGACATTTGTCCCTTCTGTTTCAGAAACCGCCGCATTTCAAGGTTAGTTCTGTGTTTTACAACGTTATCAATGTGGTTTGCATGTTGTTTTTGTCATCTAAATGTTGGTATGTTTATTGTTTCATGAGAAGCTTTTACTACCAAATACTTTTTTACAGGTTTTTTTTAAACATTGTAGAGTTATATAGAAACTCAGTTCTGCTTACTCAAGCTTTATGTAATTCTCCTTATGATGTATTCCTTTTATTCCACTCTTTCCTCTCCAACCCAGTCCCATCAAGATCATGAACTTTGACGGCCACTTCTCCAAACTGCAGGCTGACTCCAACTACTTTCTATCAGAGGAGTTTGAGGTCAGTGTCTTTAAGATGATAAGGCCTAAATCGCTACTATATTTAAATGGCACATTAATAACTGTTTGACTATCTAAAGGTTTATTTTAAAATGTGATCTATTATCCAAAAATAGCAGTTGAGCAAAGTAAGATTGTCATAGCCATTCTCTAAATATTGAGTGGATAACAAGTCCATTGCCACAAACAACTTCTGTGATGAAAGCGATTGTATAATTGATACAATCAATATCATGTTCATGATGTATAAGCATAGCCACTATTGTTCTGTGTTTATTACTTATGCTTATGCTCTGTTTAATTTGGATTCAAAATGCTTAGTTATGAGCATTAACTAATCCAGCCCATTGTTAAATAATGTGATTACTGTCAGAGATCTTTATGTCGGGATCAATTCCAGATGATAATGAAGTCCTGGCTCTACTCTGCTAGACGGTTAATAGAACCTATCGATTATCTGTTGTCTTCAGGACCTGAAGGAGGTGGGTCGGAACCAGCCCCTGGACACGGCTCTGCTTCCAGAGAACCGTGGGAAGAACCGATACAACAACATTCTCCCCTGTAAGTTACTGTAAACTCACCAGAAATAGCCCCTAAATAACCAGAAATAAATACAACTCCTAACTTCTAACTAAAGTAGAATAACTAATGGGAAATATCTACTAACTAAATAGAAATAAATACTAACTAACAACTTCTAACTAAAGATATCCAACTAATGACAAATAACTACGAAGTAGGAATACAAACTCAAGCAAATTAGAAATAACTTGTATCATTCAGAGACATTAGGAGTGTTGTGTTTTGTTTTGTTTTGCAGTTTGTGATGTATCGAATACGAATACGAATACGAAAACTTTTTATTGTCCACAAAGTGTGAAAATGTGCCTTCGATTTCACCACAAAAATACCAAAAATAGACAAGACATTTAAAACACAGTTTTAAATGACACATCATGTTGTTTCTCAACTGCCTATTTATTGGACGTCCAGATGACTCAACGCGGGTGAAGCTGGCCTGTGTGGACGATGACCCCTGCTCTGATTACATCAATGCCAGCTATATTCCTGTAAGATCCCTCATGCACACAATGAGTCCACACAGGTGTCCTGACCCTGGACGTTTTGGTGATTTTTTTGTTCAAGAATAAATTACTCTGGCGTCAGACATAAGTGTGAGTGATAAACAGAAGGTTTTAGACATCTCTTTCTGTCAGAATTTAACCATGCATTGATTCCTGATGTAATTGATAATTCAACCAGGTAAAAATCTAATAGTCAACCATTTCGTTCAGTTTATTTCACACACCATTATTTTATAAACATCAAATTATTTGGATTAACTTTTATTGCGGGATGTCCAGAGTCGTATTCCAGTGTTTGGCTTTTAAGACGTGTGTGAATGTTGTTACAGGGAAACAACTTCCGCAGAGAGTACATCGCCACGCAGGGCCCTCTTCCAGGGACTAAAGATGACTTCTGGAAGATGGTCTGGGAACAGAACGTCCATAATGTCGTCATGGTTACACAGTGTGTGGAGAAAGGCAGGGTGGGTATGGAGATGATTGGCAACCATAGGAACAAGGGTTCTAGATATGTGTGATAACCGGCCTGAACACAAGCGTTTTTCAGTCGGCCTCCGGTCGATGTTATAAAAAACAACTAGTTTGTCAAATTAGTACAAATTTGTACAAATTAGTTATGATGATTAATTAATTGATCAAATTGATGCATAGAATAGGTCTCTCGATGATCAACAGTTAAAGAATGGCTTGACTGTGTTGCATTGACTCAAGATAAAGCAGGTTGCTAGGACTATGTTGTACAACATGGCTCAGCACCTGGTCCCTGGGAAGGACTAGAAAGGTTATGAAATGTTATCACGTGTGTTTCTGTTGGGGATGTTAAGGTGACTAACCTTGAAACCATGTCTTCATGAACAGGTCAAGTGTGATCACTACTGGCCCTTCGACCATGATCCCTTGTACTATGGAGATCTGATAGTCCAGATGCTGTCCGAGTCCGTCCTGCCCGAGTGGACCATACGGGAGTTCAAGATCTGCAGTGTAAGTTACCATACTGTAGTATGGGATAGAATACTGCAATATGGGTTTGAATACTACTGCAGTATGGGTTAGAATACTACTGCAGTATTTGTTACAATACTGCAATATGGGTTAGAATACTACTGTAGTATGGGTTAGAATACTACTGCAGTATTTGTTACAATACTGCAATATGGGTTAGAATACTACTGTAGTATGGGTTAGAATACTACTACAGTATTTGTTACAATACTGCAATATGGGTTAGAATACTACTGTAGTATGGGTTAGAATACTACTGCAGTATTTGTTACAATACTGCAATATGTGTTAGAATACTACTGTAGTATGGGTTAGAATACTACTGCAGTATTTGTTACAATACTGCAATATGGGTTAGAATACTATTGTAGTATGGGTTAGAATACTACTGCAGTATTTGTTACAATACTGCAATATGGGTTAGAATACTACTGTAGTATGGGTTAGAATACTACTGCAGTATTTGTTACAATACTGCAATATGGGTAAGAATACTGCTGCAGTATTTGTTACAATACTACTGTAATATAGGTAAAATACTACTGTAGTATGGGTTAGAATACTATTGCAGTATTTGTTACAATACTGCAATATGGGTAAGAATACTACTGTAGTATGGGTTAGAACACTACTGCAGTATTGGTTACAATACTACTGTAGCATGGGTTAGTATAACACTGTAGTATGGTTTACAATACTACTGTAGTATGGGTTAGAATACTACTGCAATATTTGTTACAATACTGAAATATGGGTTAGAATACTACTGTAGTATGGGTTAGAATACTACTACAGTATTTGTTACAATACTGCAATATGGGTTAGAATACTACTGTAGTATGGGTTAGAATACTACTGCAGTATTTGTTACAATACTGCAATATGGGTAAGAATACTACTGTAGTATGGGTTACAATACTACTGCAGTATTTGTTACAATACTACAATATGGGTTAGAATACTACTGTAGTATGGGTTAGAATACTACTGCAGTATTTGTTACAATACTGCAATATGGGTTAGAATACTATTGTAATATGGGTTAGAATACTACTGCAATATGTGTTACAATACTGCAATATGGGTTAGAATACTATTGTAGTATGGGTTAGAATACTACTGCAGTATTTGTTACAATACTGCAATATGGGTAAGAATACTACTGTAGTATGGGTTAGAATACTACTGCAGTATTGGTTACAATAATACTGTAATATAGGTAAAATACTACTGTAGTATGGGTTAGAAATACTATTGCAGTATTTGTTACAATACTGCAATATGGGTAAGAATACTACTCTAGTATGGGTTAGAATACTACTGCAGTATTGGTTACAACACTACTGTAATATAGGTAAAATACTACTGTAGTATGGGTTAGAATAACACTGTAGTATGGGTTACAATACTACTGTAGTATGGGTAAAATACTACTGTAGTATGGGTTACAATACTATTGTAGTATGGGTAAAATACTACTGTAGTATGGGTTAGAATACTACTGTACTATGGGTTAGAATACTACTATAGAATGAGTTGTAATACTAGTGCAATGTGAGTTACAATTAGAGATGGGCATAGATTAAAATATTTAATCTAGATTAATCTAGACTAATGTTGAAATTAATCTAGGTTAATCCAGATTAACGTGGCTCCTTTGAATGATGTCGAAGGTGTCCATAATATGTGTTTGCTACCTAAATAATGGCTTATATTACCAAAATAATGACTTATATTACCTAAATAATGACTTATATTAGGGGGGGGGGGGGGGGGGGGGGGGTGCTACCGGAGGATTTCGGTTCGCGTTAATATCGGCGATAAAACTATTATCGCCGATAAAAATCTTGCGTTATCGCAGCCGATAACACCGTTATCGGCCCATCACTAGTTACAATACTACTGTGGTATGAGTTACAATACTAGTTTAGTATGAGTTACAATACTACTGCAGTAGCATACTACAGTACAGTAGAATCTATTCCAATATTACAGCAGTCGGTATACAACAAGCGTGAAGCGCGTTGTCCTTGTAATGAGTGTTCCTTGAACGTGGTTTGGGTGCCCTCAGGAGGACCAGTTGAACTACTCCAGGCTGGTGCGACAGTTCCACTACACAGTGTGGCCCGACCACGGCGTGCCCGAGACCACCCAATCCCTGATCCAGTTCGTCCGCACGGTCCGAGACTACATCAACAGGACCCCTGGATCTGGACCCACCGTGGTTCACTGCAGGTACTGAAACAAACAGCAACCCCCGCCCCCATGCGAGCCCATGATATGACTACAAGATTAATTAACCTTTGTCTTGATGCTCTTGCTCCCACCCACCGCACCTCTACCAGTGCTGGCGTGGGGCGCACCGGAACCTTTATTGTCCTGGACCGGGTTCTGCAGCAGCTGGACACCAAGGACATGCTTGACATCTACGGCGCCGTGTTCGACCTGCGCCTGCACCGATCTCACATGGTCCAGACGGAGGTACATACTCTGGGTGTGTGTGTGTGTGTGTGTGTGTGTGTGTGTTACTCTATGCTATCTAGCTACATGTGGAATGGAATGCTGTACCATGACACTGTGTTAATATAAACTTGTGGTTTAGTTTGTGTGATAGCACAAATTAAGTGGTCGTGCTTTGAGTAAAAGCCGGTATACTGTGCTCCAGCACAGTCTAGTCCATTGGTTTTATTGTAGTAAAATAACACAACACACATTGTTCAACAATTGTGTCATGCATTTGAAGGTGGTGAACAGCAATGTTCGCAAATTTGTCACAGAAAGTTGACAGAATACCTATATTTTACTGTACAATTTACTGTGTATAAGTAAGTAAGTAAGTAAGTAAGTAAATACTTTATTGATCCTCAAAGGGGAAAATTGGTTAAATTCTATTGCAAGGCACCTTATCTAGGGACCAACAATCCTACTATATTATAGCAACATTTCTGGGGGAGACGGCAGCGCCTGGGCCGGAAACCGACAACTGCAAGAGTTACGACTTGATTCCTGTTTTGTTACGGAAATATTCTACTGACGAAAAGTCATTTGCATGAGTGGATGAAGCTTTCATAAGGGGATTTAAATAAGTGTATTAGTTAGTTTAAGTATTAGTTTAAAATGATATTTAGCAGTTGGAGGCATCTGGGGAGCCCCTCATAAGACGCCATAACCATTTTTGACAAACATTGTTTTAGATCTTTTCATGTGAATCTCGTCCACCAAGCGGTTGGAAAAACATTGGTCCACCCTCTGTTGCCTTCTAAGTCTTTGCATCTTTGTTATGAATCATGTTGAGACTGAGCCGCCTCTCCAGTCTGTGTCGTTCCTGGGAAAAGCGTTGGTGTCTGGGCCACAGGCTGGACAGTGTGGTCACCTCTGCTTTCTGTCCCTCCAGTGCCAGTACGCCTACCTCCACCAGTGTGTGCGTGACGTGCTGCGAGCCAGGAAGCTGCGCAGGGAACAAGAGAACCTCCTTTACCCCATCTATGAGAATGTCCACCACGACACACATAGAGGTACCTGTTTTATTCCTCCATTTAGAACTTGTGATGAGTGCACGGGGGGACTATAAATTGTATTCTGCAAAAAAAACATTAACTCACAATTACCATTGTGTTTTATCACAACAGTAAATGGATTAAAGGGCCCATATTTTACCACCAGGTGTGAGTGTGATTAGCCATTACCCATTTAAAAATTGTGATGTCACTACCCTCTAGTGACATCACAAGTGGGAGTGTCCACCCAGATGTATGATGACTAGATCAGTCTACCAGCCTACCCAGCGGACTGTACCAACTGGTAGGCTTATCTAGGCCATCATACGTCGGTGGACAGTCCCACTTGTGATGTCACTAGAGGGTAGTCACGACATGACAATTTTGAAATGGCTTCTAATGGCTAATCACACACACACCTGGTGGTAAAATAGAGGTCCTCCCAAGAAAAAAAAATAACTAAGAGGATGTAATACAAGGAGAACATATTTTCACTGTAACTCAAATAATCAAGATGGCAAGAGGCCACAAACTAAATTGTAGGCTATAATGCAGGTAAATGATGAAATACAACTCAACAAATTACAATTCTAAAAATGTGTTATTTGGCATTTAATTGCCAAAACATATAGCCTATGTGACACATAATAATGAGAATTATTTTTATATTATAATAGTTTGAAGGGTCGTGCTTAAAACCCTTTAGAGGTATAATAGAGAGGTTTTAGAGCTAGTGTAAATAAAGTATTTATTTTTTATTTACTAATACATTGTTTTGTATTATTATTACCCACAGATATGGTGTACACCAGGCGTTAAAGATTGTATGGGTGATGGAGCAAGCAAAAGAAACTGACTGTACAGTTATATTTTTAGCACTACTGTAATACATGGCAATTATATTTTTTTATTCAATATTGTATGTGTTTATGACTAAATATAATAGAGGAAAGTATATGATCATTAAATTATATAACAGAATTGTATGTACAATATGTTTGTGTTTGTATATATTTTGCAATATTTCTATGATCTTTGGATTCTGTGATAGTTTCATTAAATAAGCTAAAAAGAAATTTGCACATAATGACTACAGCGAAACAAAGCATGAACATTTTTTTTCCCCTGATGATGGCCGTCGGCTCAACTAGAGTCCTGTACTGTAAAGGTTTTCTGCGTCACTAGCCACTCACAGAGAGTGATTTATCATGAGTAAAAGTGAAGTCAGCAGATTTTTTCCCCCCACAGCATTTAAATAGCGCTGCCTTTATGTAGCAGTAAGGACAGTTGGGTTTCTAAAGTCACTTTGTGAAGTAAAGTAAAATAAGTTTTAAAAAGACCAAAACGTACTACATTTAACGTATATTGATTGGTGTGAATCTAACTTTTCTTCCTCATCTATCTAGTTATATATATTTCCTAATGTGTATTTTACATTAACTCAAAAGTGGCATTTGTGTGTCATTGTATTACATACAATTACATTTTTTACAAAATTGCCTGATGTATTACACTAAATCAGGATTATGCATTTTTTATAGACTTGCTTTTTTCCTCTGTACTTTAATTAAGAAATAATAGGTCTACATTGTATGGAGAGGAATACAATATTTGTTGCATGCATTAGATAGCATATTCAACCATCAATGGTATATACTTGCTCCAACACGACCTTTTTTTGTTTTTTGTTTTTTTTGCTCCAACACGACCTGTGACATGACATGTAGCCCCAGTCACCGTCAAGGAATGCTAAGGAGCCACTATATGAGTGGTAGCCGGGATAGTCACTACTTGGCTCGTATAAGTGATCGTATGTATATGGCATATCGTGACGCATATTCTGTGGGTGTTTCAATAAAACGAGTAATTATGTTTTTAACATCGAATGACTGGCATACCATTATTTTCTATTACTCATTCATTATGTCCTCTGGGGAGAGGCCCTGGGTGTCCCAGACCGCACACTGGCGCCTGCGCACTGGGGGATGTTCACCACATTGGAGACCTAAACTCTCGGAAGTTAAGTCTCCGTTATGTAGCAAGCTAGCAAGATAAAGACGGTGCCACCAAAGTAAACTTGGTATTTAAGGAGATAAAGTTTGTTTTGCCGGAGTTTTTCATCAAGTATTGAAACGTTGATTAGTATTGATGGATTCAAACCATTTTCTCTTGCTTTGTTTCCACAAACATGAGCGTTAGTCATCTTTGTAAGAAGTTGTGATTGTTTTTTTGGCGCTCTAGCAACGCAGAGGAAAGATGGTGGATTTGCTAGTTTAGTAGGAAGCTAACGCTAGCTGGTTTGTTGGTTTACTAGCTAGCGTCGTTCTGGGATATCCTACCACTACTTCTCATCTCAATGTCCGAAAAGTTTGGATGATTTTATTGAACATAACAACGGTGTATTGTGAGTATGTTTTATGAATCATATACTTCTGTAATATATTTGATATCACGCTGAAGGTATTTATGTGTTCGCTCAGACGCTAACGTTAGCTTTGGAGCTAATGAAGTTAGCTGAATGAACGTTAGCTTATTGAACCAGGATCAGGGCTAGCTTGATGCTAACTAGCTGCCATGACACTAGCATACCACACTTGGCAAATGGAAGTTGCTGGCAGCAAAGTTAATTAATCATACAAACTTCATTGAATTTGACAGACTTAATGGACACATTTTTCACGCTATTGAAATTGTTTATTTAGTGGCTACTTTTGTTAGTTGTTTGTTTACATCATTCGTAACTGTTTAGCTAATAAATAATAATAAACAAACGTGACTAAGTAGCTGTGTGGATAGCTAGAAAAGTGAATGGTCTTTACCTGTGCAAAAGTGTGATTATAACATGACCTGTAGCTACCATTTAAACAGTGTGTGTTCGTATCAGATATACGCTATGTCTCATATATATATATATATATATATATATATATATATATATATATATATATATATATATATATATATATATATAAATAAAACACCTTTTGATGGATCAGTGCGAAAGTACATCCGGGACACGACCAACTCAAGTCGTTACCGAATTAAATCTTTCGTCCTAATTTCTACCAAGACTCTGTCAAGCTTTTTTCTTCATATGACTTTGCTCGGAAGGAGGGAAACATAGGAGGAGTCACTTATTTTCCTTCTAACCATTTTTCTTTAAAGGATTGCTGTTAATGTTGGCCAAACAGATTAAGCATGAGTGTCGCTCAGTCTCTGAGGATGAAACCAGGGATACTGGTGGCAGGATCTAGGTGAGGAAACCTCTTCCAAAATGTTGAACTACAAAGTCTCCTGTTACGCTGTCTTCAGTGCTCATAGTGTTGTAATTGACACTATGGACTCATATGCGTAATTGACATTGTTTTGGCCTGCCATCCTAGACATCAGATGGTGCTGTGAGGAAGCCATGGGTAGCTGTTTAAGCTGTCCAGAGAAAGAGTCAATTCCTGATAATCATCAAAGCAAATTTAAGGTGAGTGCCTGCCATGGCCTGTCTCACCACACTAGCCGTGTAGCAAGAAGTCTGTCCGCCCACACAACATTATTCACTAATGACTGTGGTTGGGAAGTTTGGCTCGGCGAGTTCTGTGCTTGTACTTGTTTCAGAGTGGTTTGAACAAACTGCAACATGGGTAGAAGAAATAGTTTTGATCTCATGCATGAGTTTGCCTCAGTCCATTCCTAAGCCGTTAAAAGTGTGTGTGTGTGTGTGTGTGTGTGTGTGTGTGTGTGTGTGTGTGTGTGTGTGTGTGTGTGTGTGTGTGTGTGTGTGTGTGTGTGTGTGTGTGTGTCTCAGGTGGTCAACGTGGACGACGATGGGAATGAGCTGGGCTCTGGCGTGATGGAGCTGACCGAGGCAGAGCTGGTGCTCCACACCCATCGTCGTGATGACGTCAGGTGGCCCTACCTGTGCTTGCGTCGCTATGGCTACGACTCCAACCTGTTCTCTTTTGAGAGCGGCCGCCGCTGCCAGACGGGACAGGGTACGTGCCAAATGTCTGTCTTTACTGTGTTGCAATTTGTCTTTTAAAGGCAGACATGTTTCTAGTTAATGTTATTAAAAAAGCATGTTGCACATGGACTAAACAAAGTGAAACTAACCCATTTAAAGCTTGATGCAGTAGTCAAGTTAAAAAAAAATCTGTATTTCAAATGAAATATCTGATGCCAGATCCGATTATTTAATCTCCACTACTAATACTTTGGTTAGTTGTGTAATAAGGCCATTCAATGCACTACGTTACCCTCTTTTTAATGTGAGTTTACATAGTTGTTTTGTTTTTTAAACATTCCTGAGATATATGCAAATCATTTCATATGCAAATATAATGAATTGAACAATTGAAATGCATTGGTGCAACCTGCAGTGGCCGATGTTATTGTGATTGCCATAAGATTCAGATAAAATACCAGAAAAGAGAGGTGTGTGTTGTATATTTGTATAATGTAGCCCACAGGTGATGGGCTGATGGTCACATTTATTGTATACATTTTGTCATAACCACATGTTTGTGCTGTGGACGTGATGCATCTTTGTTACCCTTTGGATCTCATGCTGTCATGATGAGGTGGAAAGAGAGAAAGCAAGCGAGCTGGGGGTTGGGAGGGGTTCTCTTGGTTCTCTGGTGCGGTAAGTCTCAGCCTTGGTTGTGTCCTAACCCTCCCCTTCCCATGCTACTCCATGTCATTCACGCCATGCTAGCAATACTGTGGTCCTCTGTGCAGTACTGCTGCCTAGAAATGATGTGGTGTGCTGTGGTTGGACCAGGAGTCACTCCTCCATTTGTTGTTTCTTGTGTAGTGTTTTCCTTCTGATTAGTGATAGTGGCAGGACCATGCCTGTTGTGTCTTTGGCGTGTTGCCATACTCATGGTGTACATGGCATATTTTGCTTTCTCCCATTGTTCCTTCTTCTCGTTGTTATTTAGCATTCAGGTGGAATTATATTTTTTGTCTACGGTGTGTAGAGTTCCCTTTTTATGAGTAGTATAGAGACCAGTGTGACATACTGGGCATCAAAACAGATATAGATAAAGATGTATATCTATCTATCTTTATATATATCTAATTCTTGTTGGCGCTATGATTTGATGCTGTACTCGTTAAGTAGTCATGATGTAGCCATGTGTTTCTGTCTCCTATCCATCCGTACCAAAATGAACACTGGAAGAGGTTACCCTACACACGAGGTCGACACCATGAGCCATGACCCGTGTGTTTCTGTGTTGTCAGCATGTGCCTCTGTGTTGTGTGCAGGGATCTTTGCCTTTAAGTGCGCCCGGGCCGAGGAGATCTTCAACATGCTGCAGGAGGTGATGCACAGCCACAGCATCAGCGTGGTAGAGGAGGCCGTGTTGGAGCCCAACCACCAAGGAGCGCACACTCCTCAAACCCCTGCAGGTATAGACACTACTGTGACCTCACATCTGCAGGCAACAGACTCTCACCATTAGATGTATAGCCATAATCTAGTGATGCCAGAGTCAGCTCTGGAGATACCACAATACCCACTGATTTAATCCACCCAGTTTCTCTACATACACCTTTTTTTAATCCTTTTGTAAATGCCTTTTTACCACACAGATACAGGTGCTGCACTGCTGCCATATGCACATTCAGGTCCCAGTATCATAATGTGGAGTCTGCGAGGGGCTGTGTTAGTGTGCTACTGTATATGGTACCACGTTATGGAAATACAATTAAAATGGGAAAAACATGATTCTAAAAATGTCCCCAACACTTTTTTATTTTATTTTTTTAATTTTAAGTAAATTATGATCCAAATCACAAGGCTAGAGCGTTGGATCATTTAGAGCGTGTCCACATTTTTTTGTATACATATTCTTTTGTGTAAATGCAAGTTGTAGGCCTACGTGTATGAAGATTTCCCGAAACGCATTCCCAAACATTCACTGAGCTAATTTGCTTTCAGCTGAAATCAATTGGATGGTTTTCTAATTTGATCAATTAAATTCAGGTTTATACTGAGTGCGTTCTTTGTCGACATGCGTAGGCCAGTGTGCAGAGGGCTGGCGAGAGCCACAAGGAGCTAACTCAACATCAGCATGATCTAATTGTTGAAAAGGCTGGGGAATAAGAGAGCCAGTGTTGGTGACCTCAGATCAACCCTGTATGTCTCCCTGAGCCCCTTAATGACATGCTGAGCTCACCTAGAGGCCCTCTAACAAGCTCCCCAGTACGAGGACCCCTCAAAGATGGAGGACTGCCCCACCAGGGAACTGGGCAATCCCTAAAGGCCATGTGTAAAAACGTCAACATGGTTGTAAGATTGTACAATGTTCTCTGCACACAACAGAATGGTTCTCTCTGAAATGAGTTGGGTGTTCGCTGAACACACAGTTACTGTGTGTTCAGCGAATTAAGCTGCAAAGACGCTTTGGTCGCTCATAAAGTATCGCTGCAAATATTTCTGTTTGCTTTTATCGTTCATTTTTGTCGCTCAAGTAGCTCATGACGTACGTTCGATTTTGCAGACGCATTTAAAGGAGCCGTATGCTTTTAGTACAGACAGCCATAACAATTAGTGAACTCCCATACACTTTGTTAGCAGCCATGTATCGCGCCTATTTTACAATAATCTCAAACGTTTCATTAACCAGGGTGTCCGCGGGGTTGTAAAAGGTAGTGAAAGGTAGTAAATGAAATTAGCCCAAATTAAGGCCAGTAAAAAGTAGTAAAAAGTAATAAACGTCATCTGACGAGGTAGTAAATTTTCGAACCCCCATCGAACTTGGCCTATGAGTTTTTCAATTTGTGTAATTTACGTGCAGGCCTATCTCCTCAAATTACTAAAACTTAAGTGGATTTATTTTTATGTTGCGAGTAGGACTCGCGCACGCGACGAACCTCTCGCGCGCGCTGACTCAAACTTGGTACCCGCACCCGCAGGCATGCAAACTAGTCACCTTTTTGAAGACAAAATGTACCACTTGTGTGATTCGTGGAGATCCGTTGAGAAAGGTTTTTTAGGGGGGGGGGGGAGAGGCGAGCGGGCAGAGAGAAGACGCAGCATTCTGTCAGGCGGCACGACAAACTGACGCTTCCGTGCTCGTCGAACGCATGCGCGCGCTCGTGGGAGCCGTTGGAAGAGTTGAGAACTGTTTACATCTTTTTGAGTTGAAAAATCTGAATGGCGCTCCTCCGCCCGTCACTCCACACGGGGAGCGCAAGGTGAAGCCGCGCGGCCAGCCGACAGCGCGAGCGGAAATTCTTTAAAGAGCCTATTTGTCCTCCTTTTTGAGAGCGCAACAGTAACACACCGCGCCCCCCCCCGTCGGTCGTAGGTCCGCGGTGTGTTACTATTGCGCGCACCCCCCCCCCTCCCGCCGGCCGTAGGTCCGCGGTGTGTTACTATTGCGCGCTCCCCGCCGGCCGTAGGTCCGCGGTGTGTTACTATTGCGCGCCCCCCCCCCCCCCCTCCCGCCGGCCGTAGGTCCGCGGTGTGTTACTATTGCGCGCCTCCCTCCCCCCTATTGCGCGAGAGCCTCAGCCAATCCTCAAAAAAAAAAAACAGATGGATATTAATATTCGTTTTTTGGAGGATGGTTGTGTCAGGTGTCTCTCTCTCTCTCTGTGTTGGCCAGTTGTTGTGTCCAGTGAAGTATAATTACCTCATTAAATGTTGTTATTACAGTGTAAAGTTGCACTTTATTATTATCTAGTTTCTTCCTCTTTTTTCAAGGCCCCAATTGAACGACTTAGAAATTTGGTTGAAAGATATTTCATTACTTTACTCGTCACTTTACTTCACACTTTACGCTGCTACAGTTGCAGCTTGAAGTCGTGCTGGTAGTAAAAAATATTGTGAAGGTAGTAAAAAAAGGTAGTAAAAGGTAGTAATTCAACTTAAGAATTTCTGTATACACCCTGTTAACTCACCAGACCAACCAACACCTCCGCCCAGGCCAGAGCCTTTTTGTTTGCGATCTCTGAAATCAAAAAGGCTTGGATCGTACAACACCGGGTGCCCAGCCACAGCCGCGATTAACTTTTCAGTCGACATTTTGATGTCGTACAGTAGGAACCAAAGTGCCGGTGTTCCCTGGGACCCACGCAAGCGAATAGCGTCTGCATTCCGATTGGCTGTCAGTGTTTTGCCGCTGAAACGCGTCATAGTAATTTGCATAAAGTTCAGCCGTCTTCAACTTTTTTGGTCGCTCTGGTAGCTCAACTTTTGCCGCTGGTAGCTTTGGTCGCTTGTGTCGCTTTGGTCGCTTTGGTCGCTCGTGTCGCTTTGGTCGCTCTTGCCCATAGAAAGTGAATGACTTCCGGTGATTTGGCAGCTTAATACGCTTCCGATGTGAACACACAGTTTGCCCTGCGCGGGTTCGGCCTCCACGTTATCTTGACTCCTAATGCAGTGAAATGCTCCTGACTGCTTGTCGTTTATTTATTTTTATTATTATTTTTATTTCTTTAGCTCTGGGCTACTCTGTTCCTACCGTGCCAAATGGCGTGAGCCGCATTCCCTCGGTGGGCGATGCACCAGCGTCTCACCCCTCCACCCGCCACCCCTCTGTGGCCAGCACCCGCCTTCCCTCGGTGGGGGAGGAGTCCACACACCCTCTGCTGGTGGCTGAGGATGCGGTAAGAGCGCCAGAGAGATGCATTATTCTTGTTTTAATATCATTCCTGTTATTCTCTCCATCATCAACACTTCAGCGAGACAAACTTTTTAAACACACAACAACTTTAGTAGAATACCAAAAAGACAGAGACAGACTTTATTATTTAATAATATAATTGTATGCGTGTAATCGTATCGGACACAAATGCAGATTTTTTTAAATTGTGCTTCAGGTCCACACATATATCAACACCAGCGGGCTGCTGGAGGAGCAGCCCAGCCCGCTCACTCTCACCACACCGCTGGAGAGCCCCGTCTCCCCCCAGCAGCTCCCGCCAACCCCACCGCCACCGCCTAGACTCCGCCCCGAGCCCCCCACCCCTCCGGCTGCTCAGCCGGAGCCGCAGGTGCTGCTGGAGCCCCAGGGGGTCCGCTTTGTTCTGGGGCCCACCCCCGTGCAGAAGCAGAAGCTCATGGCCGAAAAGGTGCAGGCTCTGCAGCAGGAGGAGGGAGCCAGCGAGGACGGGGGGGCCACCAGCCCGGACCCCCGGGAGCCCAGTGAGACTAACGGCCACACGGACACGCAGCCAGGTGCCAAGGAGGCCCCTGCCGAGGCGGAGCCGGCCCACACACACTCCAACGGCTCCGCCTCCTCCTGCGTGGCGGCTGCCCCCCGGCGCCACCGTCCACCACCCCTCACCCCAGACCTCCAGAATGTCAACAACTCTGCCCAGCGGCGCACCGCCCTGCTGGACTACGAGAACCTCCCGGTGCTGCCGCCCGTCTGGGAGGCGCGCAAGCCCAGCTGTGAGGAGGAGGAGGCGGGGGGGGCGGGCCGGGGGGCGGGCAGCCTGAAGACGCCCTCCCTCAATGGTTACAACCATCCTCCCCCCCACAGTCTGCTGCAGCACTCCTACTCCCACCCGCTGGAGCCTTCCCACAACTATGTCAACACTGAGAACGTAACGGCGCCGCTCAGTGCGCACCGGCCCGACACGGCCCGGCGCCGTGTCGACGGGCCCACCGTCTTCAACTTCGACTTCCGGCGCCCGCTGCTCATGGGCCACGGCGAGCCGGCCAAGACACTCAACTACATCGAGGTGGAGACAGACGGTGGCGGCTGCGGCTGCGGCAACAGGGGCGCGTCGGACGGCAGCAACCCCCACACACCACGCACGCCCACCTCCCCGCTGGCCCCCAGCACGCCCACGCGGCGCACGGAGCTGTATGCCCTCATCGACATCGAGCGCACCGCCGCCATGTCCAACCTGCAGAGGGCGCGGCCGCGCGATGACGGCACGTCGCGCAAGACGCGCCACAACAGCACGGAGCTGCCCACCAAAAGCACTGTCTGAGACCCGGCCGCCTCGCTGTAGTTGGACACACAGGGTGCTTTGCCTTTGTAATCGCCCAACACAGACACACGGAGAACGCAAATGAAGAGTTATAGCCAGTTAAAGGTCTTTATATATATATATATATATATATATATATATATATATATATATATATATATATATATATATATATATATATATATATATATATATATATATATATATATATATATATATATATATATATATATATATATATATATATATATAGCGAGAGAGAGAGAAACTGACTTGTCGTGTGGCTACCTGTGAGGGAATTTAGGTAGACCAAAAAAGAACCCAGAACTTAAACCTAGGTACTTGCCATATACCAATTTATTCCTATGGTAATATAATACCTCTGTTCCTCCACTCATTGTACAGTGCATTTGGGTTGTTTATTATGTTAATAAGACTGGACTGCATTCCCCCTCCCCCTCTCCTTGTATGGTACAAATCAGTATTACTGAACAAAGCATTCCATTAGCCTTTATATGAGTCATTACATGCTGCTGTAATATCAGTATCTGAGAATTACATGGTACACTACATTATGTTTCTGACTATGTACAGTAGATCCTGGCACAATAAATGTCTGTTCTGTTTTATTTGTACTTCACCGATACCACGCCTGTGCCCCGTCTTTCAAGTTGTCAGGGTCAGATAAGTCACCATGGTGATCCCTTCTTCTGCACAGATTGGGAGGCGAACCTTAAAAGGCATAATTTGGCTTTTAAGCTCAAAGCACACGGTCATGTCGGGACAGACACAAAATGTTTTTAAATGTGCACGTCCAAAATAGACGTGAGTCCTATACGAAGCAAGTGGAAAAATACAGCCCTGCTGCATTTGCACTCTGTTAAAACAATGATTATATTTCTATTTTGGTTCACGCTACAAATATGAGCCAAAAGTTTGGGCTGAAACCCAGAAAACTGAATTTAAGGATGAATCTTTAATTCAGTTCTCTGTTTCAGCGGTCTGATACTTGCTGATCTTCAAAAGGGTGAGAGAAATGTCAATGTATCAAACAACATTTTTTCCCACTCATTTGTGGGACTATCTTCACTAGAATGGGGTCCTCGGTAGGCCACTGGCCATAGTTCAATGAATACAGAGTTGATGCTTTCCCGAAGGCATTAGTGTGGCTGTTTTATGGTATGGTAATGTTAAATCAGGTCATGAAAAATCCCTCCCCTTAATTATAATTTACCCAGTAAAGCAGCCTCTAGTAATGAATGCCAAATAGATTTGTTCTTTGGGTAGAGCAGTATGGGAGACTATTTTATTATGATATTCATACCTATTTACCAGCCAACTGAATGTAACCAGAATAGAATGTGCAGTGTCCACTTGGTTATAAATCAGTTTACAACCAGATTTAAATATTTATAGAACTTGTCAACCATTGTGATGAGTGGGAGAGGTTTTTCAACTGCTCAAGTTTACATACAATTGTCTATTTACAATTGTATAAAACAGCCATGAGGACTCGGCCTCACAGCTGAAGGCAGTCAACTGGACAAAATACACGCAAAACATTACACACAATAAAAGGGATGTGTTGGGAAAGAATTTCAGCATGATGCAAACATTTCTGTAGTATTTAAAGGAGAACCAAACCCCCTGACCCTGCCTTCTTACACATTATCTCACTTATACATTTATATTTTGTCATTTAGCAGAGGCTTTCATCCAGCTACTTACAAGTGAGGCTTGGAACAATCAGAATACAATACAAAATTGGAGTAGCTACAAAAAGGTTAGTGCTGCATGACAGTAAAAAAAACAACTGCAAAGTAGCTAGAGAAGAAATCAGAATTACAAGGTTAGTAATTATATGTATTTTGTTATTTGTATTGGTGGTAGTGCAAAACAGTTAGTAGATTACATATCTTTCGAAGTGCCTCAACAATGGTACAGCTCAGTAAAGTGCCTCTCACACACAGTCTAACCATGAACTTGTAACCTTAACCTGTAACCTCTCCAGACTAATGCAGTTTACCTGTTCTATCATCGGCACGATTACACACCCCTCCCCCTGCTGCAGACCCCCACTCTGAAGACATCACTTCCATGACCAACCAGGACAAGGAGCAGGGTGTCACCATGGAAACGCCCCTAGTGAAGGCCAATATGGTTGGTAGAGCGGTATGGGAGACTTATTATATTAATGCCTGTTTACCAGCCAACTGGATGTAACCCAAATAGAATGTGCAGTGTCCACTTGGTTATAAATCAGTTTACAACTGGATTTCAATATTTGTAGAACTTGTCAACCATTGTGATGAGTGGGAGGCTGCTGCTAGTTTACATACAAATGAATGAATCAGCTGGGTGACTTAATATAAATTGCCCTTATTCTATGATTAGTATGACATTTGTAGGTTCCCTCCTCACTGACTGGCATCGTTTTTAAATGAGTGTCATCCAGATCGGTCAGGGAGTATAGAAGACAGGAGACTTGCTGACATAAATCCCATAATGTATATTATGGAATGTATGTTTATCATTTTACCTTCTCAGCTCAGTCAAGGCCTTATTTCCTTAACCTTGTGGCTAGAACACTGCAACTAAATAAATAACAGGTTTTTGGAACTTTTGTAGGTATAGAAAGGGGTTGTGCTAACATACAACTATTGTATGACCAAAGATATTCAAGCACACTTTATTTGCATTACAATGTACAACCCTGACAGTAAAAGATCAAAGGCAGATTACAAAACAATTATTACAACATACTATCAAAAACACAATCATACAACATAAGGGCAATCTTTGAGGTCTTGCAGACATTATTTACAAAAAGAGCTAGACACAGGACTGTGTCCAGATCTCCTGTTGATGCAACACCTGACCTGAGCTCATTCAGTTTTAACCACAAGTAATGAAATTCATATACATTGTCTTTTTTTTAAACTGAACAGTAAAAACTGGCGCAGAGGATGGCTCTGACACCGTGATGCTCGCTAGGTCAATGCTAGGGAGAATCCTGAGAAGCTACTTGGCCAAGATCCTTCTTCTGGTTGTTTGGTCCAGTAGCTTGTGGTAGTGGTCCAGTTTCTCCTGCAGTTTGTTGTAGATCTAAAACGAATGAGGCACAGGGTGTGAATGAGTCATAAGAGTGGTACGGTATAGCTACATCTGCCACTGATTTTTTGTTCAGGCAACATACTACAATGTAATGGTGCTGGAACTTACGTTGGTGTTGATCTGGCTCCCCCCGAGGGCCTGAAGGAGCTGGTCAATCGCTGTGTACGGCAGCCATACCAATGGTGCTGTGGCTGATAGAGGCATCTAAATGCAAGATGAATCAAACCATCTCAATGCTTCTGAAGACTAAGCACACATTACAATTGAAACCCTCAGCAATACCTAGTTATGCTCTGAGCTCTCCTGCAGAATATGCAATTATGCGGCTAATCTGTAGGGGCCCCCAGTTAGGGTAGGTGTAGTCTCACAAATCAGGCTTTAGATTAATATCTAAAGTCTGACTGCAGACAAGCTCAGATCTGGGTAAACAGGGCGTTTCACTTTCAATTTGTTTAGACCAATCATGTTGCTGGAGGCGGGGATCTGTAAACATGTTATTGGTGAACACAAACTCAGATAGCAGTAGTAAACTGTAAAAAGGTGTCTGTAAAGGTTTCAAATCCACATTGTAGACCAACCACTGTAAAAATACACTAATTAAAATCCCCTTCTGAAAGCGTCATCCACTCGTGTGAATTAGCTCCATAACAAACAGGAAACAAGGAGTAATTACCTCAATGCCAAAGTACTGGTGGCCTTTCCCCAGCAGAGCGTCCACGTACTCCAACACCAGCTCAGCCGCCTCCTCCAGGAGGTCATAGTTCAAGTAGAGTCTTAGCAAAGAGGCTGCATCCACTCCCTGGAAAAACATTGCAACCAATCAGACCCACAACACAGGCAACTGGGCCAGGACTGAAACTAAGCCATGTTCTTCTCCCCCCTCTCAGAATGGTCCTTAAAAACTGTGACCAGCCTCCCCCCTGGGGCCTCCTCCCTAGTTTTGAACCAATCCACTCTCACCTTGTAAGCATTGATCAGCCAATCAGGTAGGGGGAGGCCATGTGCCAGCAGCTTGTTGATGACATCACGGTGGTGCCGGGCACTCCGAGAGGAGTGTCTCTCCAGGTAGGAGGCCAGGAGCCGCCAGGCCTCGTCTGTCGCACTGCAGACCAGAGGAAACACCGTTAATACCAGGCACGTGTGGTAGCAAAGTATATCTCTACATATTACACTCCTACATTAATTATTATAAACCAAACTTCCCAAATATACCCAGGTAAAAACACCAAGCAATGTCAAGAAAGAACAAATATCTTATCTTAATATATTTGAAATATGAGGAGACTATTTAATTGTATGCACACTGCGATGGGCTGTCACTGCCAGTTGAGTTTGAGCTGACCAGGAGTGAGTCAACATGGATTGGATGAAGAGTAGCAAGCCAACCTGGATTCCTTGGTGTTGATGATGGTGGAGAGCTGGTTGGCCGCCAGCCAGTTCCATGCTTCATTCTGGCTCTCCTCTCCACCATACTGAAGCTTGATGCATCTGGACAAAAACAAACAAAAACAGCCCATTAACTGTCTGATGTTGGACCTTTTTCGAGAGACGCTGAGGGCCTAATAAGCCAAAAACATCAATAACAGCCAGACAAGCTGCCCTGACGTCAATGTGTGGTTCCATACTCAGTACAGCAAACCAGTCCAATGCTTTCCCAAGAATGTCCAGTACTTTTGTGAAGCCCTTTCATCCCACTAACGGTCACAACAGATTTCATCAGTTAGTCAAGTTGACAACTTCAAACGGGCAAGGAAAAGTTATAAAGTTGGGGATAGACAGGATCCAAGATGGCTACATTTTATAACTATAGTATTCAGTCATTTTCCCCATTGCAACAGTTTGACATTCTGAGCACAAGCATAATTTTGCATCATTAAGGGAGGGGTGGCTTACTTGAAGGCCAAGCCCTCAAAGACAGGTGTGAGGGGGAGTTTGAAGGTCTGACAGAGTGACAGGGCACAGTCAAACAGTCCTACTTGGACCAACAGAGCCACCATCTCCACTGCTGACGCACTTCCTACAACCAGGCGGGAGACAGGAAGTTAAGGCAACAGTAGTTCAGTTCACTCCATTTCAACTAAAAGGCAGGTTTGAAGTAGAGAAGAATAATGTTAGTCAAACATTCTTCCCAAAATTACATATGGCATTTTTGTCCCAGCCAGTCCATTTATGGAATAACATTATGGCTTTTACACTCCAAGTTATTTTGAACGTTTACATTTTGATACTGACAAAACCCCGTCTGTATTCAATAGCGTATCCATTTTAAAAGGTGCAGTGTGTAGAAGTTAGTGGCATCTAGCAGAACGGACTTGGCAGAAATGGAATATAATATTCATAATTATGTTTTCATTAAGTGTATAAACCCATGAAATTAAGAATAGTTGTGTTTTTATTACCTTAGAATGAGCCCTTTATATCTACATAGGGAGCGGGTCCTCTTCACAGAGAAACGGCTCCACGGCCCTAGTGTTTTAATTTTTAATCATAATCGCCATCTTACTTGTAAGTTATGACCTATTTTACAGACTAAATAACTAAATACAATTTATGAATCTATCAAGGAACCTCATCACTTGACTACTCAATGCTGTCATTGACGATCATTTTGGAAGTACCTTCTGGCACCTTACAGGTCAGTACAGGCCGTAGCTTCTCCTACATCATTGGAAAGGGAGGGGGTATTTAGTTGGTTGCCATCTGCAACCTCACCGCTAGTTGCCACTAAATCCTACACACAGCATCTTTAAAACGTCCTTCATGCAGTATATGTAAAACAGATTTTGGAACAGATTTAATACAGTTACTGTTTCTTCTGATAGCCTCACAAAACCAATGTAAATGTTTTATCACAACATCATTCCTGTCATACCAAATGTTCCATAACTGGATTTGACTGAGCATACCTGCAATGGCAGCAGAGGGCGGGTCGTGCTGAGCCAGTGTGAGGCGACTGCGGGCCAGAATGTACTCCTTCTCCAGGTCCCCAAGCTCCAGGATGTCCACCTGCCGCTTTACTTTGGGGGGGGGGGGGGGGGGGACAACCTTCTTTATATAGAGAACCCCTAAAGTAGACCGTGAGCCAGGGCCTCAAAATATGGAAACCGTTACCGAAAAAGTGGCAAAGGCTACCATACCTTTTCTGAAAGCCTGGAATCTCAGCTTTTCAATTATGTATGATGGCCATCTGACAAGAGTAACTGTTTTGAGTTATCACACATAATGTAAACTAAGGTTGAGAAAATAATGCGTATAAATCAAGCAGAACACTGACATAGCTGAAAATCTATATTTGACATATTGGAATAATTTATTTTGTTATGTTGGTATCATTTTAAAGGGGAGACTGAACTTTCATTTAAAATCTTGTGAACATTTTGGATAAGTACAGCCAACCCTGGAGCTCTTCAAACTTTTGATCTCACACATTTTCCTGCCATTTCCGCCTAAGTCATCTTTTGTCTTTTAATCCTGTGGCACCATAGACCGGCAAGCCAGACCTACATCAGAAAGATGTAAGGTCTGGATCAGCTCCATTGGCAGTGTGGGCGGGATAAACGGTTGTCTTTCAAGTTCCCTCTGCACGCAATAGGATAGCGCTACAACCAATCAGAGCAACGAAGAAGGTGACGTAGTCAGAGCGACGGCTCTGACTACGTAATTAATCAAAACTCAGAATAATATTTATTTTCGAGGAAAGTTCTTTTCTCAAATAAAATGTTAACTTAAAGTCTTGAAGAGTCGCGGCCAAAGCCGAGTGGAAAGACAACCGTTCGCCAGCAGCAGCAGCCATTGTTTACCTCTAACACAGAACCGTCGCATTTCTGTCGTCATGGTAGCCCGGCTTTCGACTCCGCCCCTCACGCTGTGATTGGTCAGACATACAAGACACACTTGGTGTTTCCAGCACCAAAAAGCGGACGGAGCTGTGCTAGACCTACACTAGCTGCCAAATAAATTTGCTGCCGCTAGGGGGTGTCTAGAGTTCTAGGCTAGTGGCACCAGGGAGTATCAGAGAAACAAAATCCAAACACTGAAATACTGGCATAACCCAAAGTTATCATTGCGGTTTAAGCAGTTTAAACATATAATAGTAGCCAGTCAGAAATAAAATGTATAAATAATGAGCTTGTAATGTATAAATAAAAACAAAAAGTGAATAAAACAGAAATGCAACGATGGCAGAAAATGTTTTCGATTTTTTTTTTTCTCGATCAAGAACCTTTTCCGTGACATGTCAATGATGCTGACTATGGAATTATTGACTCCTCCCCATTGAAGGGGTGTGGCCCACAAGTCTATTGGCTAATAATTCAAAATTCCACCAACAGTGTCCTCTCTGCCTGTCGAATATAAAGACGGTTCTTCTGTGCCAGAGCTCACTCTGACTGGCCCTCTCAGTTTGAATCTGCTGCTCGTACAATATTTTGCTTCATGTTCGATATTTATTTGCAGTTAAATATAATTGACTACTCCTCAGAGATGAGCCACATTGAACATGAGAAACCAGATCTGTACATGTTCCTCTGTGAAGGTGGCTTTTCAGCCCAGCTGAGCGCAACAAACACATTTGGCAGGGTTCCGATTGACCAGACCCTAGAGGAAACTGTCAATCAGGACACTCAGATAGCTGGAGGCACAAAAGGGTTCAGCTTGAACCCAGCAGCTGTCTCAAGATATTACCTTACTGCTGAGTACAAAAGCACTTACCTGTCTATATTGAAAAGCTCCCTGGGACTCCAACAAAGTGACTGTTCTCACAAGGACCTTGGACAAAGCAGGATTGCCAAAGACGAAGAACACATTACAAGCACTGTGGATCTGTTGGATTCTAGTTGGATAAATCCATTTGCAGGTGGTGAGTCCCTTGTTTCTCTGTCTACTGGAAGTACAGCACCAGCAGATGTTGCTGAAGACTTTCTGAATGCACACGCCATTGGCGAGAATGCCTACAGAACCTTCTCTGCTGAGCGTGTTGAGAGTAATCCTCCTGCAAAGCAGTTCCATGCACCACTCTCCAAGAAGAAACTGAAAATGTTCTCCTCAATGCAGGGAAAGGCAAAGACATGCAAAACTGGGAATAAAGAAGTTATCCTCAAAGCTGATAATCGAATATTTGCCCAGATGATACTGATTGCACAGAGTAGACAGCTCAACCTGAAGGAGGTGTTATCTCATCCCCTTGGACCACTTCCGTGGGCTCTTGCTTCACCAGATGGCAATGTGAGGAAGACTTGCAAATCCTCACTTGCCAAGCAGCTGCCCAAGTTCCCATGTGTTGCTGAATCATTGCCATTAAATTCCACCTGCGTAATAGATGGCATGGCACTTGTTCAGAAGCTGAACGGTGATGGCAAGTAGTGATGGGTCGTTCGCGAACGAACTAGTTCGAACGAACGACTCTTTAAAGTGAACGAACTGACCTCGTTCGCCACCGTCGTTCGCGTCGTTCGTCTCGTTCGCTGAGTCTCTCTGACGCGCTGATTCGCGGCGCCGCTGATTCGCGAGTCGTTCGCTGACTGATTGACTCGAGGACTGAGACGTCACTCACGACTCGTCATCACAAGAGCCAGCCAATGTATGTTGTTTGTCTGTCTGTGACAGTCTAGGACGCTTTCGAATGGTTGACACATTAACAATACCACTTTCACATTTGAATATTGCCTTTTACATTTACATATCAGTGAAATGGTAAATACATGCTGTCTTTGTATTTTCTGTGTCATGCCAGATTAATAAAATATTTGAATGTCTCGTCAATCTGTCTCGTTCTTTCATGCTTCCTTCTCACGCACGCAACCCGGCCGGGACCCCCACCTTGGTGGATCTTGGTCTTGAGTGGGGGTGGCCAATGGCCATCTTCACAATAGTAAATCAAATATGCCCAGAATAAACACAACTGTACATCATTAACTTTAAACTCATCATTGCTAAATCAAGTCTATTATCTTGCTGATATACATCCAATAATCTACTACGCCCACACACACACACACACACACACACACACACACACACACACACACACACACACACACACACACACACACACACACACACACACACACACACACACACACACACACACACACACACACACACACACACACACACACACACACACACACAGCTGCGTTTGGTTTGTCTAACGTTACGTTGAATTGGGGGAACGGGGCATTTTGATCCTGACATGTCATTATGCATACATTAAATAAATCTGTTGAACTCAAATGAAATACATATGTTAACATATTCAACCAGACACAATGTTGTATTTGCTATTAACACATTTATTAACGCCATCAAGCACCATTGCACGATTGTGAATCGTGATTTCATGATTAGTTAGTAAATGAGAAGAACGAGGGAGTCCGAGACCGACTCAGCTGCATTCGTGATTCGTTTGAATGTTGTGTGAACGAGGAGGAGCCGAGTCTGACCGACTCGGCTGGCATTCGCCGTTCGCGAATGACAGCCCTGAGCCGAGTCGTTCGTGATTCGCGAACGAGGGAGGAGCTAAGTGAACGACTGAACGAGTCAGTGAATGATTCAGCGCTACCGGAAACACGAACGAACGAACGAACGAACGAACGAACGACTCTTCATGGCGAACTGAACGACGCGAACTAGTTCGCGCAAACAAACGAGGAAATCCACCACTAGTGTGAACGAGGAGGAGCCGAGTCTGACCGAATCGGCTGGCATTCGCCGTTCGCGAATGACAGCCCTAAGCCGAGTCGTTCGTGATTCGCGAACGAGGGAGGAGCTAAGTGAACGACTGAACGAGTCAGTGAATGATTCAGCGCTACCGGAAACACGAATGAACGAACGAACGAACGACTCTTCATGGCGAACTGAACGACGCGAACTAGTTCGCGCAAACGAACGAGGAAATCCACCACTAATGGCAAGACATTTGCTGATATTGCAGACTATGCCTTGTCCACTGTGCTAGCTGAAGCAAGTCACAGCACCCGTGTTGACATTGTTTTTGATGTATATAATGAGGCTTCTATCAAACACATGGAGAGAGTGGCCAGAGGTGCAGACTCAGGCACAGAGGTCAGACAGATCACTGCAGGGCACAGAGTTCAGCAATGGAAGAAATTCCTACAAAGCAATAACAACAAAACAAATCTTGCTACCTTCTTGCTCAAAGAGTGGGGCGAAGAACAGTCTAGAACAAGACTTGGTGAAAAGGTTCTGTACACTACAACCAAAGATCAGTGTTACAAGCTGACCCAACAGGGAGTGCACAAGGTAGCAGACCTGTCGTCCACTCAGGAAGAGGCTGACACCCGTATGCTACTCCATGCTTGCCACGCTTCAAGGACTGGTCACAAATCTGTCACCCTTGTGTCTGATGACACTGATGTCTTGGTGATAAGCCTGGCTACCAGTGACGCACTCACATGTGACCTGTTCCTGAAGACAGGGACAAAGAATCGCACCAGTTACATAAACATCTCACAACTCGCTCGTGGTCTGGGTTCACAGTTGTGTCAGGCTTTGCCTGGTTTACACGCATACACAGGCTGCGACACTGTAAGTGCATTTGCAGGTCGTGGTAAAGTGTCAGCCCTAAAACTTCAGAAGAAGAATGAAAACTTCTGTGAGACCTTTCAGAAGGTTGGGGCAGACTGGACAATGACACCTGAGTTGTATGCAGCCTTACAGGAGTTCACATGTCAAATGTACAGCTCCAAGTCCAGAATCACCAACATCAATGAAATGAGGTATGCACTTTTTTGTGCAAAGAAAGGCGTAGAATCCTGGCAGTTACCTCCATGCTCAGATTCTCTCAGGAAGCACTGTCTCAGAGCTAACTATCAAGGTGCTATCTGGAGAAGATGCCGCGAGAACAACCCTGAAGTTCCTTCCCCAGTTGAGCATGGGTGGTCTAGAGTGGACCAAGATGGTGACTTGCAGCTCTCCATAGACTGGTTCAATGTCTCCATTGGTCCACAAGCAGTACTTGAGTTTCTGTCCTGCTCATGCAAGAGGGACTGTGTCACTCCATCATGTCAGTGTGTTGCCAACAACTTGGCCTGCACTGACCTATGCCATGCAAGACAGTACAAAAACCAGAAGGATGACTTTGCTGATGAGAAACAATCCTATTCCTCTGATGAGGATTCCGACGAGGAGTTTGATTAGTGTCGTGGCCTTGAATGATGCAATCTGTGCGAAAATGTCATAAAATGTCATTGACCATGCCTAAAGGTCATGATCTAGACCTTTTACAGTAATGGCAATGTCATATTTGGGTTTACCACACCTTAAAACATAGGAATCCATGTCTCATTTGTTATTTGTTATACCGTTTTTTAGATTTTCAGCTATGTCAGTGTTCTGCTTAATTTATACGCATTATTTTCTCAAACGCCATGTCTGATATAAGACTGAAAATCACCCCCTCCAAATCAGATATGGGTAAATGATACATTTTCTGAATCCTTAGGGTCATGCCAGTATTTCAGTGTTTGGATTTTGTTTCTCTGATGCTCCCTGGTGCCACAGGATTAAAAGACATAAGATGACTTAGGCGGAAATGGCAGGAAAATGTGTGATTAAAAGTTTGAAGAGCTCCAGGGATGGCTGTACTTATCCAAAATGATCACAAAAGGATTTAAATGAAAGCTCAGAGTCTCCCCTTTAAAATGATACCAAACATAACAAAATAAAATATTCTAATATGTCCAATATAGATTTTCAGCTATGTCAGTGTTCTGCTTGATTTATACGCATTATTTTCTCAACCTTAGTTTACATTGTGTGATAACTCAAAACAGCTACTCTTGTCAGATGGCCATCATACATCATTGAAAAGCTGAGATTCCAGGCTTTCAGAAAAGGTATGGTAGCCTTTGCCACTTTTTCGCTAATGACCAACCCCTCTGGCTCACGGACTATAGGCGTACTTCTAGTTTGAAAATTGTGTGATGAAAACAATCAATGAACTACTGCAGAACTTTACTCTTAAAGGCCTCACTTACACTAATTTGAACCCTTTACTCTTATAGGCCTCACTTACATTCACCGACCCTCCTCCCAGCGAGAGGGGGAGAGGAGAGAGGGCCATTACAGGCTACAAGAAAATGAGAAAAATGCTTCAAAACGGCACATCAAATAGTTGAGTCCAAGTGAAGGAGATCTTGACTAACCTGGATCTGCAGCAAACTCGCCGTCATACTTCCTCTTGGGAGAAGCGCCCGGTCGCTCACACTACAGTAATAAACACAGAGCCTCGTTTACTAAACACACACACCTAATCTATGCACGTGTGTGCCTGTATATAGATGAATATGCACGTGCGTACCACTGCTCCAGTGCTGGGCTGGACGATCCAGGCATACTGGGGTCTGATGAGGCGCAGGCAGTTCAGGGCAGCCAGGTAACAGTTGACCTGCTTCTGCAGCCCCCGCTGGGTCCGTACCTCCCTGCCCAGACGCATGCCGTACTCAAACATCACCGTACCCGCTGACACACACACACACACACACACACACACACACACACACACACACACACACACACACACACACACACACACACACACACACACACACACACACACACACACACACACACACACACACACACACACACACACACGTTTGGCATGTACTGGTAACAACAAGGTGGGGATTGTGCTCCAGCATTAACCCAGACAGAGTGGAAGATACCTTTCCTGTAGTTGTGTCTGTTGATGTGGAACGCGTACAGCAGCTCGTAGTAGTTGTGGGCCAGGAGGTCCACAGCTCTCGCACGAGACTCAATGATGCTCACCACCTGGTAAACCGACACATGTGATGGTAAAATTGACCACTTTTTACTGTGATAAATAAGAAAGGACATGGTAGCGGTGTTTTGGACTCACTTCGTCATGCAGGTTGACATAGGAGAACTGGACCAGGTCCTGGAGCTGAGAACGCTCACACAGAACCACTACCAGCTGTCGGAGACAGTCCAGCTGCCTGCCAGGATACAACCACCACAGAGGACCCATTACAGTTGGACTGGACTGACTGAACACACACACACACACACACACACACACACACACACACACACACACACACACACACACACACACACACACACACACACACACACACACACACACACACACACACACACACACACACACACACACCTGCTAGAGTCTGGGTTCTGTGTGAGGGCTTCATAGGCCTGGCTGTTGTGGCCCAGATCCAGGTGGTGTTTGAAGATTCGTGTCCACAGTGCCGCCTGCAGGCCACCAGAGGCATAACAGTCACAAAACTAAAAGACACTAACTGCTTAACTTCTTTTTGATCACAAAAAGTAAAATAGAAAAGGTTAGTTCAAGTACAAGTATGAAAGTAGACTCAAATACTCCCAAATGCTCACCTGGCTCCTGATGTCGTTGACTGCCTCCGTTATGGCAAGGGTGGCCATATGGATGACCAGCTCAGGAAGACCAACATCCTCCAACAACCGAAGTACCTGATCCAAACAAAAGAAAACAGAAAAATAAATCATTATAAAGTGCATCCCCCGTGCCTCTTTTACCCATATAATGGTTAACAGGATTGTGTGAGTAAAAAAATTATGTGATTGGTAACAGATCTGACACAATCACAATTCATATTTTTCTTGAGGTCATAAGCCCTGCTTGGTAGTGCGGCCACACGGGAGTTGGGGTTTACAACGTTACCGATGGAAGTATTTAAAACCAGGAAATTAAATTCAGCACAAGTCTGCCAGTGCTCACTAAATGTCAACTGTCCAATCACATGGCCGAATGCACGCCATTCACACTATTTGCATAAATTTAGCCGAAGTTCAACTCGTCCGACCCACTTTAATGCGCTGCTAGCCGCCGCACTAACAAGCCTCCCTGTAATCTGTAACACCAAGTTCAAATTAGAATACAAATAATGTATCATCTCCTTCAAGTCCTAATAGAAGCTTGTTCCGTCTTGAAGCACTCCACATACTTCATCTTGTAAAAGGTCTTAAATGCATTTCATTGCGTGACAGGAGGCGAGTGTTGCCTGGAGGTAATGTTTTTGGCGGCCTGTTTTCATTTTAGTTTTAGTCTAGTCTTTGTGTCATTTTAGTCTTTCTTAGTTTTAGTCACTTTATACTCTTTTTAGTCTAGTCAAGTTTCATTCGACTAAAAGTCTGAGCATTTTAGTCTTATTTTAGTCAGAATTATCCATAACTATTTTTGTCTAGTTTTAGTTGACGAAAATTGTATTTTAGTCTCTTTTTAGTAATGCAATTCTATTTAACCCAGTTAATATAGTACCTAGTATAGTATAGACAAAACCAACATTTTCTTTAAGTCACCCATTTCACAAGTCAAACAAGGTTATCTTATTATTATATTATTGTTACCTTATAGAGTCAAGAAAACATTCAATTCCAGACACGGAAGACGATTTGAATTTACAACATTTATTTTACCCACCAAACATGTAAGAAGTACACACACTGGCTAACCTGCCAGGTTTTGTTTGAGCTTTAAGGCCTTAACACACCTTATCATCATCCAGTGATGATCTTGTCTTAGCCCTCCTCACTCGACAAAAGAGGAGATATTGGGTACATCCCATTTTAAAACGTAGAGAAAAAGGAGAATTCCGCTAATAATAATATAATAATAATATATAATAATATACTATATAATAAATACAGGAGCTGAAGCTCTGCCACGGCCGGTACCGGACATATTGTAGGATGTCTGGGGACAGTTTGAGGTCCTTCTGGGGATGCTAGCGCCTTTAGCAAATAATAAAGGTGATGAGAAACACAATCAACAGGTCCGCCATTGTCGTGACGTTGTAACGTGATTGGTTGATTTCTTTATTCGCTGTGTGAAAGCTCAGAAAAATCGACCTCCTTCCGAAAAAAATGATGTCGCTTTTTCGCCGCGTAATATTCGCGTTCTGTGTGAAAGTACTCATGACAAAAACAGTAAGAAAAAATATATTTACGTGCGAATTAATCGCACGAAAGAAACGCCCCCGGTGTGTAAAGGCCTTTAACTTGCCGCGAGTGGGGATTAAGGAAGTGACGTCGCTTGCGACTTTTCGTCACGTGATAAAGGTTCGTTGACGACGATATTTAGTCATAATTTTCGTTGACGAAAGCAACACTAGCTGGAGGCCGATACCTTGTTGTAGTACTGTAGTCTGGGGGTGGTGGCTGTGTCTTCCTCATCGCTGGCTGTCAGTTTTACAAGAAACTCCTCCTTCTCCACCTCACTGGCCGCCTCTTGGAAGCACTGAAGTGCCTGGAGATAAGATAATGAACATGAAAACAATGAGTGGTCTACATTGTCATTACGCTTTCACCCAAAGGCACAGCAAAACTTTTGAGATACATGTCATTAATGAGCACATCTTCAGGTAGACCAAGTCATTGGGGTTTGAAAGCAGAACCTTTCGACTGAATCAAATACACCCCAACCAATAGGCAATCCTACTGTTGTGTGATTGGTTGACGCCATTGTCTTTGCTAACCTTCTGCCCCTCTCCGTTGGCCAGGTAACACTGTCCCAGCATGAAGCGACAGGAACCCACATTCACCTGGCACCAGGGTCCAATCAACCTCACGTACTCCTAACAGAGGAAACAACGCAACATGTGAACAGTCCCGGGAGCTTCAGGTGGTAGAAGACCAGGCATGGAGACTATGGAGGAACCAGTTCAGAACAGCAGAGGGAATGTTGCACAATACCCATATGAACATCCCCATCCTGAAGGGTAAATCATAATATCATACGATACATGTGTGGGTGTAGAGTGAGGAATACCCACCTGCAGCTGGGTATACTGGCAGTTAGCCATCAGACATTCTGGGAACTGGAAGCTAGGGTTACTGGGCCAACTGGGAAATTCTGGTAAAGGTTTAACAATCAATCAATAACATTTGGGTCACAATCACTGTGCTTAAAGCAAGCACCAGTGTAACAAATGGCCTTCGCTACGACCAAAATATCAAACATGTTTGATAATTACCGGGACGTCGCAGACTGAAACGGAAGGAATCGGGAAAACACTATACGACAAAATCGGAGCACGTGGTCTGAGGGCTAGAACCAGCCTGCGACTGGAACCAACTTTGGAATAGTGTCGTGTATGCCAAGTGTTTCGCTGAACTTTGAGAATTCATCGACACGTCTCGCAAGTACCGTGCATTACTTACAAAATAAGTAATGCCCGGTACCTCTGTCTCCAAGTACCTGTCTCCTTGGAGACAGACGAATGCACACATTTCCCCCTGCGTGCGTTCAAGGTTTATATTGTGTGTTTTTCTCTATGCTACAGCTGCAGGAAACCCTATTTCACCCTGTGTGGAAACCACATTGGCATTGTGGTTCAGAAAGTCTAAAAAGGCCTGTATGCCTGAAATCTGGCACAGTGAGAACTTTAACCCCTGCAATCACGCCACTGGAAAAAAGGAAGTCTCTACGCGTGTTGTATAATCAACACATGGATGAATGTCAAACACCCCAAAGAGAGGGTATACTGGGTAGTATGCAGCACTTCAGCTCTTAGCTTAGAGCAGGGGTTCTCAACCTTTTTCAGGCTGGGCCCCCCCAAAACTGGTTCATTGCAGTCGTGTCCGCGCCCCCCCGGTTGAGAACCACTGGCTTAGAGCATTTGTTTTGAACCCTGGAGTGTTTCTACCCCAAGTTTGATTCGTTTGGGCATATGTGAACACAGCCATGCACTCGGGTGCGGACTAAAACAAGCGCATTCTGGAGTGGTTCCTTTGCAGTGAGAATGCAATCCGACCCAAAAGACCAAAACTCACTGTGACGAAACAGAAGACAAATGGGTTGGCATAGGAATGGAAATTGTTGGGTGAATACGTTACTGTATGCATTATTTATTTATTTGAAGCGCACCTTCTCCTACTGAAGTGTCTCGAAGCAACGCGTCTTCGTACAAAATGCATCAACACATTTTCGAATTGAAGTCTAGATTCACATTCAAAGTGAGTGTGATACTCGTACTGATCACACTGGTATAACAACCACAGAATGGCGACATCTGCAATGAGCCTCTAATCTGTTCCGTTTTTCTTTTCAGAAGATAATGATGAATTTCCCACACAAAAAATCTGACCAATGAGGGAACAGTTTGCTTGCACATGGCGCTTGCTTACCAATTTTGGTCTGTTTTTAAATCTTGCTGTGCAAAAACAAACCGAACAAGGGTGCGAGTGCAACATTGTAACAAATAGTAATAGTCCCTGAAAGCAAACAGACTATAAGTGTGAACGCCTTTAGAGGGAAAGGACAAAGTAGCATAGGGAGCCTAGCCTGCAGAGGTGTGTATCCTAAGTCAATATATACTAGGGATGCACGAATATTGCAAAAAAAGCAACCTTCGGAGAGCTCAACAAAACAATAAAATAACGCAATCCCTAAGACCTCCCAGGAATAACTCAACTGCGATGTCAGAATTTAATACAGTTGACCAAAAAACCATAGAGGAAACAGTTCAGCATTTAAAACCATCAACATGCTGTCTTGACCCAATGCCATCAGACTTTTTTAAAACTATTGTGAACTCTGTCCAAATAGATTTGCGACAAATACTAAATAGCTCACTTCAATCGGGCACGTTTCCTAAATCCCTAAAAGTAGCTGCCATTAAGCCACTCTTAAAAAAGAGATCGCTGGATGCTTCCATGTTAACCAACTACAGACCTATCTCAAATCTTCCTTTCATAGCCAAGATCGTTGAGAAAGTGGTTTTTAATAGGGATGTCCGATATTGGCTTTTTTACCGATAACCGATAACCGATATTGTTCAACTCTTAATTTCTGAAACCGATATCAACCGATACCGATACCGATATATGCGGCCACGTGAAACCTCCGCTTTACACTCATTGCAATAGGCTTTATGCCGAGCGGAAGTGTGGATTAATAAATAAAAACAAAACAGCGGTAAAAGCTAGCGTGTGTGTCCGGGAGAGGGCTGCTCTCCTCGGACACATTACTCTGAAGCCCCGGTGACGGTCTGGAAGTGCGGATTAATAAATAAAATAATGTGAGCGCGGTACAGCAGACCTGAACCGGTTGTGATGAGACTGTTTTGCAGAATGTGTTAGTATGTTGCGCTGACCCCTATTTTACTATTCAACGTAGAAACTTTGAAATAATTCCAAACCACCGACATAACCACAGCTACAACTAGCGTCCCGCTACACGGCCGCACACGCCCAGGCTTGTTATTGAGACGGCGCGGCGCGTTTGATGATGTCATCAAACCACGTCCTCACTTGAAACATAACAGATGTCTGAAATTATTTCAAAATCGATTTCGCTATCGGTTAAAAAACCGATACCGATATTTTCCGATATTGATTTTTTTATGCCAATATCGGCCGATAATATCGGTGGGCCGATAATATCGGACATCCCTAGTTTTTAATCAACTCAGCAATTTCTTGAATTCCAGTGGCCTTTTCGATAAATTTCAATCAGGTTTCCGACCTCACCACAGTACAGAAACAGCTCTTATTAGAGTGTTAAATGATATTAGGTTAAACAGTGACTCAGGCAAGGTGTCAGTTCTGGTCCTGTTGGATCTCAGTGCTGACACTGTGGATCACAGTATATTGTTGAACAGGTTGGAAACTTGGGCAGGACTCAGCGGAACAGTCCTGAAATGGTTCAGGTCCTACTTGGAAGAGTTATTTTGTGACCATTGGAAGTTATGAATCCAATCGAATGGCTATGACATGTGGAGTTCCTCAGGGGTCAGTTCTTGGACCCCTTTTGTTCAGTCTATATATGCTGCCTTTGGGTCAAGTTCTGCAGAACTCTAATGTAGACCATCACAGTTATGCAGATGACACGCAGATATACATAGCACTGTCCTCAGATGACTACAGTCCAATACAGTCATTGTGTCACTGTTTAGAGCAAGTAACAAATTGGATGAACCAAAATTTCCTTCAATTAAATCAGGACAAAACTGAGGCAATTGTTTTTGGCAATAAAGAGAAGAGGATTGCTGTCAGTAAACATCTCGAGTCACTCTCTCTAAAAACTAGGGACCAAGTCAGAAACCTTGGCGTGCTGATAGACTCAGATTTGACCTTCAGCAGTCATATCAAATCCATCACCAAAACAGCCTTCTATCATCTTAAGAACATATCCAGAGTGAAGGGTTTTATGTCTCAAACAGACCAGGAGAAGTTGATTCATGCTTTCATCTCCAGTAGACTCGACTACTGTAACGGTTATGATTATAGAGCGGAGCTCTATAATCTTTGATTTATAATATTTGGTGTAAATTAACACTTTTTAACCTACACCCTCCAGCCAATCAGAATCGAGTATTCACCCATACCATGGTATAAAACAATTTAAGGGTTGTCTCAGATGTCATAGTTTCCTTCTTTTTAATTTGAAGCTGAAATACTGTTGACAAATCTGTTCTGGTCTGGGATATGTTATGTAGTTTATGTACCTGTATAAGTGTATGAGGTTACAAGCACACTTATTGCAATTTACTTGAGCCTTCTGTTTACATTATTAGCCTGCTGTGACTAAGTAGACTTGTGCCAAAAGGACAATAATTCATTTGTTGTGGGTTTATCCACTTTTATGCACTTCTTTGTTCTTTTGGGAATGCACTTCTATTCTATTCAAATGTCAGAATATTAAATAAACATTTATTTTGTTTGAAAATCATGTCTAAAAATGTATTTTATTCATGCAATATTAAAAAATGTTTTAATGAAAAACATAACCACATTCGGTATTATTCGGTATTCGGCCAAGCGTTTGATTTTTATTCGGCTTCGGCCAAAAATGTTCTATTCGGTGCATCCCTAATATATACTAGCCTGGTTCCGCCCGCCTCCGTACTTCTGCTCAATTTTCATTTCACTTCAGTACTAGGTCTGGGAGTGCTGTATGTTAGAACGATTTCTTTTCCCTCAAGTTTGTCCTTCCAATCAGCGAACAGGAGGCGCGGCCTGAGAACAGTGACGTATAGGTCGTGCCCAAACCCGACACGATCGAAGCGGCGTATTAGCAATGACAAGACCCAGCTTCGACAGTTGACTGCAAGCATTATCTTGGTCTTTACTATCAAAGATTAATTTAGAATGACCATATGTTCCTAGAACTCTTAAATTGGATGAACAAAGCCTGCAGCAATCGCTAACAGACATCTCCACACAACCCTATGCTCACTGCATCTGCCGTTTGTATACAGTGTACTTCGCGCAACGTGGTTTCCGGCGCATGAAATACGTATGAAAAGCGATTGGTTAAGGCAGATCCAGAGTGGCACTGGGCAGAGCCAATAGGTTTTAAACTTCAACAGCACCAGCCTTCAAGTGAGAAATCGTTTGTCTCTATAGCAGTTCTAGACCATGAGTATGAATGAAATGAGTACAAAGGTCTAGTTAGGACTAGGCTAAATATATACAGGAGTAAGGAAAGATAACTAGTAGGCTAGCATGGATAGTAAACCCTACAATTAAATAAATGCATACAGCACCTCGCCTGTTTAATGAGAATTACAGGAGTTGTACTAGCAGCCTAGCTACCATAAATGAAGGATACAGGAGCTGGGCAAGCAAGTGGACCACATTGGAGACCATATGGGGCCAGTGAAGCAAAGCACTGCCGGGGGAGGTGCTCTGTTGCTGGGTATAAATCTGGGAGATGATGGTCTTCCTGGCTACCGTCTGGTAGAAGAGCTCCACCACCGTCTGGGGACTCAACACTGAATGGAGGCAGAGAAGGAGGTGGGAAGCCCAAGAGAGTTGTTTCATACCAAAATGATTTAACAAATCACATTTAACCTGGTTAATGCTGTAAGCAGGTTACAATTGCTTTCCAGTGTGCATGTTAATACACCGACTAATGTAGCAGTTACAAATGTAATCCAAATGCGAGCAATGCCAATTATAGAGTTTCTTCCAACCAAAGAAAAGCTTCTCTTTAGCCAGCGCCATCTATTCAAATGAACATTAGCTGATTATTAGTTCTGAGAAAATGTTTATATTTTGCCTCAGTTTATCAATAAAAAAAACAAACAATTATTTGCACTCACCTGATCTGTTGCTGCTCAGAGCAGGGGTGTCGGAAAGTTCCAGAACAGACAGATGCTGCAGGTTAGCGTCGCTGGCAGGAACACAGAAGAACAAAGGTCACATATACACACCACGTTTAGTTGTACAGCCTCCGAGTTGTACAGCAGAGTATAGCAGTACAGCAGATTGTTTGAAAAAACATTTGCATATTACAAGTAAAAAACTGGATCTGGAGAAAAAGGGTTATTCCATGTATGCAGGTTTTCATTCTCACCAACCAATCAGTGAAATGACAGATTTTACCACGAGTAAAAACTGGATCTGGACAAAAAGGGTCATCCATGTATGCAGGTTTTCATTCTGACCAACCAATCAGTGAAATAACAGCAGATTTCACAACTAGAGAGTTGAATCATCCTAGACAGTACATGTATGGGTCTTCTAGTCTTACACCATGGCCATTGCCTGTAGGACATGCCTTGCATGATGTACGTGTGTGTGTGTGTGTGTGTGTGTGTGTGAGAAAGAGTACAAGTTTGTGTCGAAAGGCTTCTACATACTTGGACAACAGCAGCATGTAAGCAACAAAACCAGGTGTCTGCAACATCAAGGCGACTAAGCGACAGAGCCGTGTCGTACTGCAACTCTACCGTCCAGAGATGTTACGGATTACTGATTGGTGAATTAGGGCCACGTGTGCAACCTGGCAGCAGCAGGCTACAGCTAGCCTAGCTTACCTGTGACTAGCCCCAACATACATTCAAATTTTGTAATTGCTCTACTTTTGTTTGTTATACCCCGCAAAAAAAGATGTGTTCACCAGTTATCGCCTTAAAGGACAATTCCGTCGCAAAATGAGACCATATGATCATAACACATGTCCACCGAGTTGGACCGTTCTCTGGGATCAGTTTTCATTCTAGTCGAATGTAACCAAATTTCTCGAAAACCGCTAATTAGCTTATAACGCTAGCTGTGGGGGCAGATATTCATGTAAAATAAATCACAATTCTATACCACTAACAAGGCTCAAAATCGCACCACACTTCCACGGTAGCATAATGAGGGTCCCTACATGTAAAACGAAGCATTGAGAACTTTGTAAGTGTACAGACAGTTTATTAAAAAGAAAGTTTAGAAAGCCACTGCCTTCACGAAAACAAGCAGCCGGGAAAAGCACAAACACAAACCATTTTCTTCTCTTCTCTTTATGCACACGCACTGTTGGCACTTCGCACACCTACTAGATTGCGCACCTTCTGATTCATTGACTTCTCATGTGTACGCCTCTTCCGGCTCATTACGTTGCACGGCGTTCGTCGCTCGACTGGTCATGACTGTTTTCCAAAGATGGTGCCTGCTTGTTTTCATGAACTTTCTAAACTTTCTTTTTAATAAACTGTCTGTACAGCCTTGTTAGTAGTATAGAATTGCGATTTATTTTACATGAATATCTGCCCCCACAGCTAGCATTATACACTAATTAGTGGTTTTCGAGAACTTTGGTTACATTCAACAAGAATGAAAACTGATCCCAGAGAACGGTCCAACTGGGTGTTATGATCATATGGTCTCATTTTGCGCCGGAATTGTCCTTTAAGAAACAGAGGAATTTTTTGACAGAATGTACATGGTACAGGGCTTCCAATAAAAGTGCGGTATGGCACTGCGCAGCATCCCATTCAATTAGGACACAGTGTGAGAGAGAAAGAGAGGTTAAGTAAGTGTCTTACATGATGTCCAGAGGGATGGAGGAGGCCAGACTCTGGCTGGTGTGTGTGAGCAGATGGTAGGAGGACAGCAGGTGGGAGCTCCGGGGGATCAGGTCCTGCTGGAGCTGGAGTAACTGAGCCCCGCCCCCTAGAAAAACCTGCAATACACAAACACATAGGACAATATATTAGCAGGGAGGTTAACAATTAATTGTCTGTGAACCGAATTTTGACAGAAAAAAGTATTCCAATAACCAAAGTATCCTTCATAGGTTTAGCATTCAGACATTAACCAACATTAGTCAAAAACTTCACAACTTTTAGCTTGTCGTTACCTTTAATCAGCGCGGCCGTCAGTGATGACATACTCTAATGTGTTCTGTTGTAGCAGCTGTGTGTGTGTGTGTGTGTGTGTGTGTGTGTGTGTGTGTGTGTGTGTGTGTGTGTGTGTGTGTGTGTGTGTGTCAATGACTGCATGCATGTAGAGCTCACATTGTCACCCAGGCGTAGGTAGAGCTTCTGCAGGATGAGCAGGTCTCTGCAGAAGAGCGCTCTGGTCATGGCCATCTGACACACAGCCTGGCACGCCACCACCACCGCCGTGCTGCCACCGTATAGCTGGGACAGACCCAGGCGCACCGACAGACTCTGGCCTGAACACACACGGCAACCATATTCCATTCATAAACTTCAGACGTCAAAGCATAGAATCCATTTGTAGACCCATTTCAGAGATAATGTTTGCAGCGTCTCTAGCGACGACATCCCCCGGTCCCTACCTGGTGCCAGGGCGCCCTCTCCCCCGAGCTCAGCGTCTGACTCCAGGTCCATCTCTCTGAGGAGGACAATCATGGCTGCCGTGGGGTTTCTGACGTCCTGAAGCTTGTCTTGTATGTCCTCAATGATATTGTCACTGTGTAGAGCAGGACAGGAGACAAGTTTCAACACAGAGAACAAATTGTTGTTTCCTTTAAAAAGGAGAACCAAACCACCTGAATGCACCTTTAAATGCTTTTAGGTTGTGTTAATTCTGAGGCAATTAATTCAGTCTCAAGGCACTTTATCAGCAGGTGACTAGGTAATATCAGCCAATAAGAAGTTATGCATGTAATAGCAATGTGTATAACCTAAAGATGGAGTCCTCTAATGCAAACCAATCAACAAATTGTACTGGGGTTTGGTTCTTCTTTCAAATCTCATTAAAACATGATTGATTGAATTATCTTTTCACAGTCCAACTGTTAAAGGAACACTTGAGTCACTACGCACTGACCCATCATTGGCCAGCATGTTCTCCAGGACCAGCTCTGCAGCTCTCTCTGGTGACTGCAGGTGATCCAGAGCCTTCTCCATCTCGTACGCCATGTCACCAGACACCGAATCGCTCACCAGACGCAGACATTGGACCAGCTGGAGCACGTCCCGTCCTACCTCTGGATCTGGATGGAAAGCCAGCACCAGATACACGTTACACACTACACAAATGCAAACCAGGGTTTTCCCCTAGCCATTTTTTTGGCCGGCTAAATGTACAATTAACGGCCATATGTAATACACGTATGCGTGTAATGATAGGCCTACATGCGTTTGCAAAAATTAGTTTTTAGGTGTTGTGCAATGTTGGGATACAATAGGCTAATGCAAAAAATGGCATTGTTATTATTATTAGGGGGCCAAGCACAAAGTGCGAGGCACCCTATTGTAATTGTTAGTTTTATTATTATTATTAGGGCCATGGGGCAATCGCACCGAGCACTGGCACGTGCGTCTTCATCGGGATCGGTGTGCCATTTCATTTCTTAAAATACACATTTTTCGCGACATAAGTTGCGAAAAACTCCAAAAACATTCTCAGAGAATGAATGGGAGGTCAAAAAAACAAAGACTTTTCGTACTGCCTACTGCTGTCTGCTGCTCCGACATACTTTCACCTAGAGACTCCATTTAAACTTTAAACAGTAGACACAAGTCTTGTGTATTTGGTGTATTGTTCCACGTTTTGATAGGTCATGGTCATTGATCAGTGATTGATCAAAAACTATAATCATTTTTGGAGAAATGATGAGATTATAATGGGTGTGTATTGCGAGGAATGTTTGTGTCAGAGTGCATGAAATCATCGGTCAGAGTGGGAGACGGCCCAAAAAAAATTCCAGATTTTTTCTCTTTCCACGCTGCTCCTGGCCACAATTTACACTCTACACACATGATTATTTCCAAATTTGTAGACAAACTTGTTCTGAATCTCACAATGTGCTCAAAAAAATCAGAGAGACTTACAGAATTTGAATTAGCAGCCACTAAGTGCGGCCAGTCTGTCTCTGCTCCTCATTGACTCCAATACAAATACTTTCTGAGAGAAGCAGAACGGACCTCTGTATTAAACTTGCAAGTGTCTCCAAAATATTTACAGTAGAAACACCAAATCATTCAGGAAGTCCTTACAGCGATGATGGTCTGGACCTTTTTGTCAGAATAAGCCCAAATGTGAGACCAGTGCAGAGGCAGAAAATCGCTCTTTTTCTCAACGTTTCTGTCTGCCTCAGCCTGGGGGGCCCCTGTCGTCATGCGTGTGCGCGTCATCTGATTTGACAGTTGATACAAGAGGACTCCTATTGGTCATTTTCACTGGCGCGAATTTTGTTTTTTGGCCAGGTCATATAAAAACCCCCTCCGCCGATCTGCTCTTCCCCGTGGATCGCATCAGAGGTAAGAAATATGCTTCGTCTTTTCAACTTGCTAGCTTCAGAGCATTAGCTACAACACATCAGTTGTACACAATAGTGAGATTAAGTTTGACGTTACTCTGTCGTGTTTTGGCTATAATCATCTGAAACGCATACACGGCCAGACTCCATTTAAGAAAACAGTGATTTAAGATGGCGGCGGTACACGGGAACTGCTTCCGGTAAAATTTGCCATTTTAAATCTCAAATGGATCATTTGTTAGCGTTTTTTTTTTTCTTTCCAATAGCCCTGCAGTATATCGACCCGGCTGAAACATGGGAGGACACGCTGTATGCATCAAAACTTGGTCGTCGTGCTTAGGCTACATCCACACTACTACATTTTCGTTTTAAACCGCATAACTTTTGCCACGTTTACGCCTAGCGTACACACTACTCCGGCATTTTACAACCCCTGAAACTGAGATTATTGAAAACACTGCTGACCCAGTTTTAGTTTGAAAACTCTGGGGTTGCGTTTCAGTCTGGACTATGTGGACGGGCGGATACGGAGCCAATGAAGCAGACACCCACGTTCGCTTACTGATTGGGTCTTATGAGTCATGCATACCTTTTGTCATTTCATCCTTCATGGCTTGCTCTGGCAATGGATAATGCTCTCGGTACCGCTCCAATATGTCGCCGTATTTGCTTTGCGACGACTCCCAATCTATGTTTTCCGCCGCCTTCAACACCTTAGGGCGTGTTCACACATAGCGTTTTTTTTTTTTCTGCCAGCGCTTTTTACATTATATTCCTATGTAACAGAGCGTTTTTGGAAAACGTCCCCGGCATTTTTTTAAACGCCTCTCGCGGCATTTTTTTCTCCCGCACCAAGCGTAAAAAAAATTTGAAAAAAGTTCAACTTTCAGGGGGAAAAAAAGCGCCCAACGTCAGGCGTTTTTTTGACAACTGACCAATCACAGTACGCTGCAAATCGCTGCAATCTGCAGCATCATCGAAACGAAGCTCCTGGACTAAATGATGGTGGGCACTAGGGCTGCACGATATATCGCAAATCTATCGTCATCGCGAAATCAACGCTCGCGATGTACATACCGCAAAGATTTCTTAATTTGCGATTAAATTAAGCCTACATTTTTCGCGCATTCACACACAATGACATTATATTTGACCAATCCGATGCTGTCATGCTGCCCGATAAGCCCGCCCCCCACCAGTTTAAGCACATGGTGTTTAAGTTGTTGAGGGAGCGTTGTCGTGTTTGTTTGACCAGGTGTATTTTAGTTTAACTAAATTGTTGCACATGTTTCCTTGTGCTAGCCTTTTTGGCCAATAATAAGTGTTATTACTCAGGCCAACACAGTTAAAGTCTATATTGTTTCATACTATGACACATTTAGCCTACGTTTGTGTTTATGAAAGTCCGCCTTTATTACGCAACTGCAGCGCATTTGGAAATGTCAACAAACAGGTGAGCGCAACATGCTTATGTCATATTTATAAAATGTATTTTAATCACACAGCCGAACCTTTGCAACATGTGAAACAGCCCATTGGCTACGATGCATAATAAGCTGTTTTAAATTGCACATTTCAAATCACGCAGACGTCACCGAGTCCGAACCCGACCCGGCCCGTCGGGTACCGTCGGCCGCTGGATACCCGACCCAAGCCCGTCGGGTCCCCTCGGGTCCCGACGGGCTTGGGTCGGGTATCCAGCGGCCGTGACGTATGAAACGCCATGTTCCGATCGGTGATTCTGTGAGCGATCGCGAGGTCTATTCAAGCCGCTTATCCCAACTAGCTTCACCTGACGTGACTTAGCCGGGCCTATTTATCCTGGCTTGGCAATCGTGCAACCGAATAAGCCAGGATACCGCCGAGCAGAATAGTCCAAGCCGCGCTTACTCAATTAACCTGGATTTATGTATCCTAGTTTTGTGCAATACCCCCCAGGTGTATTTTAGTTTAACTACATTGTTGCACATGTTTCCTTGTGCTAGCCTTTTTGGCCAATAACTCACCATAATGGTGTATTTTTGTTTTTATTATTGTTATTTGATGTTGTTTTTCATGACATCATGTATGCCTCAGAACCCATTCTGCAACACCTTCTTAGCTCAACAAATTAGTGGTCAGAAAAAAAATGTTTATTATTTAAATTTATTATGAATGCTTTAAGCAGTTTTATTGTTTTTATTTATTTCATCTTAATTGTGTTGACCATATAAGAAAATGTTTCAAGTGGGCAATTTTCCCAATAAAAGTTATGTTGCATTGCATGCATACGATGCATTTCTTGTTTTAATAGTCTAGCAGCAAGTAGAATGAAGAAAAACATTAAATATTGAAATATCGCAAGTTATATCGTCATCGCAGTACTCAACAATGTTATCGCATATCGCATATTTTCCCAATACCGTGCAGCCCTACTGGGCACCTTGCTGCTGCCTTCCCCGAGTGATATTGTGCACCCACAAACGTGCAGGTGCATGATTCTCCTCGTCGTCAGCTAGGGCCAATGCAAGCGCCAATCGCCTGTTTCTAGCCATTTTGTAACAACGATGTAAGGGTAGCCTGGATACGTAGTAGGTGAGTAACGTCTGGGCCTAGAATGGGTTCGTTGCTAGGCGATAGAAAAAACGCTCTTGGCGCTTCTAGGACAAAAGGCGCTGCCAGCTTTTTTTGTTGTTGAAAAAACGGTCAGCTCAACTTTTCCCTATTACAAAAACCGCTAGGTGTGAACACCCTTATACTCATGTGTTACTTTCAGTAACAGTTCCACCTCGTCGTCGGTCCAAACAAAGAAATCTCTGGTCTTACTTTTCGCCATTGTTCTTCTGTTCAATGTTCTTCCTCCGTAATATTTTATGCAACTAACCAACCGCAGAGTAGACAATCTGCTTCCTGTTTATATCGGCACGCTGGTCACATGACCACGCATGGTCACATGCTGATGAGTGATAATTAAAAAATGAAAAAAGCAGACTTACTTGCCGGTCGGGGGAGAAAACGTCCGTCAGAGAAATGATGGCTTCTAGTTTGCACAGATTCGGAGACCAGCACAGTGAATTCAACCCGGTCCATTTGACATCAGGTAGGTGCATGACAGTGTTTATTAGGCGCCCATATGGGCTATTCTAATTTCTCGTTTTGGGTGCTGGTGTATGTGGTGCACTTTGGCAGAAGACACGTTCACTTCCATACAGGCTACCCTTTACGTAAACATTAACCGACTCAGTAGGCCTGCACCGACGTGAGTCTAGTCACATGACGATTGGTCTTTCTTTCTTTTCCTTCTCAAACCATGTTAAAATTGCATGTTCATCAGCCCGATTTCCAAATTTTCTCGGGGGGAGAAACCCCCGTCTTAAAAGGACGCTAACTTCTGGGCTACAGCCCCGGATCATTTCAATTGCTAGCGACGCCCCTGCCATTGACCCATCGCTAGTCCATGGGTCTTCTTATCGTATGCTCGCATGTGCTCATAAAAAACTTGAAATATGATTTTAATTGCTATATATTTTCGTATTGCAATGTTGTGTTACTTTACCTTAATACTAGTAATAATAACCTTTTTTGGCCGTCAAGATTTATATTTACCGGCCAAATTAAAGTCTAGTTGGCCAATGGCCGGTTTGTGGCGGCTAACGGAAATCCTGATACACACATTACACACATACAACACTTAGCTAACATTTACCAAGATATAGTCATCATGAATCTGCCTTCAATTCCAACTCCAAAAGTCGATAATGAATACACTTACCTTCTGTTATGGCCGTCTCCTCTTCAGAGAACAGGTACTCATCACAGCTCAGGTAGAGGTGATCCACAGCAAAACAGGGTAGAAGGTAGGAGACAAAACCCTGCAACACAAGTCAGCGGCATCCCTCACACACAGCTCTGCAGAGCCCCGGGGAGGACATAGACCAGGCAGACTGGTCTGTCTGCCACTTCGGTGACACTTGCAGAACTCAAAGCAAGCACCTCATTCCTAACTGCCGTCGTGCCAATACCGATGGAAAAGCACACCCGCTCATGTAATATTGCTTAATTGAACAGTCCCGATCACAACAGACATGCCATGATGATGAACGTTACATTCAGAGAGAGGTGAGTGAGTGCGTAGCTACCTTCTTGAGCAGGCAGACCATGGAGGTGTGAGGGCTGACGGTGAGGCCCAGCGGCATGGCCAGGGCCTCCTGGTACTGAAGGCAGCAGGCGTAGAACTTGGACCAGAACTCTACCTGCAGCTGTCGATACTCCTCCTGGGAGAACTCAAACTCTGTCACGCTGCTCTGAAGCTGGGAAGGGGGGGGGGGCAGTTGCGATTTTGATACCTTCTGCTTTTTCCTGGTATATTCCATTCATATTTGGCACGTTCTAGAGTTGTGCACAAAAGGTACCTCATTCTCCACTGCCAGGGTGACTTCCCTCTTCAGTGCCTCCCAGGGGAGGTCGGCGCTCCTCTCTGATCCTCTCCTGTAGATCTGAATAGGGATGCTATCGTTAGGATTTTATCGATACCACTACTCTTATCAGTTCTTTTGATTTTGGAAGAAAAAAAGTTATTAGCCTGGCGAACTCCATATCTACAACTCTGGTACAACATACAAGCAGTGGACGAGGATGGGACCGCTTGAGATGGAGGACTGCAAACGGAGCAGTCGAAAACTGCGCGTTTCTGTATATTTATATTATGTTTGGTGGTCGATGTTTTGATAAATTGTTCATATTGCCTCCCTTACTGGCAAGGGTTTTATTAAACTTGTGGAAATGAGCGTTGTCATGATCGACTCAAGTAAAATGTAACCACGCTTTAGACCGTTTAGTTCTCTCCATGGTGATGACAGGGTTGCCAGGTCCTACCAAAAGCCCAAAGACCGTTCAAAATCCGCCCCAACCGCCATTTTTGACCTATGTTTTGAAATTATATTTACATACATTACGTTTCCTATATATTCTTTCAGTGTAATAGCTAAATAGTTAAAAACCACATATCTGGCAAACCTGGTCTGTGAGCATGACCACCAGAGCACAGCCCTGCCCCTCACACAAAGACAGGCAACAAGAGAGAGAGAGAGAGATCCTGTTTATGCGATCTGTATCTGGATAATGAAAAATGCATGTTAATGCAAGGTGTAAAGACAGAAAACGCAGCAATTATGTTTGCAACGTTTCTATAAATTGCTCTTAAACCATATGACACTATGGAAATATCACTCCCTTATTGCTCCAGTACCGATAGCAGAACCGATAACGCCGAACCTTATCAATACTATGGCCCCGGGGCCCATTTAATACAGAATTTCGTTAACCATCCCTAGATCTGAGTAACACATTAAACAATTAGCATTAAACAAAAGCATATCCACAAGGGATTTTAGCTGATAACACCAAGGCAAGATTTACTTGCCTTTACTTGCAACTGAATTTGTATTATTCTTTTAGAGGTACACTGTGTAGAATTTCGTGGCATCTAATGGAACAGAATTGGCAGAAATCGAAAATAATATTAAAGTATGTTTAACAGAAAGTATGTTTTCATTAGTGTATAATGACAGGAAAATAATATGTTTTTGTTCGCATAGAATGAGACGTTTATATCTACATGGGGAGCGGGTCACCTCCCACAAAGGCCACCATGTTGCACCGCCATGTTTCTACAGTAGCCCAGAACTAAAGCCTTCGCCGTTGGATATTTTTGTTGAGACTAAAATAGGTTTGTTCACTAATGTTTAGTAGCTGGCCCGGGGGGGGGGCGGAGTTCCCACATGTTCAATGCCTATGACCTAAGACCCGTCTGTCTAAACTGCGATCACAGCAGAGATATAATTCTCCGGCTGCACTTCACAGTATCATGGCATGGCTTCAAATCAACTGCTTACGGCAAAAGGCCAGTCTCTCTTGAGAAAGGGACTGAAAAGACCTCGTAAGAGAGACAGGTAGAACCAGGCTGAGCCTTACCTGCAGAGCTTTGACTATGGCTGAGGCTGTGAAGCGTAGAGGAGAGAAGAGGACATCCAGGTAGGTCTCCTGTGGAAAAATAAAATACATAAAAGTCTGAGAACTGACATCACCACAAAGATCAAACCACTGTTTAAAAGGATATAGACACTGGAATCAAGCATTAAAACGCAAAACAATCGCAGGTTTTTATTTTATGTGCATTATAGTAACCTAATATAACGATATAGAGAGGCTTATCATACAAGTCATGACAGTACTCATGGAAAAGAGAAAATAATTATTATAGAGAACTAATGCTTCACAAAATGTATTCCATGTTAGATCTAATGAGACCAACATATTAAAAAAAACCTTGACGGGCAGGTGCCGCAACGGCAAAATAATCTACCGTTATTGTAAAAAGACCTGGAAAAGCTGTTAACTTAACTCTTGTTTGAATGCAGTAGATTGGCGTTTGTATGCAACACAAGGGAGTAAATCAACACAATCTTGTTGACTGTTGATTGATCCATCATGTATTGCTCTCGTCAAACCAAGTTAAAGTTAGAAAGATATTGGATATTAACGCTCTGTAATAAAGCGATTTTAAGCAGGAAAATAACGGGACAGTCTGGGTGGGTCTTGTGGTGTTGGATTAAAACTGAAAAGCCGAAGCAATGGTGTTAAAGCGGGGGGGAAGAGAGGTAAATCCCTCCTCCTTACATTTAAAAAACTTCAAAAAACAGGCAGCAAGCACTTGAGGAGCCTGCATGAAGATCTCCATAAATGGGCCTCCTGTGGCAACATTTCCATATCATGATGCCATGGTGAAATTTTTCTCGACAGACAAAAGTGCAGCAATGAATCATGCACACTGTTCATGAGGTGCGAATGTTTTGCCAAGGGCATGGGTTACACAGCTTATTTTTATGAATTAAATGCAGCTTATTATGTCCTCTCCTTGCGATCACTTGTTTTAAGTCTCAAAATTTGATAGCAAATATAAATTGCAGAACGCCATCTGACTGAAGCCGACTGCTCCAATATGCCACCGACTGCTCCAATATGAGCCTCGTCTCTTAAGGGTTTTTTCATTGTGTACCACCAGGCCTAAAAAAGATTCTAGGGGAAACACTGACATTACAGCACTGTTTACACCACATTTGCTTTGCCACAAACAAGAATGCGTACAGATCGCATTTGGAATTCAAACTTGGTTGGAAAAGGGACGTCCAGCAAATGGTCAGGGGACCTAGCTACAGAAGCTGCTGGACCACAGATATGGTTGCGCTTTGCGGTTCTGTTTAGAAAACTGTTTGAGAATGATGACGGGCATCCAAATATAACTGTCCTTTATTGTAAGAGTCAAATCAACTCATACTAATCCCTCCATTTTGACTCCGCGCCTATTTTATTTAGTTGTGCACCTACTTTTGTGGACTGTGCCCCTAAAAATGTAAACCCAGGAGCACGGTGCTCTCAGGGAAAACAAGCCAGCATAAAGCCCTGGCTGTACTAGTCACAATAACACCGTGCTGGCATAGCAGTTACTGGAGATGTGGCATCAGAGTAATCTTACCCGGGGGTCCTGGTCCACTCCTATGTGGACTTCTTCCTCTGGTGGGGGCTGGACAAAGACCTGGTTCCACTGGCCTGCTGTGTTACTGGCACAAGAAAAGCAACCGACAACCATACTGTTGAGGCGAGATATGTTCCGACACATCACAAACAAACTGTTTATTTTAACTACCAGTTGAAGATGACAAATGGAACCCGGGGAAATCCTACTTCCATATTACAACATTTTCAATTAATTAGCAGGTGAGGTAAGTGATGAGCATAATATTGGCATACTTTGTTGACTGAGTGGATAATATGACAACAGGTAGTGTGAGCCAAGGACATACTTACTGCTCGTAGTTGATGTATTTGACTATGGTGGTGTTGGAGTCATCCACCCAGACGCCCCAGATGTCTGTAGAGGTAAGCGCGAAGTCCACCAGGGTCTCCTGTATAGAGAGAGACAAACTGGAGGTTTTAGGGGTGTAAAAAAGTACCACATGGGATGGAACTCACGGTTCGGTGCCCAAACGTGCATGATTTGGGACGGATTGAAATATGGTATGGCAGAGAGAAAAAAAAAGATGCCTGATTATAGCACGTTTGAATCGCAGCCATACCATTATTATAAATCAGATACTTTATACTAAGCCAGTATCAATGATGACTATCGATAATGTCAGTGATTGCGGCGCTGAGGGATTAGACACTAGAGTTGGGTCGATTTCCGATTTTGCCAGTACAAGCCTAAACCGGTTCCATTTTATGCAAACCAACCAAACCGGCATTTGTCATTATGAGACTCTTTCAAATTCGAAAGTAGCCTACTGTGCCGACAGTGTCACAGTGCTAAATCCAACTAAATCCAATATGACAACGTGATTAACATAATACAGGGCTCCAGAGAGCAACCATTTTGGTCGCACATGCGACCAAAAATCTGTCGAGTGCGACGAAACATTTTCATTGGTCGCACCGGTGCGCCTGACATTAAGCAGGTCCGTCTGTGTGGAGCGTTATTTTGTTTGCCCACCCGTGTTCTGTGAAGACGTGCCCCTACTCTGCCTCTGATTGGCTCTGACCCTGATATTGTTTTTCGGTGAATGTGGTCTTGATCCGATCTCAAAGACTCGGACTCGGGCCATTCAAGGCATTTTTTTACTGATCGGTAACGGCTATATTGAGCATGAACCTAAGCCTGATCCTTCATTTTGTCAGCTGTCACACGTGTCATAAACAGAGAGCACACTTTGCGGCAGGACGCGATGTCTGCAATGTAACTAACTATAAGGCAGGACTCTCTGTGTGCCTGCCGTCTGCGATAATCTCGTCCATTATCTAGACAGCCGTTCGTCGCACTCTGCGGATGTATTGGGACCCAGAAAAGTGCAGTGTTGAATTTGGACACACGACACGTTCAATATATTAAAAATACACTTTGAATAGAAAACTAGCGAACACCGGCAGTTGACGTCACACCGTGTGGACTGTGGGTAATAATGTAGTCTTCTACGTACGCAACAGCCAGCGGCAAACAGAAGCAGTGGGAGGAGTCAGAAAGGTTAATAAAATGTAACACTGCTTATAACATATATATACCAAGAGCTACCTTTTACTAAATTTTAAATTTAAGTCCCAGATCATCCTTATGAAAAAGAACGGGTTAAATGTAAATCCGCTTTGAAAAAAAGATGTCTGTTCAAGGCAATGCACACTTTTGTTAATTGAGTTTGACTTATTTATTTGAGTTTGTCAAGCACTTTAAATATCACAATTGAGGTTATTGTGATTTCTTGTTTGTACAGTGATTTAAATTAAAATACAACATTTATCTGCACCTTTATTCCTGTTTACAATAATTTACATAATGTGTTAAGAAATTACCAATGTGTATGGAACTGACAAAACGCTTAAAATGTATTATTGTGGAGGCAAAAGGCGTGGTGAACATTTTTGGGTGCACCTAAATTATGTGCTGGTGCACCTAAATGAAAAAGTTAGGCGCACCAGTGCAACCAATGTAAAAAGTTAGTCTGGAGTAGGGTTGGACGATTAATCGAAATTTGATCACGATTTCGATTTTGGCTTCTCACGATCATGAAAACACTGTAATCGAAGAAAAACGATTAATTTGCCGCCGCGCAAATTAAGGCCGCAGTATACTCGCCGTTCCCAAGCTGCCGCGCGACAATGTGACGTCAAAATGACGTAGATCTCGCCGGCGCGACAGGATTTTAGCCCGGTCGCGCACCTCTCTTTTTTTTTCAGCGGCGCGCGACAAAGCGGAAACAGAAACACGGACGAGTTCGAAGGCACATTTTAATGCGCCTGCTCATTTCCACCAGGGCCGTGCGCCGCAGTCACCGCTGCTGATCGCTGCCACTGCGCCGCGGTCACCGCTGCTGATCGCTGCCACTCTAATCAATGAAAGCATTTCCACCGGGCCGCCGCGGAACGTCTCAGGAGCGCCGCGCCGCAGCGCTATCATTCCGTAGCATTCTACTTTGGCTTCTTCCTTTATATGGTCTATTTTATTGTGTGGTGTAGGCCTATATTTTGTCGCTAATAAACCGTGGTTTTACGTAAGTGCTGCTGTCTACTGTTGTTGTGGTCAAAGACGAGTGAAATTATGTGGCTGAAAAACTCAAAGCGGCAGTAAGTTATAAAATACAATTATATAAAATAATCATTAAGTTATTAAGATAGATGCTTACAAACACTATTCATATGAGAACTGCTGCCATACACTGGACTGTTGATGGCTGGCCAGGTGTGGCAGTGATGTAGAATAATAGCAATGTAAAGCAATAGACATAATGCTGTATAATGAGAGACATCCTGGTGAACTAAACCTTAACTGAATATCTAATGATGTGTAAGAAATTAAAGACACAGGGGTACCAGCATAGACGATGTCTATGGGTACCAGCAGAGCTATAGCTCTGGGTACCAGTATTAGTATATCTCTTCTTCTAGTGCGTAGAAATAGCAAAGTTGGTCGCCTTTCCTCAGTGGCGCCACCTCTGTTCAGGAGAAGACTGCAACTACTGTCGCGGCCACCAGCGCGAGTATAAATACCGTAGTTACGGCGCTCCTGTGACGTCACATTGTCGCGCGACAGCTTGGGAGCTATTATTTTTATTATTATTATTATTTATTTTTTTTACTTTCTTACTTGTTACTAATTTATTACTGGTTGTTTTTCTAAAAGTTAGATTTAAAGTTGAGTTTTGGTGGTGCAATAAACACTTTTTTTGAAATCAATGAATAATCGTGTTTATTAATCGTGATTTCAATATCAATAAAAATAATCGTGATTATTATTTTTTCCATAATCGTCCAGCCCTAGTCTGGAGCCCTGTAATATTATGTTTGTTTATAAACTTACTAATGGAGCCGCCGGGCTAGCAACTTGACGGCGATCAAATTTCAGAAGGTGGGGGGGTGGGAGATGCGTACGGATGGCGCGTTTGTTTACTAAAACGTTAGTGTTTTTTGGGGTGATGAGACATGGCAGAGTTAGTCTCAAAGAAAACTAAAACTGTGCCAATATGGCAACATTTTGGATTTGAAGCCAACGGAAGAGGTATGCCGAAAAACAGATAAGGCAACGTAAATACAGCAAAAAAAGTCTAATTTGATTTATTATTTTGATGTTTAGAAGTTGAATGGTTGTAATAGAAATAAAAAACACGATGTGTCACTTAGTTGTTGACCGCTATACAGTATATCACTATACTGTCTTATTTAGTGTGGCACAGTGTAGGTGCATTACCGCCACCAACTCTGGAGTGGCTGCTGAGTCAAGTGCGACAGCTATTGTTAAAATTTGGTATATCGGTCCAGTGTCCAGGCTTAATACCGTTTTTTTTTTAAATTAAACGCACCGTACGTGACACCATCCAAATGTAACTTCCCCCAGCAGGGGCTAAACCTTAATAACAACTTACTAACTCTCCCTACAGCCAACATTTTTTAAACAACTCGGACTGATAAGGAAATCACCAAAGGCTTGGGCATGTTTATAGCGTTAACAGCCTTATTTCACAGTTGAAGACGCAGGATATAAATACATGGTTAACATTATTGCACTTTATAAGCCCATTGGTTTATTTTGTGTAATGTTTATTTTCATTTGTTTTAAAGGAAAGATATACAATAGTATAAATACCAAAATACTACGGATGCAGCGGTCGGTTGCTTTTTAATTATGTCTCTAAAAGGCATAACCAAAACATTATGTAGCCTTTATCTTCTGTCGCAGCAGCGGGTCTTTTAATGTTTTTCTAATCATCGTTTTAATGCATTATGTTTCCATTAAAATGTCAACAAAAGCTATCGCCAACTTGACTGACTACTTAAAATCATAAGTGATAGCCCATTTTGATTACCTAAATCTCACCTCCTCTCATATACAGGGGCTTTTATATCCACATGAGCCAATTCACTCAATTAAAATCCTCCATTACATGTTACTGCTACTATTGAAGACGTTGCTGTCGACTGATGGCAAATGTGGTTTCTCAATGCGTGTGTAATGAAGACTTTATTCTACACAATCAATATGAAGTCTCCTGACCTGAGTGGAGAAGAGCGAGGAGATATGGTCCAGGCTGTAGCGGTTGTTGTCGGTGCCGACCAGCTGGAGCACGGTGAACTGTCCACTGTGAGGCGCAGCCAGGTAAACGGCGAGACACAAGCCTGTGGTGGAGGAGAAAGACACACGCAGCCGGTGGCCCTGACCAGTGACCCGCCTCCCACCTTTACACGCTGGCATGTACTCCAGCATGTCAGCCTCCATCAGGCATGACTGCTCCTGTGAGGAGAGGAGGGAGATATTAGTCGACCGCCCGCAGGCTCAAGAAGGGGGGGGAGAGGAGAGAGACTTACTCTCAGGGACCACATGCGGAGCTTATGATCCTGGCAGAGGGCAAAGAGGAACGAGTCGTCCTCCAGCTCCCGGACAGCCAGGCAGAGGGCCAGGTCGCCGGGGAGCTGCTCTCCGCGAATGGCTGTGGGCATCCAACCTGCCAGCCTCTGCATCACCGTGCTTCTCTTCAGCTCCACCATGGACATGCCCCCTGCACCAGAATACACTCATTAGGAGTTCACCAGTGATGAGTCAACGCAGTCACCCATGCCGTTACAACTCTAATGGCACTATCAAAGCCACTATCAAACTATGAACGCTGCTTTCAAACTATCAAATAAACTGTCAAACTATTAAAGCCACCATCAAACTACCAAAGCCACTATCAAACTACCAAAGCCGCTATCAAACTACCAAAGCCACTATCAAACTATAAAAGCCAAAATCTAGAATCATCCAAGTGGGAAACTAACCAGCCGTGATAGGCCACCTCCAGGTGTCCAAACTAGGGGTGTGTATTGGCAAGAATCTGGCGATACGATACGTATCACGATACAGGGGCAACGATACGATATATTGCGATATATTGCGATATATTGCGATACTGTAGGAACAACGATATATTGAGTTTCTTTTAAAGAATTGAATTGTAGGAAAACTGTCCTAGCATAGTAAACACACAATGCTGTTACATGCTTAACACCAGCTTGCTGAATTCAAACAGAGGGATCTATATTTGTATTTGACAAGAGAAGAAATACAAGCATTTGCAGGATTTTTTGGATAAACACATGAAAAAACTAAGTTAACAGATTTCAGCGAGTCCAGCACCGTCGCTTTGACTTGTCCGTACAACTTCGAGAGAGCGATGTCCGTGACGTGTTGTCGGGAAGGGATGGTGTAACGGGGCTCCAGTGTTGTCATCATATTACGAAATCCCTCATTCTCCACAACACTCAGAGGGCGCATGTCTTTGCAAATAAAAGAAAGTACTGACTGTGTTATGTTTGTTGCGCGAGTTGAGGTCGGTGGTAGTTTCGAAAAGTTAACTTCTTTAATAGTTCGTTGAGCAGGATCCACTCGTTTCACATTAGCCTGCAATGCTACGTTGTCATGGTGTCTCGCCACATGTGCTCGCAAATTTGTAGTATTGCCCGAGTACTGATTGACTACTTGGCGTTGAAGAGTTTACAGACCGCATGGCTCTTGTCTAACTCGTAACTGCCTTCCTTTGCTTTAAAACCAAAATATGCCCAAACATCAGCTTTAAAAGCTGCTGGAGTCGTCTGTATCCTCTCGTCCTCAGTCATCGGTGCACTGTGCTAAGTTCGCGGTTAGCATGCAAGTTGCCACAGACTGGTGCTCTCGCGGGATCTCGCGGGATTTCATTGTTCCTTTGGCGTGGAGGACGCAATATAAATAATCGATACAGTGCTTTTGAATATCGATACGGTATCGTGAAAAAAAATATCGCAATATTTAAGTGTATCGATATTTTCTTACACCCCTAGTCCAAACTAGGGCTGGGCAATATGGCCAAAATCTTCTATCCCGATATAGGTAACGACTAGTGGTGGGCCGTTATCGGCATTAACGCGCTGCGATAACGCAAGACTCTTATCGCGCGATAAAAAAATTATCGCCGTTAATCTATTCTCAAAGTTGGGTTGGGAGCTGGGTCTATAGCCTACCGGATTTCCACCAAGGAAGGTAAGCGCCGCGGAACGGCTGCGTCCTCTGCCTGGCGACCCCCCCCCCCCCCCCCCCCGTCGGTCGTAGGTCTGGGCAGTGGCGCCTTAATGCACAACACGTTCTCATCGCAACTCGTAATATACCGACGATTTGTCACGCCCCTAGACGTCTGATACTGACGCAAAAGATACCCTCCCGCGTCTGTGTGAAACGATCTGGGGGTTCTCATAAACCCGTTCGCGGTGGTAAGAGACGAGCAGAGTCTACAGCGTCCGCTCGCAGAGCAGAGTCTACAGCGTCCGCAGTCTACTGTGAAACAATTCACTCCAAAAAGGGTTATGGTTAGGGTTATGGTTATGGTTAGGGTTATGGTTAGGGTTAGCGTAATCTATCACCGTGACCGGGTTATTATTGGAGTGAATGGACGCTGTAGACTCTGCTCGTCTCTTACCACCACGAACGGGTTTATGAGAACCCAGATCGTTTCACACTCCTGTGTGAATTAAATACTTGAAATATGAAAAGTACTGATTATTTTCTTTTTTCCCCCATCACTTTACTGTAATGCAGCCTTTAAAACCAGGAAAACACTTGCCATATCACAATATTCCGATATCCCCAATCTAAGACGAGTCTCGAATCACAACAGATAAAATAATATATTGTGCCACCCTAGTCCAAACCCTACCCTGCGTGTCGTTGGGAGGTAGGGTGAGGATCAGAATCCCTCCTGCCGGTGAGGTCAGGGCATAGTGTGCCTCCCCCTGGCGGCTGAGCCAGGCGGTGGAGGCGCAGGGAGTGGTGGTCTGGCCCGCTGGCGTGGGGATGACGGCACTGTGTGCTGGGTCCTGAAGGCTCAGCTTGCCCACGTCGGTGAAGACAGACTGCATCTGCAGCTCCGCCACCAACTCCTGCAGGGCAGAGGCGGAGTAGAGTACAGATATTTATATAGCTTTAAACAGATGTGTAATAGTTGTCTTTGCTATAGACTTGTGGACACCACTACATTTACTTTCCAGATTAACAGACACAATTGAAAATAGATGTTTTTCGTATTAGTAATTCAACTTTCTGAATGCATCCTCAGTTCCCATCAGGACATTGAGGTGTTGCAGTGAGTGGAAAGTGTGTTGTGGGGCCACTTACACTGCGGTACATGCGAGAGGGGTGGGGCAGAATAAGGCGGTGAACACTCTGGTTGGTGACAATGAGGATGACCACATTGTTGAGAGTCTCTTGGATGTGTACGCCCCCAGGCAGAACAGAGCAGTGGACAAGCTTGAGGCGCACAGCATTGTTCAGCAGGTTGGTGTCCAGTGACTGCTCCACCAGCTGCACGGTGTCTCCCGAGGCAGACCTGCATTACAACAGACAATCAGCATTACATGTCTTCACAAAACCCATGTCTCCCAGTCTCATACCAAATACAGGCTAGTCACTGTATCTCATGGAGTTGCATCTCATGATGTAAATTAGATGAAACACTGGTCAGTGGGCTCTTATTAAAGCAACAGTCTGAATTGCCATGATGGACGCATGGAAATTCTCCATGAAAAAATTACACACGTGGGACTGTAGGAACTTCCAAAAAACCCACCATGCAATAAGCTTTTATTTCTGCGAGAATGTAGTTGTATGGTAATATTCTGCTGGTTACGCATGGCAACACATTACATTGTCAGCATAACAGTATGCTGTCTGAGGCGACATCCTTTTCTCACATGCATGCAGACCAAAACTGACAATGGTGGAGAGTTTGAACAATGGCACATGCAGTAGGACCAGAGTTGGATAGAAGCAGTACCGTTGACATCAACACTTACCAGTGTATTGACCTGTTGCTTGTGATGGACAGCAGCTTTCCATTGTCCTCATAGTGAAAACCCCCGGCGCAGTCTGGGTACTTGATACCGCCAGGAAGTGCACTCAGACCTCAAGAAAGCAAAACGCGGTTATTACAATACTGGATCCGAAGTCAACGTGCACGTTAAAGGCGTATAGCAAACCCATGTTGGCCAGGTATAATGTTATAATAGTTCGACAAGAAACAAACACTTTAACTCCGCTAGCTGCGCGCTGTACTGAAGGCATGGTGTTTAGAAAGACAGCAGTGGACATACATGTTCATATTTTTGAACTGCAAAGTGCCCGCTAAATTGTTCACCCACCTCAACAGTAAATATGGCTACATTATGATATGTCTAGCGAAGTTGAAACCCACTTGAATACTGTAATACATCACGACACCAGAGGCCCCGCTGTATTGCTACCAGCTAGCAAATTAGCAATGTCATATGTGCTAGCATGTGTTACCGCCTTCTTGGTTATCTTAACAGCGTTCATACGCATATCCAAAGGAGAGAATACACAGAAATGCTTGTCTCAAATTCTTACCAAGGTTAACAGTTATTTCTCTGAACCTATGCAGCGTTTCTCTTTCAAATCCACATATTTCTATGAAACTCCGCTCCAACAACGCCGCCATTTTGGCCGCATTGAGTTGTGGGATTGATGAGAGGAGGGAAGCGGGCGCGTGGACATCTTTCAAACATTTAAAGCCACAGGATCTCTGTATTCTCATGGGCCATCATGTATTTACTGATTTACAAATCCACTTACACCAACGGCTAAACGTGGGCTTATGTTATCTTGAGCAAAGAATGATCGGGCTTCAAAGTTGAGCAAAAACGCAGAAGAAGTAAAATATAGGATCTAGTCGCGTGTATTCGCACTTCATGAAGCCAAATCTCGCTTGTGCTGCTCTATGCCCGGCTAGCTCAGTCGGTAGAGCATGAGACTCTTAATCTCAGGGTCGTGGGTTCGAGCCCCACGTTGGGCGCTGTACTTTTTGTTTTTGTTGTATATTAATTGTCATACGGATCAATCAAGCTCTTAATCCTCTGGCCCTTCTGTGCTAACCACTTCATGTAGGCCTACGTGTGGTCACCGCACATACTAAATATTCATAGAGCTAGTAGTGCAAGTAAGTAAATCTGTATTTATATAGCACCATATTAAACAATGTGTTACATGCTTAGAGAGTGCCAAAAAACAGCAATAGCAGAGTACACATCAAGGGCGTAGCTTTGGTTTCAGCTTTTCTGGGGACACAAACACACCGTACATCTGGGGGGGGGGACTCTCCCACTTGTGATGTCACTAGGGTAGTCACATGGCAATTTTGAAACTGCTTGTAATGGCTAATCACACTCACACCTGGTGGTAAAATAGGGCCCTTTAACAGTGGAATATTGATGAAGGAATGTGAAAACAAAACATAAAGCTTATTGATGAATAAGCAGAATAAAACTTGAAAAACAAAAAGCCCCACCCTGGCACAAAGAGAATTCACATGCTATCTTACATTAATAAACTGTGTTTACTAGTGTTGCACCGATACCATTTTTTGGCCCCCGATACCGATACCGATACCCGGCTGTGCAGTATCGGCCGATACCGATACCATACCGATACCACGCCGTTTGGAAAAAAAAAATATATATATATATATATATATATATGTATATACAAGCTTTTTTTCTTCTAATACTAAAGAACTGCATACTCACTTGGATGTAAAATCATTGCTATCATGGCTTGGTCAGGAATACACAGTAAATCCAGAAGAACTTTTTTATTGCCTACCTGTTATGGGTGCAATATCCATGTAATTACAACATGTAAATCGTAGTGCAACAAGAAGTTAAATTAAATTAAAATAAGAAATAATATACATATGAGGTAGAGAGTGCATGGCATTAAGGCCTATCTGAGGTAAGAACAAATCAGAATTGCAATAAGAAATTACTTCCTCCTGTAAGGTCTAGGCTGATGTGCACTCCTCTAAGTGCAGCCAGGGTAAAATAAATAAAATAAAATAAATAAAAGGTGTCCTATGACAACAAGTTACAACTCCAAAATCCACATTGAAAAAACTAAAACGAGCAGTGGCAAAAAATAACTGCAGTGAGTGCAGTGAGTGAAGGGAGAGAATGTCTCTATGATGTCCTCTATGATGTCCTCTATGATTTGACAACATTACATTTGGCAAAATCGGTGTTTATTTGGGATGATCATTTCCGTAAATATGATTGGGGAGTAACCCGACGAGGTGTCCATTAACAGAAATGAATGGACGACGCGGAGGCGTGAACCGTCCGACGCGAAGCGGAGGGTTGCTTCCGCGAAGTACCATGGTCACTTACGAAAGAATGAAATATGTAATCAATTAATAATACTTTAATGTGTTTTAGAGTTGAAATCGTGAGGGTTTTTTTTATTTTTACAAGTCGAGCAGACTATTTATAGCTCCCGTATGTAGGCGTTGCCAAGCAACGTGGCCATAGCGTCTTCATAGCGTCAACGTCTTTACTAGGTGTAAATCAAAGATGGTGTAAATAAACACTTTTTAACCTACACCCTCCAGCCAATCGGAGTAATTCTGTTTTTAATGACTTCATCAAGTAACTTTCCGTGATCAACGATGTCGGTAAATGGGCTGTGCTACAGCAGTAGTTGCGTGGTGGTGTTTAGCGCGTGTGGCGCGCTGGCCTTTTAAATTAAAAAAAAAGCAAGAACGAACATTCTGAAGGGGGACAGAAGCGACAAAGGCGACTCAGGTGGAGTGGACAAGGAGGATTCCTCTTTGTGCGCTTTCGGTGTGAACGCACAGAAAGACACAAGGCGCTGCGTTCCAAGTTTCATATTAGTATCTGTAAATGGCATCGGCGCATTATTTGTTCGTACTCGTCGATACCGATGCCAGCATTTTAGTGCGGTATCGGGGCCCCTCCCGATACTAGTATCGGTATCGGTGCAACACTAGTGTTTACAGCCTCTAACAACATCAATATGTTTACAGACAAATATTATACCATAGTTAGGTATTTTTTTGCCCATATCGTGAAATAATTTATTACCAATAGCTTTTTTTACCATATGTTCCTATAGGTGTCTAGTAACACCTCCCAATTTATCCACGGCCAAATCCTCTTGAGAGCCAATCAAAGTTGGGGTGCCCACAGGGCGTGGGTAAAATAGTGAACAAAAAAAAATTCTACCAAAAGTGACTTTTGAGATGTCTAACTAGGGGTTTTTAGGGCTGCTGAATCTGTCCCAGTCATTAGTTTTGAGTAAAAATGACTCCAAATCCATAAACAAGCCATAAAAAGTGGTTTTATTGAACAATTACAAATCAAAATTTGCGTTTTCAGTTGACATTTTAACAAAGCTCATCAAACTCCCCTGCATCTCCCTCACTACTATTATCATCTGGCTGGTTGATGTTCTGGCAAGAGTTACCATGACAGTTCCCACAAGCAGAAATACATTTGACTCCTTGCTTTTTACAGCAGCACCTGAGAGTGCCACAGTCACCTGCACAGTTGCAGCTGACTAACTTCAGAAGGTAATCTGGTGCCATGGGATCTGTTGTAGGGACTGGTTCATAACCATGTTTTCCTTGTTTCCATCCATACTCAAGGACATCCAAAGATGGACTTTGTAACATTAGCCAATCTCTGGTCTGGAGATATGCCCGCAGAGAGTGCTGTGCTGCAGCTCCTGTATTTGGAGGCAGTTTCTCAGGCTTGATGCTCCCAGCTGCTGCCCGCTTGCTGAAGATATCAAATCTTAAGTCTTCCAAATCTCCAGATGGATTACCACGGAATATGTTCTTGAACAGTTCACAGCCAGCTTCGATGATGTCACTTTTCTTGGCTCTGATGTCACAGAACACATCCATGGCCCGCTCTGATTTGTCAGTCTGGCAGAGCTTGCTGAGCAACGTTGGTTTGCTAAACCCAGAAATTGCTGATACAGTATCACAGCCAGAGAAGCTATGTAGGAATATAAGGTATTTACGGTACCTCTCCGGGAGTGCCTCTCGAATCTTTCTGACATCATAAGATGTATCTTTAGCTGTTGTGAGGAAGACCGGGTGGTTTGCCCTATGATGGATCAGCATAACCAGGACGTCTGTGTCCTCAGCCCTCACCTCAACAGAAGACTCTATTGCCTCATTTAGTGCTGCAGACACGATGGAGGTGTCAGCATCATCAGAGCATAGTTGAACACTGATCCTAGCTCTTTGGAAGGTCTCAGCAAGGAGCAGAAAGAGCTGGGCCTTGTTGTTCTTGTTGTCAAGAAACCTTTCCCGTGGAATGATGTTTTTTAAGTCTGGACGAATCTGAATGTCACAGCACGCATTCTTGGTTCGTCTCAGGTGGTCATGGTCCTTGGTGGAGCTACCATATCCATCAAAGACCACAGTGATCCGGAGGTGCTGGCTACCCATGGACATCACAAACCGGAGGTAGCTCTCATTGATGTCCTTCCACGTGAGGTTAGCCTCCCATTTGATGCTGTGCAGGAGCCAACCGCCATCAACCACCAGGCTTGTGCAGGTTAGTTTTTCAACAGGCTCCACAAAAGCCTTCAGGAACTTCGCTAGGGCAGCCTTGTCTGGCTTTCGCAACTTCTGATTCTTGTCAAATAGAGACATTGGTGTTGGCGTCAACTCAAAGCGCAAAGCTTCTTTGGTCTTGACCTCACGCTCACTAATGATGATGAGGCGGTTGAAGAGCTTGAGTGAGTCAGTGATTAGCTTCTCTCCATTGATCTTAGGAGCAGATCTGAGGCTTGCCAATGACTTGACCTTGTGCTTGGTTTCCATTGCATCCAGAACAGTTTTCCCATTCATCTTGGCCTGTATGGCTCTGCCAACCTCCTCTGCCTGATCAGCATTGACTGAGTCCCCAGGAGTGCTGATGAACCCCGTCGAGAAAGATACCAGGGTCTTACTGTCCCGTATGGAATCAAAGGGGTTGACTTCCTCCAACCATCCAACTATGGCATTAACAGAGTCATTGTCTTTCTCCATCTGGGCTTTTGAACAAGGTCAAGTCATTGGCAAGCCTCAGATCTGCTCCTAAAATCAATGGAGAGAAGCTAATCAAGCTCTTCAACCGCCTCATCATCATTAGTGAGCGTGAGGTCAAGACCAAAGAAGCTTTGCGCTTTGAGTTGACGCCAACACCAATGTCTCTTTTTGACAAGAATCAGAAGTTGCGAAAGCCAGACAAGGCTGCCCTAGCGAAGTTCCTGAAGGCTTTTGTGGAACTAACCTGCACAAGCCTGGTGGTTGATGGCGGTTGGCTCCTGCACAGCATCAAATGGGAGGCTAACCTCACGTGGAAGGACATCACTGAGAGCTACCTCCGGTTTGTGATGTCCATGGGTAGCCAGCACCTCCGGATCACTGTGGTCTTTGATGGATATTGTAGCTCCACCAAGGACCATGACCACCTGAGACGAACCAAGAATGCGTGCTGTGACATTCAGATTCGTCCAGACTTAAAAAACATCATTCCACGGGAAAGGTTTCTTGACAACAAGAACAACAAGGCCCAGCTCTTTCTGCTCCTTGCTGAGACCTTCCAAAGAGCTAGGATCAGTGTTCAACTATGCTCTGATGATGGTGACACCTCCATCGTGTCTGCAGCACTAAATGAGGCAATAGAGTCTTCTGTTGAGGTGAGGGCTGAGGACACAGACGTCCTGGTTATGCTGATCCATCATAGGGCAAACCACCCGGTCTTCCTCACGACAGCTAAAGATACATCTTATGATGTCAGAAAGATTCGAGAGGCACTCCCGGAGAGGTACCGTAAATACCTTATATTCCTACATAGCTTCTCTGGCTGTGATACTGTATCAGCAATTTCTGGGTTTAGCAAACCAACGTTGCTCAGCAAGCTCTGCCAGACTGACAAATCAGAGCGGGCCATGGATGTGTTCTGTGACATCAGAGCCAAGAAAAGTGACATCATCAAAGCTGGCTGTGAACTGTTCAAGAACATATTCCGTGGTAATCCATCTGGAGATTTGGAAGAAAGATTTGATATCTTCAGCAAGCGGGCAGCAGCTGGGAGCATCAAGTCTGAGAAACTGCCTCCAACTACAGGAGCTGCAGCACAGCACTCTCTGCGGGCATATCTCCAGACCAGAGATTGGCTAATGTTACAAAGTCCATCTTTGGATGTCCTTGAGTATGGATGGAAACAAGGAAAACATGGTTATGAACCAGTCCCTACCAGGGCTTGAAAACGAAATTATTTTTCAATCGTTCCGCTCCGAACGGAACCGGTATATTTAACGTTTTCGTTCTTGCGTTCCGCCACCAACAAATCGTTCCTGAACCGGTTCGGAACGTAAAATAACGTTCGTTCTTAATGTTCCGGCAGTGTTATTGCTATTGGGCCTCCGCGGTGTGTTACTATTGCGGCCCCCCCCCCCCCCCGCCGGCCGTAGGTCCGTGGTGTGTTACTATTGCGCACCCCCCGTCGGCCGTTACTATTGCGCGCCCCCCCCCCCCCCCCCCGCGGTGTGTTACTATTGCGCGCCCCCCCCCCCCCCCCCCCCCCCCGTCGGCCCGCGGTGTGTTTGTGTTACTATTGCGGGCACCCCCGCCGGCCGTAGGTCCGCGGTGACGCTCGAACGTGAACGTCTTTTTACGGCAGCGGAAGATTTACAATAGCCAGCATACAGACAGTAAACAGACAGTGAGCAACGGACTTCACATGATATTATTCACAACTCGGATTAATTTAATGAAACCCATTGATTATTTTGACCGGTGGACCCTTACGGACTTAAGGAATATTAATGCAGGAACGGACACACACCGTACGGACTTTATGATCGCTTCAAGAAATAATTTAGATAAAATCCAGATCCGGCCTCAATTGGAGACCTGCGTTTATTTGTCAAAACGTGTCGCCACACCCCTGCGTCTATTAGGGACCCCGCTTTTATTGGAAGTTTTACGGTATATAGAGAACGAAAAAAGACCGTTATTAACCGGTTTTGGGGATTTCAGAATAACGTTTCTGTTCCGGAACAGTTGAAGACCATTTGGTTTTCGTTTCCGTTTCCGTTCCTCGTAAAATTCCGTTCGTTTTCGGTTTTAGTTTTCGTTCCTTGAACCGGTTCGGAGCCCTGGTCCCTACAACAGATCCCATGGCACCAGATTACCTTCTGAAGTTAGTCAGCTGCAACTGTGCAGGTGACTGTGGCACTCTCAGGTGCTGCTGTAAAAAGCAAGGAGTCAAATGTATTTCTGCTTGTGGGAACTGTCATGGTAACTCTTGCCAGAACATCAACCAGCCAGATGATAATAGTAGTGAGGGAGATGCAGGGGAGTTTGATGAGCTTTGTTAAAATTTCAACTGAAAACGCAAATTTTGATTTGTAATTGTTCAATAAAACCTTTTTACTCAAAACTAATGACTGGGACAGATTCAGCACCCCTAAAAACCCCTAGTTAGACATCTCAAAAGTCACTTTTGGTAGAATTTTTTTTTGTTCACTATTTTACCCACGCCCTGTGGGCACCCCAACTTTGATTGGCTCTCAAGGCAATTCCCAGAGGATTTGGCCGTGGATAAATTGGGAGGTGTTACTAGACACCTATAGGAACATATGGTAAAAAAAAGCTATTGGTAATGAATTATTTCACGATATGGGCAAAAAAATACCTAACTTTCCCTAACTACCAGGCAACATGGTTATTAACACTTGTTTCAAATTGAAAAACATGACTTTCTGTGTGTGTGTGCTTGTGTGTTTGTGCTAGGCACACATTTAAAACACTTATCTACAGGGCTGCCAAGTTTCAGAAAATGACAAGAGTGAGACTTTAGTGTCATGATGCGTTCAAAAAAAATGTGGCTTTTTTAAACATTGATTATACCTTAAGATTAGGGCTGCCAACTCACTGAAAAATTAAAAACGGACACCTCATTGTTCAGATTCCTTAAACCCGTCTGTCCAGTTGTAGAGTGATACCGGGTGCTGTCATTGACATCGGACGTGTGTACGCTTGTCTTCTTTTCAGTTAAGTTGATCACATCCTGTGTGTCGGGTTGATCTGGTCCATGGAGAGTCTGACTCTTCTCTCAGGATAGACTCCCATGTAACTAACATCTAGGGCTGAACGATATGGACAAAATTTCATATCTCGATATTCATGCCAGATATCTCGATATCGATACGATATGATATGAATATGGGTTCGGTGAAAACCAAGCATTTTTCAGAAAAATAAAAACATAATGCAAAAGAATGTGGAAAGTGCAGTTTTATTTATAAAAACTCACTGCCAGTCATGAGCCGTTATTTTTCTATATTAAAATTCCCGTTGGTAGAAAATATAAAATGCAGCATGTTTTTATCAATGAAATCTTTATTCCAACAATAATGTATAGGCCAACAATAATACAAGACAGTTAACTTGAAGACCTACAACTGTTTAACAGTTTTAAAATAATAAATAGGCCTACAGGCATTATAGGTTAACTTATACGACTATGCGGCGCTCGTAAAAGCCGAACAATGCGCCTACATGCGCTCTTAAAGGTTTGGAAACGATTCAACAAGACTAAATCTGTATTCCAATCACAATAAGTAGCCTACTTATCGGCCAACAATAATCAAACAAGGCAGTAAAAGTGGGCATTGAACTGTATAACTGTTTTGAAAAAAGGGGAAAAGGCCGACATATGCCCATACAATATGCAGCCGGCGCTCGGAAAAGGCTCGCGACAAAAAGATGAGCCACACATTTAGAAACAATTGCATGAACTATCTAAAAGCAATACCTTAGTCAGAAAACATATATGAGGCTGAACTTTTTGCTAAAATGTCAGTTATGGAAATATTGAAAATGTTGGAGCGGCTGGCTTGACCACGCGAACCGAGAGACGGCTGTCTCGACCGCAGTACGCAATCGGTCATTAATCAATAATCGTATTTAACCGTATAACTGCACACAACTTTATTTAAAATCAAGCAAATGGAAAACACGTTTGTATTCTGGTGTCCGGCTCCTCCGGCGGAGCGGTTCATGTTAGGAGTCCGGGAGGGTTCACCTTCACGGCGTAGTTACGAGGGATGTGCGACTATCGTTTTAAAAAATACTAAAGTGTTTTTTAAAGTTAGAAAGATATTAGATATTCAACCGATATTCACGCTCCGAATTACAGCGATCAGACACGGGGAACTAAAGCCGCGATCACCGCACCGCTTCAAGACTCACAGTATGCAACACAACGTCCTTTTGATCGATCCGGGGGGGGACTCCGGGTCCTGGGAGGGTGACCCGGGTCCACCGTGGAGACGGCGCAAAAGATTGAGTTTGACTGGGTTGTGGTGTCCGTCCCCGCTGGGGGGTGGGGGTGGTAGTGGTCGTTGTGGTAGTCGGAACCGGCGAGGGATAATGCCCATCCCTAGTTTGTTGTGACTGCCAGAGCTGTACATGCAGGGCGATATATCGTTTATATCGTTGCTTTTTCGATATTAATATCGTGAATGTTCATATCGAGATATCGATACGATAACGATATATCGTTCAGCCCTACTAACATCTAAACCCTACGTGAACCCTTGTCCCATACGGTCCTCTAGCCACACACATTATACTGTAGATGTTACATGGACGCCCAGATAGGCCAATAGGCTACTGAAGTGATATGCAGTGCGTCCGGTGCGTAAAATTCAACACCATGTAGTCAGGATGAGAGAATGGAGAGAGAGAGAGAGAGAGAGAGAGAGACATGTCATCTCTGCTACTGTTAAGGCTTGAGAGTTGTTTGTGAAATAAACATTTTAAAGGTTTATAGTTTCCTGTGTTTTTATCATAGAGGTGTGGTCATACTTTTAATCTGGATCGCCTGATAACATAATGTTAATCTTAATCAAGAATGAAGACTATTTCATCAAACATGATGCATCATAGCTTTTTGTACGCTGGTGGGGCCCCACGTCGTGCAGTAGGAGCCCTTTTTTTCCCGCCCCTGCCCTTCAAACAGTCCGCCACTGGTGTGAACACTAGAGAGTAACAGATATAAACACTATAGACAGTAGTGTATTCATATACGACTGCATATCTGATCTATAGTGTGAACATCGTATTCGTAATCATACCTCGAGCTAACATAACATTAGGATGTGAGTAATTATGACCATAGAAGCATTAGAAAAATAAGAATGCATAGTATGTATGCAATGCTGTCTGGCCCACCACTCCCCAGAAATGCTATTATATATATTGAATATTGCACATTATGCGTTAATATTTACTGAATATTGCTGTAAATATAGGACTGCTGCTGTCCATCCCGCTGAAAACCATTCAAACGGATCTGTTTGGACCTGTTGAGAGCTACAGGAACCACGTGACCGCGTGGCGGTGAGATCAACGAGTGTCGCAACTCTCTTGTCGTAATTTCTTGAACCCAGAAATGTTGAGTACCCTAAAGTTTTATTGCAGAAATGTCATCTATAGGCCTAATGGATGAAATTTAACTTGGTTTCCAAAAGTTGCACTTTGGGCAATTTGCATAATTAGCATAATAAGCCAATAAAGTCAAGACACCACAGGTGAATAGGGTAAAACAACTAAATAATAGATATCACCATGAAACTTTCTCAGTTGATTATTTATGTTAAGATGAGAAAAAAATGTATTGCATGTTTTTTGTATTTTAATGTTTAAATATACAAATTAGGCCATATCTCATCAAATATGCGCTCATTTGCATACAGACAAAATCAGATCGTTTAATAAAGTCATGCTCAAAATATTTTTTCCAAGGGTAAACACGTGTACTTGGGGTCTGAGTTGGTGAAAACCTTTAAGGTCAGGAGGCAGTGTTGACCTATGGTAACCTGACTCCGCCGGAGATGGAATGATTCGCGTTGGCTCAGCATTTCCATCTGGAATCGTTCCGTTGGAGAGCCTTTGGGAGGGGGCGAAAATACTGGTTGCTGATTGGATAAACCATCTGCCTATGTTGGTGATTGACGGGCCAAATCAACCAATCAGATCAACGAAGCGTATGACGTAACAGCGTCGAGGCAAGCTCATCAAGTAAACAAGTCGGGAGAAGGGCAAAAGCATCTTTCCTCCGAGAAAAGCATCCAGTGCCGCTTTTTGCTCATATTTTAGAGAAGGAATACACTCTAATTCTGCTAAAACTTGCTCGATAGCTGCGCGCATCTCGATCACATCCGCGGAAGCCGCCATGTTGTTTAGACTGAAGAGTCGCTCCTCATTGCGTCACACTTGAACCCGCCTCAAAACCAACGCCGATTGGACGATCATTTGGTGATCGGCTCCAAATTATCTCCGTCGTGTAATGCCAGTCTGAACTGTGAGTGGAATATCATGGAGCTCGCGAGATCAGGCTGGTCTCGCGAGGCTAGACCTATGGACCGACGGATTAGCAAAATAACTATATAACAGCATGCACTCACACACAAACCCACAATAACTATATACAAGAATTATATACAATATGCAAAATAACTATATACAGCATGCACATTAGTGATGGGAATTTCGGCTCTTTTTAGTGAGCCGGATCATTTGGCTCAACTCACCAAGAAGAGCCGGCTCTTTCGGCTTCCAAACGGCTCTCCATTTTACCACTTATACCATTTCGAATTCAGCCAAATTTAGCGCTGTTATGACTTGTGATTTGTATTTGAACACATATATCACTTAAATTTCAATAAATTGCTGTAGCCAATTGCATTTACAGTTGTAAAATCCCTTGTAACTCTCTAACTTGCTTGAAGAACCATTCTGCTACACAAAGCAGATAGAAAATACCTATGAAAACCTAAGCATAGAAATTAAAAAAGGACAGCTATTGACCTTTTTTTTATTTTTATTTAAACACACACACCTAACAAAAGTAGTACTGAAAAAAATAGAAATTAAATACAGCAATCAAGTAAATGTGCTTTGTTAAAATAAAACCAAAATGTTTTTGGTATAGTAATAATAAATAAGCGCGTCTCTCCCTCCCCCTCCTCCTGTCACCGTCTCAGCGCTGCTCCCGCCCGCCCCTCCCTGTTTGGTGGTATGATCCTTGTCAATCCTCACATGATTGGTTGCACAGCATGCACGTGACACCCGTAGCCAACGCCCGAAGCGCCCACAGGTACTGCGTTCCGAAAGCGAAAAGTAAAAAAATTAAAAAATAAATAAAAAAACGGCTTGCGGACGGATGTGAGCCGGCTCCCATCGTTCACTTAAAAGAGCCGGCTCTTTGAACCGGCTCGTTCGCGACCGACACATCACTAATGCACATACACACAAACCCACAAGAACTTTATACAGCATGCACACAGACACACACAATAACTATATACAAGAACTGCAAACAGCATGCGCACACACACACACACGCTGTAAAATAACTATATATAGTATGCACACGCACACACACATGTATTTAACAACAACCACACAATCCCACTCAATAGCCTTCACCATCTTCATCATTTCTTTCCTCATTCCCTTCAGTCTCATCATCTTCTTGGTCTTTATTTGTATGTATTGTGAATGGGTTGCAGCAGTGGACCTCACCCCCTTCACACTTGCAGTAGTAGACTTGCAGCATGGCAGCTGCAGTTTCCTTTGCTGCAGGCTTTCAATGTGCTGCAGCTACAGCTGGTGACATCAAGTAGATTTACTGGAGCCACTGCCTGGATGGCAAGAGCGGGCATGACAGCCCCTTCATTAGCAACCTCCCACCCAAACTTGAAATGAAGAACTTGTGATGTCTCGGGCCTCTGCAGGAGGCTCTCTCTGACATGCAGCCTTCCACAACATGACCTGAAGATGAGCACGCAGTATGTGCAGCATCAGGTTGGCATCAGTTGGAGGAAGCTTTTTAAGTTTAGGAGGCTTTTTGCTGCGACTGTAGATCTTGTAGTGAGTGTTGTTCATCGACTTGGCCTTCTTCTGCCCATACAGTGTGACAAAGAACTCGGTCCCAGTATCTTTTAGGTCACTATGAGGTTCCCCAAGCACTGTATTGAGACCAGGAATGGTATTTCCTAGGAGTACTTTCAGCACAGATGTCTTGCCCTTCCCACAGGGATAGAAGGCAGTGTCACATCCCGACAGTGCATGCATCCCCAGGAGACCTTGACATCTGTCACCCAATTCTCTGACAGTGGCATTTATATCCAGGATGGTGCCATTCCACTTCTCCATCTGCACTGTTGATTGAACATTGGCCTTCCAAGCCCAGTACACCAACAGAATTATCTCCACCTTCACACCTGGATACCATGCTCACAACCCTAGTCTACCTTGAGAGATCACTGAAGAGCTTGAAGTAAGCACACATCACAGTGGACCTGCAGCTCTACATTGTGGCGTGTCTAATCCAATGGAGTGACCCAATATGATGGAAATCTGTCACCATCCATCCTGGAATGATGCAGACTCTGATGTCATCCTTGGCTGCATTGGATTCTTGATGAAGGGTTCTGGCATGGAACAACTGCTTGCCGTGGCATTTGGTGGCATCGCCAACATTCTCAATGGAAAATCCTGGACAAATGCACTGCGTGCATATCGTATGCTTATGACTGTACTCCTGCAAGATCTTCTGCAAGATGGACCACAGACTGATGCTGCTATCACAGAATATCTAGACAAGGCACGTGAACACCCTACAGGCAGGCTTTGGGTGGACTGCCTGATCCGTCCCACCTTCATCGCACTTAATTTCCTTCGTGCAGAGAGACATTGGAGCATTTTTAATGAGATAGGGCCTCATTTGCATATGGAAACATTAAAATATAAAAAACATGCAATACATTTTTTTCTCATCTTAACATAAGTAACCAACTGAGAAAGTTTCATGGTGATATCTATTATTTAAATGTTTTACCCTATCACCTGTACTGTCTCGCATTAATTGCCTATTTATGCTAATTATGCAAATTGCCCAAAGTGCAACTTTAGGCAACTAAGTTGAATTCCATCCACTAGGCCTATAGATGACATTTCTGCAATAAAACTTTAGGGTACTCAACATTTCTGGGTTTACTATTGGGCCTATGGGGATTACGACTAGACTACTGGGCCTGGAAACAAGTTTACCGAAAATGTTCATATAAAGCCTGTTATTCATTTTCCATTGGCATTTTACTGACTTTTTTTTTTACTCTCACAGTAATACGGGACAATGTGCGTCCCTGTGCAGCTCAATACGGGACGGGTGCTTTTGTTTCTAAATACGGGACGATTCCGTTTTTCAAGGGCCGGTGTCGTGCCAAAAAGTGATTGTCTGCCAGAAATTGATTGAAGGCCAAATACAGTTACTCAAAGGTGATTTCTGCCTAAATATGACTTGATCTCATTCATAAGCTTCATAATATAAACACTGGAGCTCACAGGACACTTGGAATTCTTTTAAAGGGCCATTACAACACAAAATAGGCATTTTCACCTGCCAAAAATTGATTGAAGAACAAACGTTAAACTTTCGAAGACACATGCCTTTGCTAAAATTACATTATAATACCGTTGTGTGTATCTGCATATTATGGCCGTTTAATCCAGAGAAAAGCAGACGTTTTTGCGCTACTGCTCAACGGGCTGCTGTGCGCGCTCCCGCGGCCAGAAATCAGTTTCTGGCAGACAATCACTTTTTGGCACGACACCGGTTCTCACCTCCATGCCAGCTGCTCGCCCTGCACTGTGGCCTCCTAATGCTAGTCTTAATTAACCAGAAATTAGAAATGAAAATTGTAACAAGAATTTTGACAAAATACATGTACTTGTCAATATTTCATTTCAACCAACTCTCCATCATTTAGCTGGGGACATCTCGAGCATCAACATCTGCGACAAACACCTACAACATGAGACATGTTGTAGGTGTTTGTTGCAGATGTTGATGCTTTGATGACAGAGGCAGGGGGCTCCCACTTAAAACACTGTGGCTCAAGGCTTGCCATCTTCACTGTCATGATGGATGATAGAGTTCCCTCAAGAGCCAAACTGTTTCGGGTTTTGGTTTTGTTCAGTCCAACCACAGAGAAAACTCGTTCTGCATCAGCATTTGAATGAGGAAGTAACAAGACCAACTTGGCGAGACAGCCTGCCAAATCTGCTCATACCGGTCAGCTTTGAAAAATGTACATAGGAAGCCTGATTACTCTCAAGTATTTTTGTGTAGTATTAAATTGATTATGTCAATGGGTATTCCCATTGACAGAGAACTTCGAGTGGGTTTTAAATGTCGGCACTGTTGTGTGTGGAAGATAGTTAGAGACGCCAAGACCCGCCTTACGTTGCTTCTGATTGGTTTATATTGCGCGGTGCCTTCCGTGGTTGGTTAGATTTAGGCACAAAGGACTGATGGATTGGTCTGGGATTGGTTATCTCGGTCAGTCAATCAGAGTTACTCGAACTACGGCCGCGAGGACCAAAGTTTATTATCATGAAAAAAATAAATATAGAGTATTGAATGGGAAAATAAGCGTGAGAAATGTCAAGTGTGGCGTGTGGTGTGAGAATGGGTCAAATTGCATGACTGTCACACTCAAAGCGTGACGCTTGGCAGCTCTGTACACATAAGATAGCGATTATGATTAAAAACTACAAATGCGTTCTCTCTAGAGCCATTCCATTCTGTCCGTTCTGGGCTACTGTAGAAACATGGCGGTGCAACATGCGGGCTCCATGGAACATAGACATATATACATAGACGCATAGACATATATACATAGACGCCTCATGACGTGCTGGAACGTAACCCAGCGTCGCCGCCATATTGATTGGGTCTCCTCACTCTAGTCTAGCATAGGAGTCAACGGGAGAGCAAGCTATGCCAGTATTTTGTGCAGCTTACGGCGCAGTATTGACACCAGATCGCGTGGGATTACCTTTCACAAGTAAGATTGAACAATAATTCTTATTATTTATGTGACCGGCACTAGAGTTATTCGTGTATGACAACGCCACTCTCTTTAAAGGGGAGAGACCCTGGACTACACACGCAGTGTGACTAATTTACAGCAAACACTCCCCACTCAGGTTAATACCTATTAGGGCAAGGACAAGCAGAGGCTCTTGAGGTTATACAAAAATAAGATTTATTTTAACAATATCCCCTAAACAATAAAAGCAATACGTTTGTATTTGATAATGCTGATAGCTGATACCTAGAGTTGGACACACACATAACCAGGTGAATAATACCGTTATGTATTTAAAGGTTCAAAGGCACTGCACACTTCAAAGACACTGCACACTTAAAAGGTTCAAAGACACTGCACACTTAAAAGGGTCAAAGGCACTGCACACTTCAATGAGCAAACATTAAATTCTACAACACCATGGAATGGTGGATGATCACAACTATCAAGATATACGTATAACAAAACCAAAACAAAAAATGGAGACACTAATTATAGGGATCTCTGGGAGGAGAGAACAGTGGCTGCCCTGCCGACGTGTGTCGCCAGTTCAGCCTACAAAACAGAATCAATATATTACAAGAAATTCAACAGTATTATTAAAACTGACCCAGATGATACCCATGCCCAGTCTCTCGTACCTGCTTTGAGCTAAGCTGTAGCGCATCCAGGTAATACATATTAGGTGGACATATTATTAGTAGCTCCCACTTTAAACTGCTACGAGGTAAGGCCTACAGGTACGAGGTACAATGCAGTTTAACCCTCATGGGACCAACAGACACACTAAAAAATGCAAGGAGAGGTAAATAATCTAAACTCAACATAAAACACGAGCATATAGACCCAGAAAATGTTTGTACCTCTTTTCTTCTCAGACCTACGACGCCGGCAACAGGAGCATGGACGAGGGTGAGCTACGAGAACAAACGTGGACTTGCAAAGTCCCGCGAGATCCTAGTCTCATGTACTGTGAGGCTGCTGTTGCTAGGTTCCCCACCTGGTGACCTGGGTCCTAGCGTCCCATATGTTACATACACCCCCACTTTAAAAGGTCGCCGTCCCGGTGACATAACTCACTTTACTTAGCAGGAACATTAGTCTCGTGGCCTATGTGCTAAAGGGTCTGGGGGCCGTTGGGCTAGGGCAGGGGTCGGCAACCCAAAATGTTGAAAGAGCCATATTGGACCAAAAAAACAAAGAACAAATATGTCTGGAGCCGCAAAAAAATAAAAGCCTTATAGAAGCCTTATATTGAAGGCAACACATGCTGTATGTATCTATAGTAGCTATATTAGCCTACTATAGAAATGACTAAGTTAACTACAAATACATAATGAGCCTTCATGATTAAATGTTTATTTTTCCTGCAGTGCATCCTGTAGTAGTGGTTCTCAACCGGTGGGGCGGGGCGCGGGTTCAAAAAGGAGGACAAATACGCGCCCGGCGCAGCGTCAAGCCAAACGCGTATTTGTCCTCCTTTTTGAGAGCACAATAGTAACGCACCGCGTCCCCCCCCCCCCCCCCCCCCCCCGCCGGTCGCAGGTCCGCGGTGTGTTAATTGCGCGCACCACCACCCCCGTCGGCCGGAGTGTTACTTACAATCGCGCGCGCGCGCCCCCCCGTCGGCTGTAGTCCGCGGTGTGTTACTATTGCGCGCCCCCCCCCCCCCCGTTGGCCGTAGGTCCGCGGTGTGTTACTATTGCGCGCACCCCGCCCCCCCCGTTGGTCGTAGGTCCGCGGTGTGTTACTATTGCGCGCACCCCGCCCCCCCCGTTGGTCGTAGGTCCGCGGTGTGTTACTATTGCGCGCCCCCCCCCCGTCGGCCGTAGGTCCGCGGTGTGTTACTATTGCGCGCACCCCCCCCCCCCCCCCCCCCCCCCGGCGGCCGTAGGTCCGCGGTGTGTTACTATTGCGCGCACCCCCCCCCCCGTCGGCCGTAGGTCCGCGGTGTGTTACTATTGCGCGCACCCCCCCCCCCCCCCGGCGGCCGTAGGTCCGCGGTGTGTTACTATTGTGCGCACACCCCCCCCCCCCCCCCCCGTTGGCCGTAGGTCCGCGGTGTGTTACTATTGCGCGCACCCCCGTCAGCCGTAGGTCCGCGGTGTGTTACTATTGCGCGCCCCCCCCGTCGGCCGTAGGTCCGCGGTGTGTTACTATTGCGCGCAGCCGCCGGTTTGTTTACAACAGCCACCTGCCTGGCATCCCGCCTTAATGATAGAAACGTGTGTCGCAGGCTATGACGTAAATCTTCGTTGAGAGAAATGTTGAAATTTAATATTTATTCTACACATTTTTACAGCATTGAAAAACGTTAATAATGTTTGTGTCATGTTTGTTTTCCTACAGAAACCATATTAAAACAAAAAATATATTTCTCTCCCCCATCTTTTTCCATTTTCAAACATTTTTGAAAAAGCTTCAGGGAGCCACTAGGGCTGCGCTAAAGAGCCGCATGCGGCTCCGGAGCCGCGGGTTGCCGACCCCTGGGCTAGGGGTTGGGGTAGACGGAATGGGTTTGAATGCTGCCCAGCTGTAGTTCGGTGGGAGCGCCGTATCACCTCTGGTCCCAACAAGAACTGAAGGGCTGTTTCTGGCCCTTCAGGAGATGGTGGATTGCTCTCTGGGAGACCTGCAGGTTCTTCCATGGACACAAGGCCAGTCTCTGGGGGCTGGGGGTCTGGGGCTGGCTCCTGTTCGGCAATAGAGCTAACGTCACAGGGGGAGCTGATGAAACCTGACAGAAGACTGCTGTTGCTGTCCTCATCCTCGCTAGCGTTTCCTAAGGGAGGGGTTTCATCCCTCTGTCTGGGGGGAGGGGGGGCCACTAGTGGTTCTGAGACCAGCACGCCTCTCTCAGTGATTGGTCTTAGTTCAGAGCGATGAACAGTTTTCTGCTGTTCTGGGTTGGATCGGGACTGGATCTTATATACTGTACCGACATTATCCAGGCATTTCACCACTTGGTAGACTGTTGATTCCCAGACATCTTGGATTTTTCTACGTCCTAGTACATGGTTCTTCCGATAGACCAGAGTGCCAACTGGAAGGATGGCTGTGGTTGTTGGAGGTTGGCGCTGCTCTCTGGCTGTGGCAGCTGCCTCCAAATGCTTTTTAGCTGCCATATACACAGAAGCCAAGTGATCTTGATGCTTGGTTACCCAGTCATCTGGTGTGATTGAAGCTGGCTCCTCATCCGCTTGCCCCAGTAGTAGGTCAACAGGTAGCTGGGGTTTCTGACCAAACATCAGTTCGTATGGTGAATGACCTGTTGACTGGTGGACGGTTGTATTATAAGCAAACACCAACTGGGGGAGCAATTGAGGCCGTTTTCGCTTTTTCTCTCCTGGGAGGCAGCGCAAAAGATCAAAAAGGGTTCGATTAAACCTCTCGCATTGTCCATTTCCCTCTGGGTGGTAAGGGGTCGTCCTGCTTTTTGCAATCCCATACAGCTGGCAAAGGCGTTTGAGTAGTTCACCTTCAAAGTTGCGGCCTTGGTCCGAATGAATTCTTTTAGGCACTCCATAGATGTAAAACCATTTTTCCGTGAGGATTTTAACAACAGTATGGGCCTTCTGGTCCGATGTTGGATATGCTTGAGTGAATTTGGAGAAAACGTCGGTCACGACCAAGACATGCTCTCTCCCATCACTGGCTCTTTCCAAGGTGGTAAAGTCAATGGCAACGACCTCTAAAGGTTTGGAGGCTGTCAGATGTCCCATGAACGTCCGGACTGAGGGCCGCACTGCTTTGGCAATGATGCAACGTTCACACTCTTTACACCACTGGTCAATGTCTGAACGCATATTCGGCCAGTAGCATCTTTCTCTGACCAAGGCTGTCGTCCTTTCTGCCCCCTGGTGGCCGTGATTGTCATGTAAACTGGTCAGTACTTCTGCTTGTAGTGCTTTTGGTAATAGCAGCTGGTGAACTGTCTGTCGGCTTGGGGGCATCTGTACCTCTCTGTAAAGCACGTTGTCCTTTTCCTTGATTCTCCTCCATTGTCGGACAAGCTCCAAAACCTGGTTGGGTTCTCTAGACCGTTCTGCTCTGTTTGGGGGGCGTCCTCTCCTCCAGTAGGGGAGAAATGCTTTGACCACTGGGTCTGTGGCTTGCAGGGCCTGCAGATCAGCCTTCTCCCGCACCGGAGCTGCGTCCACTGCCATGACGTTACCAGTGAGCTGTGGTTGTGTGGGAGAGTACTTTTTGGAGCCAGTCATTTGTGATGGGATGTTAAAACCAGGCACGATGTCAGAAATGGAATGTACTGCTGGGGTGTTCGGTTGACGGGAAAGGGCATCAGCATTACGGTTGGCTGCTCCGGGGCGGTATTTAATGTCAAAGTTGAAACTGGCCAATTCGGATGCCCACCGTTGCTCTACAGCTGCTAGCTTGGCCGTCTGGAGGTAGCTCAGGGGGTTGTTGTCTGTGTACACGGTGAAAGCCGTCCCCAGAAGGTATTCCCTGAACTTTTCCGTGATGGCCCACTTCAAAGCAAGGAATTCTAATTTCATGGAGCTGTAGTTTGACATGTTTCGTTCACTTGGTCTAAGCCCCCGGCTGGCAAATGCGATTGGCCGACGGGCTCCATCCTGTTCTTGAGCAAGTACTGCACCCAGGCCCTGGTGGCTGGCATCCACTTCTAGGATAAAGGGTTTCTTGAAGTCGGCGTAGCCAAGGACAGGAGTAGTGACAAGCTTGTTTTTAAGTGTCTGAAATGCTTTTTCACATGACTCACTCCACTGTCCTTCCAACTTGGCACTGACCTTTGACCTTGGTTTTTTCTTGCTTCCTTCTAGCTCTCCAACCAGTCGATGAAGCGGGGCTGCATGCTTTGCGAACCCTTCTACAAAACGCCTGTAGAAGGAGGCAAAACCCAAGAAGCCGCGTAATTCAGTGACGGTGGATGGGCGCTTCCACTCTGCCACTGCCCTGGTCTTCTCTGGGTCGGTTGCCACACCGGCAGGGGAGATGACATGACCAAGGTATCGCACCTCCCGCTGAAAAAAATGGCATTTAGACATCTTCAGTTTCAGGTTATGCTGCTGGAGCCGACTCAGGACCATCTCCAACCGCTGCAGGTGTTGACTGAAGGATGTGGAGAAAATTATGATATCGTCCAAATACAGCAGCAATGACTGAAAACTCTGATCCCCGAAGATACGTTCCATTAGGCGCTGGAAAGTTCCTGGTGCATTACAAAGTCCAAATGGCATTCTGTTAAACTCGAAGAGGCCAAACGGGGTGCAGAATGCCGTCTTCTCTTTGTCTCTCTCTGACATTGGCACCTGGTTGTATCCACTTGCCAAGTCGAGCGTTGAGAACCATTTGGCACTAGTAAGAGCATCCAAAGATTCTTCAATGCGCGGCAGCGGATATGCGTCTTTCCTCGTCTTGGCGTTGAGTTGTCGATAATCGACACACAGCCGGATGTCACCACACTTTTTCTGGACAACTACGATGGGGGAGGAGTACGGGCTGGAGCTCACTCTCACAATCCCTCGCTGTAACAGTTCTTGTATGTGGGACTTGACAAGTGAAAATTGAGATGGGGGGAGACGGCGGTACCGCTGACGAACAGGGGTGTCGTCTATCAGCGGGATCTCGTGGTAGATCAGGTCAGTACAGCCCAAATCCCCATCATCCAGGCTGAATGCGTCTTGGTACTTTGTCAGCAAACTCTTGGCTGCTTGTGCATCATTAACAGGGAGATCGGGCCAATTCAGTTCACTCAGGCCAGGGAGGGGGTGGGGGGGAGAGGCCTCTACTGCCGTAGACTGGATGAATACCACCTGCCGGCCTTCGTCCTGTGTCTGCTCCTCCACCTGTACAGCCTGGGAAGAGGAATGCAGATCGGCCAAATGTAACGTCCCCAACACTGTTTTTGATCTCAGCCACTGGTCTTCCTCACCAACATTAACAACAGGGATGTTGACAGTTCCTCTGGAAACAGTGAGGAGGGCGCTAGATATGAGCAGGTTCATGGGTAACCAACCTTTTCCATAGGGCAAAGGCTCCAGCAATACAGTACCAATGGCTGGGCCTGGGCCTTGGTTGCAGGTGGCCTGAACGAACTGTAGGGAGCCCGCTGGTATCCGGATTGCCGGTCCCGGTGGTGTCACAGCCTCCCCTACATGGCCGGTCTGCAAGAGGCGGTCCATCTGTTGGTACTCTGACAATGCACGCCCCCATTCCCTCTCAGCTTGTTTTACTAGAGGAGAAGAAAAGAGATTGTTACCATGTTCCCTGAATAATACAGAGTAGCAGCCACTGATAATGTTCATTCCCAACAGACCAGGTACTACAGTTTTCCTTTGTTGGGAAGCTGGATCAGGGGGGTCTTTTACCACCAGGATGCCCATCTGTGGGAGGGTGGTGCCGAGGACTTCAACATCTAACTCCACATACCCCAAATATGGAATATCTAATCCATTAGCTGCTGTTAATTTGAGCCAGGTACAAGATTTCAGTTGCTCATTTGTTTGTGGCATCAGATACTGTTCAAAGAAAGCCTGTGTTACAGTAGTTACCATTGATCCAGTATCAAGTAAGGACGGCACCTCTACCCCCCCTACTCTGATCTTTACTACTGGGCAGCGTCCAATTAGCCGGGATGCCAGACTTGCCTGTTTTGAACCCACAAATCCCCCTTCTGGTATCGGGTTCCCAACACCAGAGGGCGCTAGTTTTCCTGCTGCTCCACTGCATTCACTCTTGCTCCCACCCATTGGCCCCGTCCCCGTGATCCCACCCCCCCAGGGAGCCCACCCATTTCAACCCGACAAAATCTAGCAATATGACCTGCCTTGTGACACCGCATGCATATTGGTTTTCCATCTGGCTGGAACTGGTATTGTTTTGGCCTGCTGCTGCTTGGGGGATCCTGGGGGCTTGTATAATTAGGGGCAGTGGAGGAAGAGCCTAAATGTTTAAGAATGGCATCTAGCTGTACTTGCTGTTTACGTAAACACTCCTTCAATTCTGCCAGCTCATCACTGGATCTAGCAGCAACGGCGTTGGTGTCGACATCACCTTGACCTAATCCTGAAGCATTTGAATCACAGGAGTATGCTCGTGCTCTTTGTCCACAAGCAGGGGGCCCTCGCTTTTCCCATTTGATAGCTGCATTACGTACATCTTTGAAGGAATGGTTAGAATGTTGCCGAACCAAGTGGGCCAAGTCACGCTGTAATTTGGTGTCACGTACGTTTTCAATGAATGTGTCACGAATCACCAAATCTGAATTTGAAACCCCCCTTGGATCTTTACTTTCAAGTAGTTCCATCAAATGCAACAAAGCATGGGAAAACTCACGTATGGACTCATTATCCTGTTGCCGGCGTTGAAAAAATTGTCTCTGTAAGCTCACATATGTTTGATCACACCCAAAATTATCAAGCAGTATTGTGAAAATAGCCTCTGGTGTGGCTCTATCAGTTGGAGAGCTAAATTTTACCTCCCGCTTAGCTTCCCCATCTAGCAGATCACAAAGAAATGTTGCTTGTTCAACCAGTGTGTGCTGCACAAACAGTGACTTTTTTGCTTCTTCTACCCAGTCTTCTACAGTTAACCCATCCTGAGCTATATCTCCTGAAAACCGTGGACATTTCCTCTCTCTTGGTGCATACATGTACACCCGCCCTGTTGAATCACTACTGACATTATTAGTTACTACACGGCTAGATGGCCCAGGGGCCTCTACATTTACTGTTCCGTTTCCCCCATCTTTGAGTCTATTATTTTCTGCTTTTAGTTGCTGAACAAGTTCAGTCAAGGCTCTGATTTGTTCCGCTGATTCAGACATTTTAATCGACTTTCTCAAATAAACAAAAAAACAACACCCAACAATCAATTCCTGGACATGGGTGAGCGAACCCCCCCAAGAATAATGTCTTTGTCCACTGTGTTTGTAAACGCTGGTGGTTCGGCGTTGCAGCTAGAGGGCGGTGTTGCAGCTAGAGTGCGGTGGATGTCCTCTGAATCTCCTCTTGGGCAACCACTGTCCTCCTCCTCCACCCCCAACCTTTGCTACCTTAGTGCCTCCAAATAAATAAAAAAAACAAAAACAAAACACACACAAAAAAAAAAAAAAGCCTCCGCTATCCTGCCGACAACGCCAAATGTGACCGGCACTAGAGTTACTTGTGTATGACAACGCCACTCTCTTTAAAGGGGAGAGACCCTGGACTACACACGCAGTGTGACTAATTTACAGCAAACACTCCCCACTCAGGTTAATACCTATTAGGGCAAGGACAAGCAGAGGCTCTTGAGGTTATACAAAAATAAGATTTATTTTAACAATATCCCCTAAACAATAAAAGCAATACGTTTGTATTTGATAATGCTGATAGCTGATACCTAGAGTTGGACACACACATAACCAGGTGAATAATACCGTTATGTATTTAAAGGTTCAAAGGCACTGCACACTTCAAAGACACTGCACACTTAAAGAAGCACTATGCAACTCGTTTATCAAAAATAACCTTAACCATGCAGGTTGAGAGTCGTTCTGATCGTTCTACAACACTTTCTGGGTTGTTTGGTGGGTGTTTCATCTCCCCCTGTTGGGTCCCCGCCGAAAAACAGAACATGCAACTTCATGTGGCCGTCCCGGCCACTTACGGATGTGACGCAGCGGAAGTATCCAATCGCGCCTCGAAAATGTAGTCAGATTGTAGTTTCACTGCTTTACGGTAGACCTGGGCGGGGGTGCCAAACATGGGTCCGGCTGAATATAAAGAGTCAGTTGCAAGGCAATTCTGGATCAATCGACAAATCCACTATGGATCCATCAAGACCCAAGAGGGGAAGGTCGGAGGAATCGAAGAATAAGAGAAAGGATTATGATAAACAAAGAAACCAGACACGAGTGAACATAGGGCGAGCTTATGCGGAATGGCGTCAACTGAGAGACTCGGAAGAATGCAAAACGGACGCCGACTTGGCTGTCTTGCTGCTGAAATTGTAAGTAGCCTACCCTTGGGTGAACTTCGTTTTTGTAATGTGGTTTGAGAGTCTGTTGAACAATGTGTTTTGCTCGACCGTTTTATTGTGAGCCCTGTATGTGTTTAGCTTGGTTGCTTCATGGCTAGCTTGCTAGCTAGTGAGGGTTTATCCTAGCAGTGACTTGCTACCACACATGTTTGTTTGCGGTCCGAATCCAGGTTCTCGTTGTGTATTACTATTTATTTATCGAAGTGGGGGGTGGGGGGCGTTGTCAATGAGTTTTTACGACAGTGTTGTAGGCCTATTCCGAAGCTGCAGGGGGAGCTCTATAGTGAGAAATGCGAGCCCAATTCCGGCGAAAACCCAGAAACAGCGGAGGAATAACCGAGTTGCATAGCGCACCTTTAAAAGGTTCAAAGACACTGCACACTTAAAAGGGTCAAAGGCACTGCACACTTCAATGAGCAAACATTAAATTCTACAACACCATGGAATGGTGGATGATCACAACTATCAAGATATACGTATAACAAAACCAAAACAAAAAATGGAGACACTAATTATAGGGATCTCTGGGAGGAGAGAACAGTGGCTGCCCTGCCGACGTGTGTCGCCAGTTCAGCCTACAAAACAGAATCAATATATTACAAGAAATTCAACAGTATTATTAAAACTGACCCAGATGATACCCATGCCCAGTCTCTCGTACCTGCTTTGAGCTAAGCTGTAGCGCATCCAGGTAATACATTACTATATTAGGTGGACATATTATTAGTAGCTCCCACTTTAAACTGCTACGAGGTAAGGCCTACAGGTACGAGGTACAATGCAGTTTAACCCTCATGGGACCAACAGACACACAAAAAAATGCAAGGAGAGGTAAATAATCTAAACTCAACATAAAACACGAGCATATAGACCCAGAAAATGTTTGTACCTCTTTTCTTCTCAGACCTACGACGCCGGCAACAGGAGCATGGACGAGGGTGAGCTACGAGAACAAACGTGGACTTGCAAAGTCCCGCGAGATCCTAGTCTCATGTACTGTGAGGCTGCTGTTGCTAGGTTCCCCACCTGGTGACCTGGGTCCTAGCGTCCCATATGTTACATTTTAAAAAAAAAATACAATTATTATTAATTCGTCCTGTATCATAAATAAATCTCTGCCATTTGTAACAAACCAAACCGTGTGAAAATCCGGTAAAAATTCGGGGAGTTATGCTTATTATTGTAGTTGGGGATACACCTTCCTCCATAGAAATGAATGCACTGGGGGCGCACTGGGGACCCATACAAGATGGCGGCCGCGCTGCTACGTCAGCTCTAACGGGCAGCGTCAGTTTATGAGGCGTCTATGTATATATGTCTATGCCGTGGAAGACCCGCTCCCTATGTACCATGGCCCGGGTGAACACTCGATTCTGATTGGCTGGAGGATTGTTGATTAACTTTTGATAACTGCACGGCTATGATGTGATCGTAACATAAGCAGTCTTATCAACGGTCTATAAATGAATGCGCTAAATGAAACGTTAATAACTGTCAACTTGGACCAGACTTGGGGGGACTACGTTTAGAAAGCTTTCCCATTGCCATGTTGTTACTAAGATCGTCTCTATTTACCGGAGTAATAAGGTAACGTTGCCACGTCGTTACTAAGATCGTCTCTATTTACCGGAGTAATAAGGTAACGTTGCCATGTCGTTACTAAGATCATCTCTATTTACTGGAGTAATAAGGTAACATTACCATGTCGTTACTAAGATTGTCTCTATTTACCAGAGTAATAAGGTAATGTTGCCATGTCGTTACTAAGATCATCTCTATTTACTGGAGTAATAAGGTAACATTGCCATGTCGTTACTAAGATCGTCTCTATTTACTGGAGTACCCACTAAACATTAGACGTCTTATGGACGTGGAGATCATGTCTATATTGCGTCCGTCGGTCGAAGACCATTTCTGGACTTCTAAAAGACGTGCAAACTAGGTCTGCTATTTAGACGTCTAACTATGACCCTATTTGGATGTCAATATGTAGTTAAAAATTTGAACGTCAGACAAGGTGACTTTTTTGGACGTCATCCAGACGTCTAAAACAGGTGCAGGAAAATTACGTTAATCAGATAATTCCATAGCTGGACAAAATAATGCTTGAACATTTTATTTTAGCTTAGCACAGGTGCTGTAAATGAAGGGTGGCAGCTAGCATGTCCTCCAAAAAAAGTGACCGATCTAAAAATGTTTCTAAATATATCTTGGGAGCCATGTGTTCAAAACGAGTACAAATCATAATGCAAACTCGAACGAGACTATTACCTGGGCAGATATTTACTTGGAACTACATTTGGCCTCATCACAGGCATTAGCACCATAGGCGCATGTTCTCACGTAGCACTCGAAAACTCCCAACTTCTAGATTCGACCGGAACTTCACGGGATGGGATTCAGGTGCTGCTGCGTGAGAACTTTGCGCCTATCGAGCGGTGCTTCGCCTGTGATGAGGCCGAATATAGTTCCAAGTAAATATCCGCCCAGGTAGCCTCGTTCAATTTTGCATTATTGCAATTTGTTATCTATTTGAGTTCAGAGTTCAACCAGTCAACGCCACTCTGATTGGCCAACAACACGCAGAGCATTTCTCGCGATTTAGAGGAACGTTAGACATTCTCTGGGAACGTTTCAAATGTGCTGGCAAGAAGCGAATGACCGCTCGGCTCTTCTACTGTTCAACTTATCCAGGAATTTGTGCTAAGCAGAAGGTAAGTCCTATCAGGTCAGTTAATTTTGTGTTCATACATGAATTTGTAGTGTTAGCCGTTTAAGCTTTGTGGACTTAAACTCTGAATCCGCGGTCAATGTGCCATTGCCGCCCTTGGCATCAGCTAACGTTAGCAAACGTTAGCTAGACATTGACCTTGATCATTTGGAGAGTAAAAACGACCAGCGTGCCTGAAATATTCGCGTTAACTGAAGCTTTGTTGTGAACAACTATATTGTATGGTCACTAAGTTGCTGCACTAACTAAAGCTATAGGTTGATGGTCAATCTAAACTGATATTTCTTTGTCTGGCTAAACTCGCCAAGCTAGCTAGCGATTAGCTATCTTGAGGTGAAAAGTGCCAGAAGCACGTCTCAAGATGTATTTATGAGTTAGCTGCTACTGTAAACAACATTGATTTTAAGCATACGTGTAGTAGTTGGATAGTGTACTTATAGTAGTAAACTATACAAAGGAAGCATTAATACGCTCTCTTTTGCAGTAACTGTAACAATCTACCGACAAGATAAACCAAACCAACCGTTGGTTTTCCGCTACTTTAGTGTTGATATGTTAATAGCAGCTTGACCTCTGAAGGTCGCCTACAGAAAAGCCGCCATCTTTGGCCAAATAAGGAGATACGGTATCTCGAAGGGATGCAAACGGCGCGCTTTTTGTCATTGCATTCGCACTGAAAGGGATATTTTACACACCTCTTACGCATATTCACCGCTTGGCATATGGATAAGTTTAGTTCATCATGCACACTTGATGGCTTATAGAAGCTGGCTCTGCTGACATCATCAATAAAATCAAGATTAAATTCAGATCAATCGGCTCGTTATGTCTCCCGCAACATGTCAAAAATAGCCTTGTCTTAAAGGTGTTGGAAGGAGTGCACCTGTCTGCTGTGTGGAGCATAACAGAAGTTTCAATGACTAGCTTATACTTTGCCTATTATGGCAAGACAATTACGTGAGTAAAGTTAATTTCAAGTAATGCTCTGCTGTTTATGTAGTTGTATAGGAAATGATTGCCTTATTGCAGTTATTTGCATTGTAGTTATTTGCAATGTGGCTAATCGCAATTAGCGTAATTTTGGTTTAGCCTTTATACTCTTTTGTATTTGGATTACCAACCAACTAGATCCTATTTTTTATTGGCCTTCTATGTTTGGATTAGATGTAGCTGGCAGTGCAGCAACTTGCCTTGATAAAAAACTTGTAGGAATCTATTAGGCAATGGTACTTGCAAGAAGTGCTACAGTAGGCCTACATGTAGCCTAGTAGCTTAGAATATAGGCCTTAGAATACTCTGTCTATTACTTATTGTAGTAGGGCAATAATCTTATCCGCCTTGTTTTTCTGTCAGGTGGTGTACAGTGTCTAATTTTGGACTCACCAAGACCTGAATAAGGTAAGAATTGTGACACCCTCATACCCTTTGAAAATGCCCTAGTCAAATAGAAAAAAAAATCTAAACTAACTCGGACTCGTCTGCATTTACAGATGACTTTGCGAGTGAGAAAATGGCGGAAACGCAAAAGAGAATTGGATCAACTACTCCAGTTTTCGGAAAGTGATGATGATCAGGGCAGTGTAAAAGATAGCGTTAGTGTAACGAGTGCTCCTAGTTCATTAAGTGGCAGTGTCCCTGGGAATTCTAGTTTAGTTAGTGACCCTGGGACACCAGATCAGTTTGATTTTGAGACTGATGTGGACTGTTGGTCTTCTGACTCTGACACAGAAGAAGGTGTTGACTCTGAGGCAACCAGTTTAGAAGATGACCTGAGACAGTGGGCCTTGGAACATAAGTTGACCCACAGGGCAATTAATGGGTTATTGCCCATATTAAATAAGCATGGACACCTATTGCCTGTGGATTGTCGGACACTCCTTGGTACACCACAGAGTAATACGACAGAAGCTAAATGTGGTGGGCAATACAAATACTATGGCCTGGAAAAGGGGATTCGCCGTTGTGTAGGTCAAATGGAGGGAAATGAGGTCCACCTCAGTGTAAACATTGATGGCCTCCCACTTTTTAAAAGTAGTGGAGTCCAGTTTTGGCCGATACTGGCGAAGTGTAGTCAATTTCACCCATTTATTGTTGCCATGTATAGTGGTCCAAAGAAGCCTAGTCCAATTGAGGATTATCTCCAAGACTTAATCACAGAGTACAAACATCTCAAAGAAGATGGTTTTGTTTTTGAAGGCCAGGTTTACTCGGTTAACATTCGTGCCCTTATCTGTGATGCACCAGCAAGGGCGTATCTTAAATGTGTCAAGGGCCATACTTCTTATGAGAGTTGTGAAAGATGCGTCATCAGAGGTGCTCGAGTTGAGGGAAGAATAGTTTTCAGTGACCAGGAATGTGCTTCTCGAACAGATGATTGGAGTATAAGAACCATCAAAGTGCTGTCAGCCCCTTCATTACCGCAGGAATTCCTTGTGTTAGCTCCTTTGTCTTGGACTATATGCATATGGTGTGCCTTGGAGTACTGAGACGCCTGTTGGTTTACTTGACACGTGGCCCAAAAACCTGTCGCTTATCTCTGAGGCAAAAGGAAACAATTTCCGAAAAACTGATTGCACTGAGGGGGAAGATGCCCAGTGATTTTGCCCGGCAACCACGAGCTTTACGGAATCTGGATTTGTGGAAAGCCACTGAACTAAGGCAGTTTTTGCTGTACACAGGACCTGTGGTATTGAAAACGGTTTTGTCCCCTGAGAGATACAGGCATTTCTTGTGCTTGACAGTGGCCATGTCAATACTGCTGGAGTCAGATGATAGGATTCGCAATGCTTATCTCCAGTATGCTCATGACCTACTCAAGCACTTCGTCATGTGCTCTGCTGACCTGTATTGCAAGACGTTTCCTGTGTACAACGTACATGGATTAATTCATCTCCATGAAGATGTCAGCCACTTCAACTGTTCGTTAAATGACATTTCCTGTTTTCCCTTTGAAAACTACCTCCAACAAATTAAGAAGCACGTCAGGTCTGGGAGAAGTCCCCTGGAACAAGTCACCAGGCGTTTGTCAGAAATTGAACATTTAGAAACTAACATGAGCAAAAGGAACCCCAAAGTGTTCGCTTCGATTAAAGAAAGGGACTGCTGTTTTCTCTTGAGAGATGACCGATTTGCTTTCATTAAGCAGAAAAATGCAGACGGTTCTTTTCCTTGTGAAATCTTGCACCAGCGTCACACTTCACCATTGTTTAGCCAACCATGCAGCTCTGGACTTCTCAATATAGTGTGCGTAAGAAAGGGACAGGTCAGGATGAAAAATGGACTACTGCATGAAAGGGATCTGTTCCGGAAGGTGGCCTGCCTCCCTCAAGAAACTGGTGTTTTTGTGCTTATACCCCTTCGCCATGATCTGGAACACAAACATTAAAGTTGAATTGTCTTGTTCTTTTAGCTAGAACCCAGCACGGATTCTATTTGTTTGTTTTCAGCATCTTACTCGGTGACTGCCACCTGCACATTCTTTCTTATCACAATCATACATTTATTGTTCCCTAAACTCTTTCCACATCATGCATCTCCCAAACTAACATTCATCCCTCTTTTGCACATGCTCCAACCCTCTTGACCTCACCTCTCTTGCTTTATCTTCTGACTTCACCTAGGTCAACCCTCTAATGTAGTCATTAGTGATCTTACAACTCCTAATTAGAATCATTGCATGTTATGTTCTGAGTTATATTCATGTATATAACATGACAATTAGTGATCGATTGAGTACGTATTGTCCTTTTCTATAACATTACATCACAATTTGCTTTGTACAAGATGATACAGTGGTTCTCAAAATGTCATGCACCCTTGGGATTCTTTAACTGGGTTCTAAATGTGGACGCTTGTACATCTGTACAAATGAAATATAATGTAACTATAAGAGTCCATTCTCGTGGTTCATTCATGAGGGTCTTTGAAATGAGAAAGTTTGAGAACCACTGGACTACTCGATGCATTTAAGCTAAATGAAAATGCCAAAAACTGCAAGTAACATGTGTTGTCCTTTCCAGTCATGTACGCAAGGGCTGTGTGGAAGGAGGGCGAGCAAGTGGAGGAGGGTGTTGTGCCAGAAACTTGGATAGACACGATGAAGAAAACGGTCAGATGGCCATGTAGTCTGAGCGCTACAAAAACTGAGAAGGCAATAAGAGACTGCAAGTCTGGACCTGGGTGCATGTGAGCTGCGGAGTACAGACGCTGGGTGTAGAGCGAGAAAATTAGCGCGGGTTGTTTGACTGTTTTGCTAACGGTGATCTGTCCGGTGTTCCCGTGTATGTATATGTATATATATATATGCAACAACGAAGAAGAAAATGCCTCCAAAGAAGAACGATGAAGTAGAGGAGATAAAGAGAGCGCTTGATTTCTTATCTGAGGAGATAGCTACCGTCTCTAAACAGCAGAAAATTATAATGGACTTGGTGGGTGAAATCAAAGAATTGAAAAGACAAAATGAGGAGAAGGAGAAAAGGATTGTCAGCCTGGAGTACCGGGTAGCAGACATGGAGCAATATACCCGCATGAATGACATTGTTGTCAGCGGGTTGGAAACCAGGCCGCGGTCCTACGCCCGGGCAGTGACAACAATGCAAGGTGCGGAGCTCACCGAGCCGGACATGGACTCCTTGGAACAACAGGTGACAACTTTCTTTCACAACAAAGGCATAGCCATATCCAACACAGACATTGAGGCATGTCATCCTCTACCTCGGAAAAACAAAAGCGATAGACCTACCATAATCATTCGCTTTACAAGCAGGAAACACAAAAAGGCACTGCTCAGACAAGGGAGAAAGCTGAAAGGATCTGACGTCTTTGTGAATGAGCACCTAACAAAGAAAAATTCAGACATTGCCAGACAGGCACGTTTCTTAAGGAAACAGAACAAAATCCAGTCAACCTGGACGACTAATTGCAAGGTGTTCATAAAGCTGAACGGGTCACCGGAGGAGGCGAGAGTGCTGAGCATAAGACACATCGAGGAATTGGAAAAGTACCAGTGACTCCTGAGCAAACACAGTAAGGTAAAAATCTGTGGCTTCAGTGTGACTGACTTTGAACTGGGATAGACTGAACTAATGATTATGGATTCTCATGAAGAGACTGATTGCTTAAACTGGATAACAGCTGGAAATGAGATGGACAAAAATTATTGTGACGGCTTGAACTTTAAAACATCTAAATTCACTGAACATAATTTGAATGATTTTGAACAAGATATTGACCCTGAAAATAATTTCTTTAACAATCTAAACAATAACTGTGATTATTATTCAGAAGGTCAATTTAACATGAACATAAAAACAGATCATGGAATGTCAATTATTCATTTTAATAGCAGAAGTTTATATGCAAACTTTCACAACATCAAAGAATATTTAACTCATCTAAACAAACCATTCAGTGTGATAGCCATATCTGAGACCTGGATCAGTGCTGAAAAAGGTGTGGATTTTGACTTGAATGGATATGAACTGAACTACATAAATAGGGAGAACAAAAAAGGAGGAGGGGTGGCTCTGTATGTTGATAGAAGATTAAATTATAAAGTAGTGGAAAACTTGACAACTACCATTGATGATGTGATGGAGTGTATTACTGTAGAAATCTGCTTGGAAAAAAAGAAAAATGTAATTGTAAGTTGTGTATACAGATCACCTGGTTCTAACATTGAAATATTTAAGAATAGCATGGAAAGAATGTTTGATCTGAAAAATCAGAAGATTATGTTCATTTGTGGAGATTTTAATTTAGATCTCTTAAATCCCAACAAACACAAACTGACTGATGAATTTATCGATGTAATGTTCAGTATGAGTTTAGTTCCAGTAATCACTAAACCAAGCAGAATAACATCTCACTGCGCCACTCTAATAGACAACATATTCACAAACATTATGGACAGTAGCATAATGAGCGGGTTACTATTGAATGATATCAGTGATCATTCGCCAGTTTTTGTAACGTATGATTGTGATGGTGTGAAATATAGTGATGATAACATGATTAGATATAGGAGAGTAAGAACAGAAGAATCTATAAATAATTTTAGAAATGAATTACTAACACAAAACTGGAAAAATGTGTATGAAGAAAATGATACTGATAAAGCTTATGAAACATTTTTGATAATATTTAAATCATTATATGATCAACACTGTCCTTTAAAAGAATACAACAAGAAGCAAAAATATATAGACAAGCCATGGATGACAAAGGGAATACAAAATGCATGCAAAAAAAAGAATACCTTATATAGAGTATTCATAAAATCTAGAACTATAGAAGCAGAAAATAAATACAAATTATATAGAAATAAGTTAACTAATATTATGAGGATATCTAAGAAGGATTATTATAATAAAATATTAGACAGTAATAAAAATAATATTAAGAGCATATGGAATGTATTAAATAATATTATTAGGAATAAATCAACAAATATAAGTTACCCTCAATATTTTATGGATAATGATAAGATTGTAAGCAATCTGAATGATGTGGCTACGGGGTTCAACAACTTTTTTGTAAGTGTGGGACCGAAACTGGCAGAAGAAATCAACAATCCACAGCAAGAAGAGGGAGGGGGAAAGGTTGAGGATTTCTTAGATAGCAATCCAAGCTCAATGTTTTTGAAAGCTGTTACTGAAAAGGAGATTATTGACACTGTTAGCAAATGTAAGAATAAAAGGTCTACAGACTGGAATAACATTGATATGGCTGTAATCAAGAAAGTAATTGAAGCCATTGCAAAACCCTTCACTTATATTTGTAATTTGTCTTTCAAAACAGGTGTGTTTCCAGGTAAAATGAAAACTGCTAAAGTTATTCCACTATACAAAGCTGGAGACAGAAATCAATTCACTAATTACAGGCCGGTGTCTTTACTCTCTCAGTTCTCTAAAATATTGGAAAAACTCTTTGCCAGCAGGTTGGATAATTTCATTGAGAAGCATAAATTGATAGCTGATTGTCAGTATGGATTCAGATCAAACAGAACTACATCGATGGCATTAATTGAGTTAACTGAAGAAATTACCAGTTCTATAGATAACAAGTATGCAGTAGGAGTATTTATAGATTTAAAAAAAGCATTTGATACAATAGATCATCACTTATTAATCAATAAACTGGAAAAGTATGGTATCAGAGGGGTTGTACTCAACTGGATGAAAAGCTACATTAGTAATAGACATCAATTTGTACAGATAGGCGACAAGAAATCAACATGTTTAGAAATTAGTTGTGGAGTGCCACAGGGGTCAGTATTGGGTCCCAAATTATTTATATTATACATCAATGATATATGTAAGGTGTCAAGAATATTAAAATTTGTATTATTTGCAGATGACACCAATATTTTCTGTTCTGGGGAAAATCTGCAGCAGCTTTTAGAGGTGGTCACAGTAGAAATGAGTAAACTAAAAACTTGGTTTGACTTGAATAAATTATCATTAAATCTGAACAAAACCAAACTTATGATGTTTGGACACCGTAAAATAAACACACAAGTAAAAGTGATGATCAATAATATAAATATAGAACGAGTGTATGAAAATAAATTTCTGGGTGTGATTCTAGACCACAAAATCTGCTGGAAACCCCATATCAAATATGTTAAGGCAAAAGTGTCACGGAGCATCGGAGTGCTGGGAAAAGCAAGACACCTTTTGAATGAGAGAGCATTGTATAATTTGTATTGTTCACTTGTTTTGCCATATCTGAATTACTGTGTAGAAGTATGGGGCAACACCTACAAAACCAATACACAATCAATATGCATACTACAAAAAAGAGCCATAAGGATAGTTAACAATGTAGGATATCGTGATCACACCAATATACTATTTTTAAAAGTGCATGCCTTAAAGTTCAGAGATCTGGTAGAATTTAAGACCGCACAAATAATGTATAAAGCAAAAAATAAACAGCTTCCTGGTAACATACAAAGACTGTTCACAGAGAGAGAGGGGGGCTACAACTTAAGAGGGGAATTAAATATGAAACAGCATTATGCTCGGACTAATATTAAAAGTATGTGTATTTCGATTTGTGGTGTGGTGTTGTGGAATGGTCTCGAGGAAAAAATTAAACAGTATAAATGTAATAGAATTTAAAAAGATGTACAAAAAATATATTTTTACAAGGTATAGAAGCGAAGAGGGTGAATGTGCCACTTGCTAATGGCAAAAGTTTTTTGTTTGATTATACCATAGATATATATATTACATACATATATTAGACTGAAATTGATTAATTTACAAGCCTAAAAATGGTTGTTGTTTTTTTTTTGTTTTGTTTTTTTTAATTATTTTTGTTTTGTTTTTCTCTACAATTGAAATCATTAAGTGTTAAAATAGGGATAGGACTAGATAAGCATTGCTTCTTCCTATTCCATTTCGGACTGTTGTTATTATTATCATTGTTATTATTATTATTTTTTTGTTCTTTGTTTTCTCTTTTAATGGTACGGAATAAAGTTTATAAAAAAAAAAATTAAAAAAAAGATAGAGTAACTCCCCAAGAGGACTGGATGACATTTCCTTTAATGAAGATAAAAAAGACTTAAGGCAGGTTGAGTGTTTGTCTGTGTATCTCACAAAAGTCAAAATATTGCTGTCATTTTTGTTAATATTGATTTTATGCATTCAATTGTAGCTAAACGACGTGAATGTTCCATCTATAACATGACCAGCCAGGCGGAGGAGGACGAGGATGAGGAGGAAGAAGAGGTTGTAGGGCAGCGGCCGATTCGATCAAAGAGGGACCGCAAATTAAGAGGAATACCCGAGGGTTTTGTAAGAAATGGTATGTTTGTCATTGTAAATGAACAAGATGCCAATTTTGAACATCAAGAACAATATTTTTAGCGTTAAGGACGAATGGAACACATACAAACACTGTTTCTTGCATTTATAGATGGTAGACTGCATTTATTGTCTTGTCACATTGTGCCTCAAATTTGATAAATGTTTACGAACGTTTTTTGCAGAATTATCAGGTTCAGAAGACGAGAGCGTCAGGGGTAATGGTTTTCTATAATTTTATAAATCTATTTCCCAAATGAATCAAATTGATTAAGATTATGCCATTTTGGTTTGAAGATGGACATTTATTTATTTATTTATTTTTACCATAGGTGTCAAGATTCACAACTACCCTAAGGCACCAGAGAAGCTGACATCTGTTCAGGACACAAATACAAATCTCAGTGCTTGTGAGTACTGATGACCACTTATGAAGCATGGTAATGTCTTGTGTATACACAGTAGGATAGTTACAAGCTGTGTCATGTGTTGCAGCCTCTGAAGATGAGTGTGGGGTCAGATCTCAGGGCAGTGAAATGTCCACTCGTGAGTATTTACTTGACCTCTTGCACCAACCAATCTACTGCATTCTAGTTTCAGGGCCAGGGTCCATATCCACAAAGAATTTTATCTTGGTAACTAAAATTCTTAAAACTTATGCACAAAGCTGCTGAGCCTATTTAATCATGTAAGTAGTTAAAGGCTGAATCATGTTTTTTAGGCTGTGGAGATGATGACTTGCCTGTCCAAGTGGGGTATGCTGACAGATCCCGGGGCAGCCGAATGTCCACTCCTAGTGAGTATTTACTTACTCAATTACTTGCTCCCTTCACACCTACCATTCCATTGAACAAAGCTGAATTCCATCAAAGATGGCAAGTTTCTCATGACTTGTGAATTAAGCATTATAGTTAAAGGCTGTTTCATGTATTTCAGACTCCGGGAATCAAGCCTCATATCACCCGTTGAATTCTGTTGACCAATCTCGGGGCAGCCGAATGTCCACTCCTAGTGAGTATTTACTTACTCATTTACTTGCTCCCTTCACACCTACCATTCCATTGAACAAAGCTGAATTCCATCAAAGATGGCAAGTTTCTCATGACTTGTGAATTAAGCATTATAGTTAAAGGCTGTTTCATGTATTTCAGACTCCGGGAATCAAGCCTCATATCACCCGTTGAATTCTGTTGACCAATCTCGGGGCAGCCGAATGTCCACTCCTAGTGAGTATTTACTTACTCATTTACTTGCTCCCTTCACACCTACCATTCCATTGAACAAAGCTGAATTCCATCAAAGATGGCAAGTTTCTCATGACTTGTGAATTAAGCATTATAGTTAAAGGCTGTTTCTTAAACTCTCTTAAACAGTCTTTATTTTTTATTAGGCCTTGTGTAAGAAGATTCTTTTTGTTTTTCAGGATCTCGACATGCAGCAAGTGCTGGTTCCAAGCCTGGCAATCGCTCTAGGTAAAGAAACCGGTTAAAGCACAGCATCAGTAGTGGCTTGGTTCTACTAGTTGGTCACTAAAACTTCTTGTTGGCTAGCCAGTAAGGTTGCCTTATTTCAGTGTTTTTTTTTATTTTGTTTTGTTTTGCCTAGGTGATTTAAAATAATTGTGTTGGTACTAGGTATGTAAATGCAATTGTAATGGTAATAAGTCCAGCAGTGGATCCAGGGTCAGGTTCAGACAAAGCAATGTGTCTAGTTACAGGTCCAGGTCCCAGTGCCCTGATGGTGCAAGGCATACCAGCAGGTTCAGGTCCAGGTCCCCGCGCAGTGATATGCAGAGGCACACCATTAGGTCCAGGTCCCGGTCCCCGCGCAGTGATATGCAGAGGCACACCATCAGGTCCAGGTCCCCGCGCAGTGATATGCAGAGGCACACCATCAGGTCCAGGTCCCCGCGCAGTGATATGCAGAGGCACACCAATAGGTCCAGGTCCCGGTCCCCGCGCAGTGATATGCAGAGGCACACCATTAGGTCCAGGTCCCGGTCCCCGCGCAGTGATATGCAGAGGCACACCATCAGGTCCAGGTCCCCGCGCAGTGATATGCAGAGGCACACCATCAGGTCCAGGTCCCCGCGCAGTGATATGCAGAGGCACACCGGCAGGTCCAGGTCCCAGTACAGTGATGGTTCGAGGCACACCGGCAGGTCCAGGTCCCAGCGCAGTGATTGTTCAAGCCACACCAATAGCTCCAGGTCCCAGCGTAGTGATATGTTGAGGCACACCTTTAGGTCCAGGTCCCAGCGCAGGGATTGTTCAAGCCACACTGGCAGGTCCAGGCCTCAAGGTTCACGCCATAGTGATCTGACCACTCCCCCCTATGACAGGCCAAAGCGCGGTGAGTTGTCCAAAGACCACAATTTCATCAAAGCGCTTTTCATTTCAATGATTATTAATGACACACCCTTTTTAGATTTATAGTTTTTTCTAATGCTGCCCAAATCGGTAAGTTTGTCCTTGGGTCATTTCTAAATATAACTTTCTGTGGTGCAGATGCAGTGACTGATGGAAAATGGACATTCCCATTGCCTTGGGATGGTATTGATCTATTGGCAGTGCTAGACATATACATACGTACACACACACACACACACACACTTAGATGCAGAGACATACACACTTAGGGTCCTATTGTACTGTAACGAGCTGAAACTCCTGGTCAGAGCCGCAATAAATAAACAATGTTAAAATATTCAAATTTGTGCCATTGATCTCAGTGTTCATATCAGTGTGGAAAGTAACAAGTTCCATTATGTTTCAGTGATTGCTGTCAGAATACTCTTATTTTGACCAAAAATCGAATTGAGCAACCTATTAAACATAATAAAACACACTTTTTCATGTAGTTTTCTACACTTTTTTCCAAAAATACTTATTGATTATTTCAAAGGGTTGCTAATAGCACATGATTTGCATGTCTGGGAAAAATTTGGGCTTAAATGGGTTAATTTTGCACTGTTTGGCTGACAGCCTCAAAAGCGCCCTATATATGCATCAGTTCTAGGCTCAATTCCATTTCCAGGAAAAGGTTTTTATTTCTTATATTTTAGCTTAATCTACAGCAGAAGTAAATGCCATGTGGGGGCGTGGCATCACGATGGTTGCTTTCCATCGTGATGTCTGTCAACCATCACAATATCGTCCATCGGCACAACCCTAGTAGTCATTGTAATCAAGTTATGTCTGTTTATTTCAGTATATCAGAAGAAGGTCTTGAACTTGCTGGTGGACCTTCGCAACCAGTTAAAACAAGTGCGACCTGCCTCTTCAGCCTGTCACATTGAGAGGATGGAGACCATGGAAGACTTTGAGAGAGAGGAGCAACGCCTCTCTGATAAACACTACTTTGATAGCACTTAGCTAGCCCAGTTCATTCATTAGGATCCAAACAGAGATGAAGTTAGAAGCGACCAAACACCTCCATGTTTTCCCTATTAAAATACAGTTACATGAGTAGTCACACAACCAAGTATGGTGAGACAAAATAAAACGTGGTGCATTTCTAAGCAGGTAAGAGGGATAACTATATTGTATTATATAACAACTGGGAGCACTTCGACTCTGCGCAGTAATATCCTCACTCCAAAGTGAGACTGAAAGTGCAAGAGTGAGGATATTACTGCGCCGAGTCAAAGTGCTCCCAATTGTTATTCCGCCACACAATACAGTTATCTCTCATACCTGCTTAGAAATGCACCACGTTTTATTTTGTCTCACCATACTTGGTCGTGTGACTACTCGTGTAACTGTATTTTAATAGGGAAAACAGGGAGGTGTAATGTTGCTTCTAACTTCATCTCTGATTGGATCCTAATGAAAGAACTGGGCTAGCTAAGTGCTATCAAAGTAGCGCCGTGCGCCAGAGCCTATGGGTCTTTCTCAAAGTCGGGGAAGGATCCTCAATGGCTGCGTTTCCGAGGATGCCACGTCATCGCGCCCCGCCAAGTACTGTTCCGATGTCAATTAACTTCGAAAATTCTACCAAGTGCAGAGTCCTGCAAGTGTGGATATTCCGAGGATGCATCGATGGATCCTTGGCATCCATTAGGGGTGCAACGGATCACAACACTCACGGGTCGGATCGGGTCACGTTTTTTGAGTCACGGATCGGGTCATTAAAAAAAAAAGAAAAAAAATTATAGCAAGACAAATGTGACTTAGCTTTCAATTGCTTTTTGGTTTTATTTTTAACATTCAACAGTGAATAACAAGCGTAACATGTGTAAAAACAAATTAATAATCCTGCTTCCTAAGCATAGTAAAATATAAAATAATAATAATATAATAATAAAGCACTGCTTAAATGCATTGGGGAGAAGCAGTTGCTGCGCGTCTTTTTTTTAACTCCCGACTCGCCAGGACGATGTCGCTTCGGGGGGGGGGGGGGGGGGGGGGGGGGGGCGTTCGCGATTGTTGATGGGGACGGGGAGGTTCGCGATTGTAACACTCCGGCCGACGGGGGGGGGGGGGGGGGGGGGGGGGGGTGCGCGGTGTGTTACTATTGCGCTCTCAAAAAGGAGGACAAATGGCGTCCGGCTTGATGTGAACGCGTGAACGTGCAACTATTATTTGTCAGCTGATCCGCGGATCACGTCCGTCCCGACCCGTGAGGGTTGATCCACTAGCATCCATCCATCCTTGGTATGTATCAACTCGTCTTAGTTAAGGGAACAACGTAGTTTAATATGAAAAAACGGTGAAATGTTCCTTTAATCATGGACTTATTCCAACAGGTGCTGCGACTTGCAAGAATTGGGGGAAAGGACACCAAAGACTGTGTCCACAAAGTCCTTGACGGGTATGTTTGTACATATGGTATTAAATACATGTGTGTGATGGGGTGCACTCTTTGAAGTTTGGGCTGATTTGCTCATTTTCCACCTGCCCTTGAGTTAAACAATTGAGTATTACCTTTCTTCTGTTCATCCAGGCTTTCATTTACTCTTAGTGTAGTGTATTGGCTTTAGGTTGGCATAGATCATTGATTCCTGTGTTGCTGCTTAGCATCTCACCCATTAGCATCCTGCTTAAAAGAGTTCATAGATTTCTGGTATTTTCCAACCCTTGACCTGTGATGTTCCTAAATATGTCATTGACATTGATTTATATCATTTAAAAAATATATATATATTTTACAGGCTCTTCAGTAATGCCCTCATGGCGAAGTTCAATATGAAGGGGATGGGAAAAAAGGCAAAAAGGCCTTTAGAGAAGACTCAAATGTATAAGGCAATGCAAGGTAAGCCGATATTTCATGTTGACAAATGGAAGTTGGCCCTGTTCAATCTGTAAATAATTTCATTGGACAAGACATTTACTCTCCTGATAGAATTCCAATGCCAACTAAGTACCATAGCCATCTTTAACATTTGATGATTTTGTATGAATCCAGTATGATTTTTCACTAGTTTTGCATTTGGATAGGGTCAGTGTTACTACTGGTAGCATAAGCCAGTATCTGGAGCCTACAGAGGTTGCACAGGGCAGTCCAACTCCTCCAGAATGGCACACCAATACTTTCCATTGCTAAAAAGATTGCTAGTGAAAAATCAGTCAAGAAGGATGAAGATGGAAAAATTACCAGTTGCCATCACCTGTAAAGCTATTCCTGTTTTGGGGGTCGTCTCACAGTTGGCTCGCCAGTACACCTGTAGTCAATTTCGTTGACATCAAAGCAGGTCAACCTGATTCACAACCACCTCTGTTACATAACTGGCCAGATCAATATCCAACAATTGTTACTGACTTGATGCTATACTCCTATGAACCAGTGTTCCCTTTATTTTTGAGGAGTGTATTTCTAATCCCTTGTCCTTTTCTACTTGTGCAGATGGAGTCATGAATTTTGACCCAACAGCTACAGAGGGAGTCATAAGGTGTTATGCTGCGGAACACATCAAGCATGCGCCGCAACGACGAGGAGGTGGGGCACACACCACCGAGAGGACCGGTTAACTTGCTATCAAGCTCAAGTTTATTGAGCTTGAAGTTATGGAGCTATTTTCTATCTTTTTTACCCAGTTGTTGTTTGCCAATGTTAAAACAAAAAAGAAATGTATAATTCTGACCAAAATGTCATTTTTGAATTAAAATCTTTTGCTGTTTCTGAAGATGGTTTTGTCATAACCTTTCAAATACACTCTGTACAAATGTAAGTGCATTTATTTATAGGATAATGTATCTTTCGATATAAACGCCAAAGAGCTGATATCATGTAGAGAACCTGTAGGCTAGCCTGCTTTTTTCCTGTAGCTTCATTTGTCTCAAAATATTTGAGCTGGAATGCTTTACACCTTAAATGCTTATCCAGGTATATCTGTGTTAAGTTTAATTTGTTGTCGTCTCTATTCTTTAGTGGTATTGTTTTTAGAGTGTTACTCGTGCGCGCGCAGCCAGCAGGTTCGTGTGCGCGTGCCGTGTGAGTTGATCGCCGGTGTGGCGAAGTGTTATGTCTATGCTGTTGAGAGCGGATATAAATGGTTGTTACCAAAGTTGACTGCGGACTATTATTGTAGCTAGGAATTAACATGGTAGTAGAAGATGGCTACTTCTACAAACTACAAATTACCTCCGGGTTTTGACGAAGCGAAGTCCTACGAGAACTGGAAAAATGAAGTGGAAATGTGGAAACGGGTGACGGACTTGGACAAAAAAAAACAAGCGTTAGCAGTAGCTCTATCGCTGAAAGGTAGAGCTAGGGATATCGCTCTGGAAATACCAGCTGACGAGCTGGATAAGGATAATGGAATGACCACGTTGATTCAGGAACTTGACAAAGTCTTCATGAGAGAAGAAAAGGACCGGGCTTATGAAGCGTACTCTGAGTTTGATCGGATATCACGGAAAGACGACGTCCCGATGGGGGAATATATTGCGGACTTTGAACAGAAATACAACAAGATCCGTAAGTTTAATATGGTTCTGCCCGACGCAGTTTTGGCGTTTAAACTACTGGATACAGCCGTTCTCAATGTCAAAGACAAGCAACTGGCTTTAACTGCATGTGGAACACATACTTTTGCTGACATGAAATCGGCGCTCAAACGAGTGTTCGGAGAGAAGACCGAGGGGAAAGCGGGAACCATTAGTGTGAGTAAAGACGCTGTATACTACACAGACAACAGAAGAGGCCAGTCACGAGCCCAAAGTAGCCAAGCTCGAGGACCACTTGCAGGCACTAACCCGGTTGATAAATTCGGAAGACGGACAAAGTGTGGTATTTGTCAGAGCACATACCATTGGGTTAAAGATTGTCCACACAAGAAAGAGCATGTAAAGATGACAAGTGAAAATCAGTGCGGTGAAAACCCTGATGAGTGTAACATAACACTTTTTTCCAAGGAATCTGATTATGAGATATTCATGGTTGAAGCTTTAGGCTCGGCTGTAATTGACACAGCTTGCACAAGAACAGTCTGTGGCGAAAAGTGGCTGGATAACTATGTGCAGGGACTGGATGAGAGCGAAATACAGCGAGTGATAAACATGGAGAGCAGCAAGCCTTTCAAGTTCGGAGATGGTAAAGTTGTACACTCCATTAAAAAGGTCAAGATTCCAGCCAAGGTAGGGAAAGAAAAATGCTGCATTGAAACAGAAGTAGTATCATGTGACATCCCTTTACTACTAAGTAAAGCTTCGCTAAAGAGAGCAGGAGCTGTTTTGGACTTGGAGAATGATACAGCAACCATGTTGAAACAACAGTTAGCTCTAGAGGATACATCCTCAGGACATTACTGTATAAACATATCAGGTAAAGACTCCCCAAGTGATACATATGAGGACATAGTGTTGGCTATTACAGAAAATATGACTGAGGAACAAAAACACAAAGCTTTACTGAAACTTCACAAGCAGTTCGGCCATGCCTCAGTTGATAGACTGAAGAAACTGCTGATGAATGCTGGAAATGTTGATGATGAGAACACCACTATTCTGGAAGAGATAGTGAGCAAATGTGAGATATGTCTCAAGCACAGCAAGCCGAAGCCTAAGCCTGCTGTTGGCCTGCCCATGGCTTCTCGATACAACGAGACTGTAGCAGTGGATTTACATGAACTAGAACCAAATGTGTGGTACCTTCACATTATCGATCATTTCACTCGCTTCAGCGCTGGTAGCATCGTCACCTCCAAGAAGCCAAGCATGATAGTGAAACACTTCATTCATTCATGGATTAGTGTCCACGGTCCACCGGAGCGGCTTTTCAGTGATAATGGAGGGGAATTTAATAATGAAGAAATACGAGACATGGCTGAGAATTTCAATATTGAGATAAAGGCTACTGCTGGCTACAGCCCTTGGAGTAATGGTTTGCTGGAGCGCCATAACCAAACACTCACGGAGACCCTGTTGAAAGTTAACAGCGACAACAGATGTGACTGGGGGACGGCCCTGGATTGGGCACTCATGGCGAAGAACACAATGCAGAATGTCCACGGCTTCAGTCCATACCAGCTTGTATTTGGACAAAATCCAAATCTTCCATCTGTCCTAGTCGATAAGCCACCTGCCTTGGAAGGCACTACTATCAGTGCATGGGTGGGACAACATCTAACAGCATTACACACAGCAAGAAAAGCATTCACTGAAGCAGAGTGCTCAGAGAGAATAAGGAGAGCCCTGAGAAAGCAACTCCGTTCAAACTATGAGAAGTATGAAACCGGGGACAAAGTCTATTACAAGAGGATGGACTGTGTTGAATGGAAAGGCCCTGGAGTTGTGATAGGACAAGATGGAGTCGTGATATTTGTGCGTCATGGTGGGACCTATGTCAGGGTTCACCACTCAAGGCTAAGGAAGGCTAATGCTGACTCCAGTGAAGTAGCTGGTGCTGAAAATCCACAGCAACCTGCAGAAAATAACACAGGTGGAAATACTGATGCATCTGCTATTGATAGCGATGTGGACATTGACATTGTTGCTGACCCTGTGGGTGACAATCATCAACATGATCAACAACCACTTGACATAAGAGTGGGAGGCTCCATAGCACTCAAGACAGGACAAATAATCAGTTATCTGGACAGAGACACTGGTGTTTCTCATACAGCTAAAGTGATGGGGCGAGCTGGAAAGGCTACAGGAAAACATAAGAACTGGTTCAATCTACAATACTCAGAACCCGTTGACATAGCAGGTACCATGAGGTCAGCTGATCTTACTCAGGTGGAGGATCTTCAGGTTGAGCCTCTGGACAATGTTGAAGTATGCTCTGACGTGCATGAAAATGATGTGTTAGTCACAGAAGATGTCTCATTTGATATTGCAAAACTTGATGAAATCAGTAACTGGAAAAGAAATGGGGTGTTTGAGGAGGTAAAGGACATTGGTCAAAAGCAGGTGTCCACCAGGTGGGTGTGTACACTAAAAGAAACCCCTGATGGTATAGTACCCAAAGCACGTCTTGTAGCTAGGGGTTTTGAAGAATTTAACACTACAGATCTTCCAAAAGACTCTCCTACGTGCTCATCAGAGTCACTCAAGTTACTTATGTCAGTTATATGTCAGAGACATTGGACGCTGCACTCCATGGACATCAAGTCAGCTTTTCTTCAGGGGGCGGAGCTGTCTCGGGACATTCACATTCGTCCTCCTCCTGAAGTCGAAAGTAAAGGAAAGGTGTGGAAGCTAAACAAATGTGTCTATGGGCTTGCAGATGCATCGCTTTACTGGTACAACAAAGTTAAAGCAACAATGCTGAAAACTGGGGCCACAATGTCACAAGTGGATCCTGCGGTTTTCTACTGGCTTGACAAACAAGGTAGTGTGAATGGTATCCTTGCTTGTCACGTGGATGACTTCATCTGGGGGGGCTCTCACATGTTTGCCACTACAGTCATTCCTCACATCAAAACTGCTTTTCAAGTGGGACGGGAGGAGCATGATCGCTTTCGTTATGTGGGGATGGACTTTACCACTGTTGAAGGAGGAGTGGAGATGCAACAAGACGTATACATAAAGAATCTGCAGCCTGTTCTCATGGACTCTTCTAGAGCTTTGGAGCGTGATTCTCCCCTCACAGACTGTGAGACTGACAAGCTGAGGTCAAAGATAGGTCAGCTGCTATGGGTGGCTAGACAAAGCAGGCCAGATATCATGTTTGATACGTGCATTCTTGCATCCACCCTAAAACATGGTACTGTGCAAACTTTGCATGAAGCAAATAAAGTTGTAAAGAAAGTAACTAAAGTCAGAACATGTCACCCTAACATTTCAGAACTTAGGAAATGATGACTCTTTGAAACTTGTTGTTTTCAGTGATGCTTCTATGGGAAACCTACCTGATGGTGGAACACAAGGGGGGCATCTCATTGTACTGATGGGCAAGGAAGGGATATTCTCACCCGTCTGCTGGCAATCAAAGAGGATCAGGAGAGTGGTTCGGAGTACACTGGCAGGAGAAACACTTGCTCTTGCTGAGGGGATTGACCATGCCATATTTCTGTCATCCCTCTACTCTGAACTCACCACAGGAAATGTCACAAAGGGCATCTTGCCGGTGATATGTGTCACAGACAACTACTCTCTAGTGGATGCCATCACGTCCACCAAGTCTGTGACAGAGAAGAGACTGAGACTAGAAATAAGTGGCATTAAAGAACTAATCCAAACCAAAAGGATCCAACATGTTCTTTGGTCAGCTACAAAGGAACAGCTGGCAGACTGTCTGACTAAAAAAGGAGCTTCTTCCCTGCTCCTTCTGAAAGCGCTGAAGGATGGAAAGTGGAAGCTTGAGGAGTGACTGTTAATGACTAAAACAAACAAATGACTGTTGAAATCATTTCTGGTTGTTGCTGTTATTTTAAAGAGACTGTTACTGTTTAAAAGGTTATTTCTCACTGAATTTTATTTGTCAAAAGACAGACATTTTATTTACAAGTTTTTTGTTTTTATTTTTTTTTAAAAGAGAGGAGATTGTTAAGTTTAATTTGTTGTCGTCTCTATTCTTTAGTGGTATTGTTTTTAGAGTGTTACTCGTGCGCGCGCAGCCAGCAGGTTCGTGTGCGCGTGCCGTGTGAGTTGATCGCCGGTGTGGCGAAGTGTTATGTCTATGCTGTTGAGAGCGGATATAAATGGTTGTTACCAAAGTTGACTGCAGACTATTATTGTAGCTAGGAATTAACAATCTGCTGAGTAAATCAAATAGGAAAATTAATTGTAACACTACTCCTGAAATGACAGTTATACACAGAGCAGCATAAGATGTTAGGGTCTACTCAAGTGAAGATGGAAATGTATGGATTGAACTGTGGTTAATTCTGTGTATAACAGTAGTCCCATGTTTGCAGAAGGTGGAGGGCATTTTTCTAGTTAATTTTCCCTTTAGCTTCGTTTGGCTCAGCAGCAGAATTTAACTGGAAATGCATTACAGTTTTGTATGTATTTTCAATTATCTGCCACCTTCTGAAAAGGGACTACAGTTATGTAGCATATGAGAATGCGAGAATTGTTATGAGTTACCATAGTGATGACTTGTGATAGAATTCCCGTGTGAGAGAGCTGGCGTGGTTGTTGTAAGTTGTGGTCACTGATCTATAAAGAATAGATCAGTGGTTGTGGTGAACCGCCAATAACCGGAGAGTTTTGCCTCATCCAAAAGGAGTATCGTGGCAGTGTATGTTCTTAAGTGAGCCTTTATACCTCGGACGCTCGCTTAAGAACATACACTGCCACGATATTAATGGCGGTTCACCACAACTTACAACAACACGCCAGCTCTCTCACACCGGAACTTCAATCACACAAGTCATCACTATGGTAACTCCTAACAATTCTCACATTCTCATATTAAATGCAGAGGTAGAAAAAGTATTTTTAAAACGAGTCTAAATTTCACGTAGAAAAGACGTCCACAACGACCTCTTTTAGACTACAATTAGCCGTAAATTGGAGGTCCATTGCACGTCCATACCGGACGTGCGGAAGACGTCAGAAAAAAGACGTCATCTGGCGTTACAGTCTGCACCTTCAGCGGACCGTCATTCGACGTGCAAAAATTACTTTAAAAAGACGTTGTTTCAATGTGTTTTTGCGCAGTGGGTAATAAGGTAACGTTGCCCGATCGTTACTAAGATCATCTCTATTTACCGGAGTAATAAGGTAACGTTGCCCGGTCGTTACTAAGATCATCTCTATTTACCGGAGTAATAAGATAACATCTGCATTCCATATGAATTTCATGTTAACTGACTGCATTCCAGGCATTATCTGACCCATATATTTCTCTGGTCATTTGCGGTTTGGTTCCAGGAATACAAAAAGTAGTGCAAGCTAAATTTGTAAATTTGAGACAGAATTATCCCAAAATATGAATCAACAACCTTATATTTTTAATGATTCGCAAGTGGCCATGGTATAAGCGGGATAATCCACGACGAGGTGTGCATGTATCGAAAAATAATGCACGACGCGAAGTACATTATTTTTCGATACCTGCACACCTCGGAGTCTTACATAAAGGGCTCATTCTAAGGTAATGATAACACAATAGTTCTTATTTTCATGGGATGATAAACAAATTAAAACATACTTAAGCAATATCACACTCGAGATCGTGCTGTTATACTGAATATCAGCACGGCTGTGATTCGGTCGTAGGTATGAGGCTGCAGGCCGAAGATAATATTCAGTATAACAGCACGATCTTGAGTGTGATATTGCTTTTATACAACAGTTCTACAAGTGCCATTTATTAGTTTACAGTAATAAGCGACAATAGATTATGATTTATTTGTTTATTTAATCATTTATTTGGCTCGCCAAATACAAATATTAACTGCAACTGGACTGGGACTGGACTGTTGCCAAGCAACACAAACATTTTCCTGCACACAACAATCGTTAATGTAATTAACGGTTATTAGAACAGCTGTAAAGCGGAGTGATACATGGAGAGTTAAAAGTCCCAGTGCTGCCATATTGAATATCAGCACTCATGGAATATGGAAGCAAATCTGTACCATAATTCAAATTAAAGTGGATTAACAAATGCTTTTTCATTTTCAGAATATAGCTGCATTTTTTTACACATAAATAAAATGAATAATAAATCATCCAAACTGCATTTTCAGTTGCCAGTTTACCGTAAGATGCCACGGCATCTGCCGCTGTTTGAGTGGGTTGCCACCGGTTCACCGTAAGATGCCGCGGCATCTGCCGCTGTTTGAGTGGGTTGCCAGCGGTTTACCGTAAGATGCCACGGCATCTGCCGCTGTTTGAGTGGGTTGCCAGTTGTTCACCGTAAGATGCCACGGCATCTGCCGCTGTTTGAGTGGGTTGCCAGTTGTTCACCGTAAGGTGCCACGGCATCTGCCGCTGTTTGAGTGGGTTGCCAGTTGTTCACCGTAAGATGCCACGTCATCTGCCGCTGTTTGAGTGGGTTGCCACCCAGGGCCGGCGCTAGGCATAGGCGACATAGGCGGTCGCCTAGGGCGCCAAGTGATGGAGGGGCGCCGCCAGGCACAATTGGGGCGCCCGTAGGTCCGACCCCCCCGTTAATAATCGCGCGCTAGCCCCCCCCCCCCGCTCAACAGTCGCGCAACCGAAATGCTCCGCCAGCAACCCCCCCCCCCCCCCCCCCCCCCGCTCAACAATCTCAATCTCGCCTAGGGCGCCAATATACCTAGCGCCGGGCGGGCCTGTTGCCACCGGTTCACCGTAAGATGCCACGGCATCTGCCGCTGTTTGTGTGGGTTGCCACCGGTTCACCGTAAGATGCCACGGCATCTGCCGCTGTTTGAGTGGGTTGCCAGCGGTTTACCGTAAGATGCCACGGCATCTGCCGCTGTTTGAGTGGGTTGCCAGTTGTTCACCGTAAGGTGCCACGGCATCTGCCGCTGTTTGAGTGGGTTGCCAGTTGTTCACCGTAAGGTGCCACGTCATCTGCCGCTGTTTGAGTGGGTTGCCACCGGTTCACCGTAAGATGCCACGGCATCTGCCGCTGTTTGAGTGGGTTGCCACCGGTTCACCGTAAGATGCCACGGCATCTGCCGCTGTTTGAGTGGGTTGCCACCGGTTCACCGTAAGGTGCCACGGCATCTGCCGCTGTTTGAGTGGGTTGCCAGTTGTTCACCGTAAGGTGCCACGTCATCTGCCGCTGTTTGAGTGGGTTGCCACCGGTTCACCGTAAGATGCCACGGCATCTGCCGCTGTTTATGGGGTATAACGGTGGCAATCAAGGGCTGTGTCCGAAATCACCCACTACTCATATAGGCCTACTAGCAAACCATATACAACCAAACCAGTAATCTGTCGTATTTTATAAATGTTAACACTTGGCAATAATAGACTTGGTAGCATTTTCATGACCCTAGTTTACAGTGTGTTATGTTGCAGTGCCGAGGAAAGAAATTGGTGGTAGCCTATGTTGTTGTTTTTTTAAATGCAATGTAAAATGACAAAATACTTTACTCACTCAATTAAAAGGCTGCAGTTTAAAGCATGATTACATTAGGGGAACAATATTTAGGCTATAGGCCTATACACTTGGCCAAGCACCTGTCACTGTGGCAATTGCCACTGACCCCCTGTGGCAGCTGTCCCTTTCTATTTGTAAATTAAACAAGATGTTGTAACAGATGACCTATCAAAAATGATTGACTTCTAACCCTCAATATTTATAAAAAGGTAGTTATAATTATCTGATATGTGAACTGTTTGAAAGGCTACATTTTGTACAATTATTAATGTATTACTTACCTTGCATTTATCATCCTTCTCTCTTGTTCAATTCAATTCAAACAACTATGTATGTATATATATATTATTATTATATTATTATTTTTAATTTTTAATATATTTTTTAAAAATTTTTATTTCTTTATTTTATTTTGTTTATTTATAATTTTTTTATTTTTTACAGTAGGACAATTTCATTCTATATACAACACCTCATGCCACTTGTGATAATATAGTGTCCTTATCATAACTGTTGCTACATTAAAAGGAACTCCGGCTATGTAGACTTGTAGGCCCTAATACGCCACTATTGTTCTCTTGTAGTAAAATATGTTGTTAGAAGCACATAAAATATTGCCATTTCTTTAAAAAAGATATAATATGTAGTACATATTTTGACCTACGTACGCCGCCATGTAATCCGCGCGCAATGCACTATGGGATCGATGACGTAGAATGGTTGCGCTTGGTAGAATAGCTATTGACGTTAGTGCTTGTTTACCCGCGTAGTTAGAGTAAAAGTTTTTAAGAGTTAAGTAAAATGCCACATTGTGCTGCTTTTGGGTGCGACATCCAGTCAAAAGGCAACAAGGGGAGTGATGTGAGTTTACACCGCTTTCCTACTGACAAGAAGATGAGAAAGAAGTGGGAAGATGCCTGTGGACGGACACAATTTCCACAAGATCCGCGGCTGTGTTCACAACATTTTTCTCCCGACGCATTTGAGGCTTTTAGTCGACCACAACTGCTGAAAGAGCTCGTCGGAGCGGCTGGGTATAAACGAAGACTACAATCAAATGCTTTCCCGACAATTTTCTCACATAAGGAGCCTAAACGTATACCTAAACCTATAGCATCATTATAACACAACGGTTATGGAAAATAGAACGACAGTACATTGAATTAAATTGCAATGAAGTTACAAACGATCCGCAACATTAAGAGAATAGGCTCCGAAACAGATAAACGGGGCCGGGATCCCACCTCAGCCGGCGCTGGGGGGCTCACTTTCATTGCGCCGCGGGGTTTCGTAGGACCCTCTGACTCGCGCGTGCGTTAGACTCCTTGGTCCGTGTTTCAAGACGGGTCGGGTGGGTAGCCGACATCGCTGCCGACCCCTTGCGCCAGTTGTACGTGTCTATGATTGTGATTATGTCTATGATTGTGATTGTCTATGATTATACACATATGATGTGCACACCAGCATTTTTTACATCCACATTGGCTTTAATTTTAAATTCTAGAACCCTGCATAACTGAAACAGAAAAGTTGTTTAAACATTGCAAGACATTAAAGTGCTCATGATGAAATGCATTAAAATGTTTTAAATGTTTAATTGAAATCTCTCCGTGATTCATCTACTTCTGTATCATCAATATCTACATCCTCAAACCCTGTATAGATTCCACTTGGTTCTGGGTAGACATTTCTTATTTTGGTAACTGCACATGCAGGAATGACTGCGGATTCTTCTCCCTAGTCTGCCATGCATCCACCATGTAAACTGCCGATATGAGGCATATCTGTAAGACCTGCAACCAGAGCATTCATCTTTTTAATACTTAACATTAACTTTTGTGGGTTTTCATCTGAGGACTTGAGTTACTGATTGAAGCTAATAGATAAACAACAAACATCCTACTATTGATATAGAAAAATAACATGGTCTTTCTATAGATATGTCAACAAATGTATACATGTGCAAAATAAGGTAGGCTATCTAATAAGGCGGGACCACTGAGCAATCTGGACAGCTCCGTAGCTGCTCCTAGCTGACCGGCAGGAGGATCAGCAACCCGGACAGCGCCGCCGGCTATCGAGCTTTGAGGCTACCTATTGGTGACCCGGTTCCGATTGGGAAGGGCAGCACTCTCCCGGTCGTGGAGGCTGTTTCGCTCGGGTTCAAATTGAAAAGGCTGAATAGATTACATGTTTATGTCGCTGTATAGTCTCAACCAGAGCCGTATATTGGGAAAATAATAAGTTCGCTAGTCTCAACAGAGTTTCCGAAGCCGGCAAGTGCAACCATATGACGTCACTACCCAGACGTTAACAACAATGGCGGCCTACGAGTTAAACTATTTCTTACACATTTTATAAAAACGAAGACATTAAGACGGTTTTTTATATCACTTTATAATAATTGATACTAACATTTATCTTTTAAGAACTACAAGTCGACATAGCCGGGGTTCCCTTTAAGAGAAAACAAGTCTGCCAACAACATAAAGCAAGTAATTAACCATCAGGGCTGAGTTTTCAATTCTTACAGGACGAACACAAATCTGGCAACCATTTTCCACAACCACACACAAAGATGTCTTGTGTACTATAATGTAATTGTAATAATATATGTTTTCAATTTAATTTAACAAACTGTATTCAGATGATTAATATTATAAGGCAAAGTGAAGTTTATGTTTATGCTCCTGTGTTTTCCGTCTGTGCTTATGTGCCTGTTACTGTTACTGCAGGTGAAAACAATGACAGCATAAACAATACAGTATATAGACACGTTTTAATATGAATGCTGGGTGAACATGGGTAAAGTGGGACAATTTTTGAAATTCCAATTTCTCAACTGATTTAACAAAAACCCAGATATCATTTATATCAACATAGTATATTTGTAGAAAGCTGGGGTTGTCCTTTACATAATCAAATAATTTTAATTTAACCACTCTTATTGCAGATAAAATTAAACTCATGCAAAGGTCAACTGACCATCCCCCACATTTCTCTCTCGGGGGGTACATTGGTAAAGTGGGACACACCTATTGTCAAAGTGGGACAATTTATTTTGGAGGCACAACTCATTTTACATGGAGTTAAGCATGGAAAACATGTAGGCTATTTATTTGCATCATTGTATTTATTTGATCTCATGAACTGCATTAAATTGCATTTGCATGTTAAAATGATTTCGTCCGAAATAATTTGCTAAATTCACTCACATAAAATAAACTACATGGAAAGCATAAAGCAGTTTGGGAAAAAATTCCAGGTCCAAGCACTCAGTAGGATGCAAAAAATGATTTATTTATTATTAAGGGCTAAACCATTAAAAAACACCAACGCGTGTCGGCTCACCAGCCTTCATCAGGGAAAGCATGTATCTATTTGGTCTCATGAACTGCATTACATGAACTGTTTATTAAATTAAATTGCATTTACATGTTAAAATGATTCTGTCCCAAATAATTTGTTAAATTCACTCAAACACTAATGCATTTCAACTTATTAGTTTTGAAAATACTGAAATTGAACTCATTAGATTCATTTTATAATTGTCTGTGCCCCAGCTAATGGGGATCCTATTAAACTAAACTAAACTAAACTCACAGCTCCCCCGGTAACATACAGCCTCTACAAGTAAAGCTTGTGTCATCGAAGACCCCATCAATTTCAGCACATGTTTGATGAAACCATCCATCACACAAGTCACATTTCACCCATTCCTCTTCTTTCTTTGGGTCTTCTGCTGCTCCATACCTGAGCTTGCATAAGCTGCAGACATCATCCCCCTCGCTACTGGAGCCAGGCTGGACTCTTTCTTTCTTAATGGCCGTCTTTCCTTTCTTCCCCCCACTCTTGCTTTTCTTTGGTTTTTTCTTTTCGATGTATTCAAAGTGTGCATTGCTTGTCAAGACGTATGAGGGTGGTTTTGCGCGTTTCTTAGTCGGCCCTCTTTTTCTCATTGGGATCTTAATCAGGTTAGAAAAGGTCACACCCTCATCTTCTTGTTCACAGCCAGCCAGGGGTAAGGCCACCTCTATCACAGGTGGTATAAATGGTTCGGCACATGTTGGGCCTATTGGGGTAGCCTCCTCTCCTACCACCACTTCCTCACCTATCCACTCTGATATTTCAGGCTCAGGTTCAGGCTCAGTTTCAGGCTCAGGTTGTTCAGGTTGCAGGGGTCTTTCTGAGGTCACAGCGGGTTCAAAGATCTGCTCTCCTAGGGACTTTATGTCAACAGGAAACATACCTGTGCCCCTGAAGCCAGCTTGTGCTGTTTTCACAGATGCAGCCTTTTTCCAGGCCTTGCTAAACAGAGTGAAGAACATCGTCTTAGTCAGTTTTCCTCCACCTGTCTGGACAATGAAGTCCCATCCCTCATTGGTCCAGTGGCTTTTGAGGGATTTGAAGAGTGACTTGTCAGCTGGCTGAAGGTGGTGGGTTGCATGGGCAGGGTAACACATGACATGTATATTTGTGGCCTTCATCAGCTTGAGAAAGTCCGGGTTGTACACATGACTGCTGTGTCCATCCAACAGCAGCACATGTGGCCTTGGGTCATTTTTGTCCAGCATAGAAACAAACTGTTTCCCCCAATCCACCAGTAACTCACTGTTGATCCAACCAGAATCTGATACCCTGAGAATGGTGTCTCGGGGCTTGTTCAAAAGCCATTCAGGTTTAAGTCTTTTGGCCTTAAAGATGACGAGCGTTGGCCCATACTCTCCTGCGGCATTGAAGGAGGCCAAGACTGTGGTGGTCTCCCCCCTTTCCCCGGATGTTATTTGAAAACACGGCTGGCCTCTTTCTCCAACAGCATTTGAAGTGAGGAAGTGGTCTTGGAGGCCGGTCTCATCAAGATTCCAGATGTGGCTGGGAAGATCCTTGATGCTCAAGGAGGTGAGAAGGTTGTCATAGATCTCAAACCATTTCCCCACAGTCACTCTGTTCACACAACCTGCCCTATTAGCCGACAGACCCTCTGGCTTTCTCAGCCCAATGGTCTTGCTATGCCGGCGCAGGAAACTGTCCATCCAGTACTGCCCGGCTTGCTGTGTGGCATCAGAAAAACCTGCAATGCCATTGCCCTGAGCAAACTTGTACACCAGCCTCTGAATGTCATTTCTTCTGAAAGAAAATCCGCGGCTAGCAAGAAGTTTGATGTGCCCTAGCAGCTCTTCCTCACTCTCTGTGGACAAAATCCGCTTCCTGCCACTGACATGTTCATGTCCTTTAACCTTATCCTTAATGCGACGCTGTAATGTGCTCTTAGGAACACACCATGCACGGGCAATCACACGTAACTTCGGCTTGAAGCCATTTGCCTCTCTCTCCTTGTATTCCTCTATCGCTCCCTTCATACGCTCCTCACACCACTTATTTAGGACTCTCTTCTTCTGCTTTTCTCCCTTTCCCTTTCCTCTCACTCTCTGCTTTTCTGGTCCCTGAAATACATGTTCAGTTCATTAACTATAGGAAATAAACTAATATACCACTGAAATACACCATCAACCCCACATTTTATAAAAAGTGTTATTATTCCAAACGCAATATGCTATCATGTATATGGCCAAAATAGGTGCTAAAATGTTTCGTCCAGCATGCTGGCAAAATAGTTCCTAAATGGAATTTGATTAAATGCATTTATCAGGTTCCATTTAGGAACTATTTTTCCTTGCGCACCAACACGTAATCCCAACAACCCTATCCCCTTGTCCTGCAACCCGTGCGCATGCGCACTAGGTGATATTTCGCAGTCAAGTTTGGCAAGCGTCGAAGTTCCAGGTGAGTTCCGAAAAGACACTCTTATTTAAAATGAAAATGTATTTGTAAGGACATTATCCTTTTTTCATTTGCATGCTTAACTGTTTAAGTCTACATGGCATAATTCTCACGGATAGCTGGCTTTCGTATTTGTAACGTTACATACGAACTGGGGGCTGGAAAGCTAGCATAACATTAGCGTAGCCCCAAAGCGGGCCGCTGCTACTTCCCAGCGGGGGGGGGGGGGGGGTAGCAGCATCCCGGGGGGGGGGTAGCAGCATCCCGGGGGGGGTAGCAGCATCCCGTTTCGGGCTAACGTTAGCTGTCTTTCTTTCCAGCTGCTGTTAAGAAATGGAACTGCAAGGCCACAGACAGAAGTTGAAGCAGCCATGGGTCTCCATCTCAAACATGCGCCTGCAAGGACTGGGGGCGTGGGATTTTTGTCCCAATGAGTTTTTTATTTTGTTCTTGTTCTCAAAGATATAGGCTTTGCTAAAAAATAATAAATGTTTTGTTAATATACTTAATACCCTGAATCCGTCTGTTGTTGAAGAGTATTAATGCTTGATTTAGTATTCATAACTAAACAAAATATTATAGATGGATCTATCTAGCCAAATATCGCTATCCTTTTGATATGACCAAATGATCTATAGGCTACATTTGGTTCTATACATGTCTCATGTCGGCAAAGGGTCGAAATAAAGTCACGTTGTGACTCGACGTCTATTGGACTTGTTGACGACACGGTTTGAGGTAATGTTGGCTGGAATTGGTGTAAATGGTTGTAAATAGGTTTACAACCGATTTAGAAATATTTAATTATCTTCATGCAGCCCAAGAATTGCTTGTTACAGGTTTGGTGGGTAGCTATACTGAAAACCGTAAATTTGGTGCATATACTACAAGGTAACTGAAATGTAGCACTATTGTTTTTCTTAAATATGTGGGTATTTAGTGTATTGGCTTAAAAGTAAAAAAAAAAGTTGAAATAATGTCTATACAACGTTGAGACGACGTGGATTGATGTCGTCGATGAGCCGTCGAAATGACGTTGGTCGAAAGACCGACGTCAGAAAAACTTTCATATCAGCCCCTCAAATCGACGTGGTATCGACCTCCATGACCAACGTCGATTAGACCTCTGATCGACGTCGAAACGACGTGGATTGATGTCGTCTATTAGCCGTCGAAACGACGTCCGTCGAAAGACCGACGTCAGAAAAACTTTCATATCAGCCCATCAAATCGACGTCGTATCGACCTCCATGACCAACGTCGATTAGACCTCTGATCGACGTCGAAATGTTTGCTGGGATACGCAACCTAATCCGTCCTTACATGTGCAACATTACCAACCGTAGTCTCTCACATCCCAGCAGATATTGTGTGTTGCACTGCGTTTCTTTTGTACAATGTCGGAGATGTAGAGGCAACTGTATACAGTCAAATAGCCACTTAATATTTACTTTACAGTGTAAAACATGATCAAAATGATCATGCCGAGGTCTTATCTGTTTGAATAATGTAATCTTAAGCTGCTGTCAAGTGCGCTTCTCCCCCGCGGGATTGCACCTAAATGAAATAAATAGTTACCATTCAAGCAGTTTTCCTCTGTAATATTATTGTGATCGCAAAGGACTCCATTTAAACTTACGCAGCAGTGTTGCACTTCTTTCTAAAAACGTGTTGAAACTCGCCATATGAGCGCATTAGTAGTAGGTATATTAAGTATTTCCAATCGAGGTTGGTGACTCCCCCGTTGCCATGGTGACTCGTCGAATCGGGGCTCCATTGATGCTGGCTTTTTATAGTTGTGGTTCACGCGCTCAACCCTAGGTGGAACTCCTCTGAGTTGATCAACTTAACTCAAAACCGGTGTTGTGGAACCGAAATCCCAGAGTTTTCTATCTCAGTGGAGATCAACTCAGCGTTTAGGATTAAACTCAGAGGTTGTTAAACCTGCTTTGTGAAACGGACCCCAGTTGTCCCACTTTACCCATGTTCACCCTACAGAAAAGCGCAGGTGAAAGAAAAGGTTATTTTACTTTAGATGTAGCCTATTGAATATAGAACGCAAAAGATGGGAGGCGCCCGGTTAGCTCAGTTAGCTGGCCAATCATGTACCAAGGCTGAGTCCTTGCCGCTGCAGTGGCCCAGGGTGCGAATCCGACCTGCGGCCCCCGCCCCGCGCCATCCCCCCGCCCCCCCACCCATCCCCAGCTGCATCCATCAAGAAGAACGCGAAACACGAAGCCACAGCTTGCTCAGAAACTCATTCTGTTGCTTCCATTCCCATGTGCTGTTAAATAAGTCACTGGCTGATTGATGAATCTCTTCACTGCGTTGTACTCTCTGTGAGGATATTTATGTAGTAGTTTTAAACACTTCACAAACTCAGTAGTATTATCCACAAGTAGGCCTACAGCAGATGCATAGCCAACTGACATCAGCAAACCTCACCAATTGTTTACAGGTTGAAATACCAAAGCAGTAGCCTCCCGCTGGAAAGTTAGTAATTTACAGTAAAATATATTTTATAAAATGTGTACAAAGTTCGCTTACTACAGAATAATCAGAATCAGCTTTAATGCAAAGTAGGTTTGCACAAAGGCTACAAGAGATTTGCTTTGGTATTTTTGCACATAACAATAAACATAGTGAGTAGACTAGGATATAACCTTTAAGAAAAATAAAACAAACTGATTTATCTTTTTATAAATCATGCCAAAAGAAAGAAAAAAAATCAAAGAAACCTTGAAAAAAAATGCACAAATAGGGTCATGAAAATGCTACCAAGTCTAATATTGCCAAGTGTTAACATTTATAAAATACGACAGATTACTGGTTTGGTTGTATATGGTTTGCTAGTAGGCCTATATGAGTAGTGGGTGATTTCGGACACAGCCCTTGATTGCCACCGTTATACCCCATAAACAGCGGCAGATGCCGTGGCATCTTACGGTGAACCGGTGGCAACCCACTCAAACAGCGGCAGATGACGTGGCACCTTACGGTGAACAACTGGCAACCCACTCAAACAGCGGCAGATGCCGTGGCATCTTACGGTGAACCGGTGGCAACCCACACAAACAGCGGCAGATGCCGTGGCATCTTACGGTGAACCGGTGGCAACCCACTCAAACAGCGGCAGATGACGCGGCACCTTACGGTAAACCGGTGGCAACCCACTCAAACAGCGGCAGATGCCGTGGCATCTTACGGTGAACCGCTGGCAACCCAATGCCATATAAACGGCGAAAGATGCCGCGGCATCTCAACCTGCCACCGGAAATGCCACTGCGAGCTGCCGATGCCACAATTTGAGCTAGCTGTCGCTCAACACTCATGCAAGAGCAGTTCTGCACACCCATCTCGGCTAGATGGGCAGATATGTCTGCATATGTCATTCCGTTTCGGAACAGATCAATAATAGAATCAGCGAACGGCTCCAGTGATGCCATAGCCGACCCTATGTGCCACGGTTGTCAATAAATCTCTACGTTTTTGCCGCATCGACTCCTTCCGGAGCACAGAGGGAGGCGGGGGCTATATTTTGAATTTGATAAAATACCCATTTTTTTTATTTTCTGTTTGTCTCTTTTCCATTTTCTTATGTTAATCAAGACCTGGAAAATAAAAATGAGAAATGACCATCAATTCATATTTTACAGGTATATTTTGAATAAAACAGTCCGTTTTTTTATTTTTTTTAAATGAAACAAATCATTAAAACATGAAATCAAACGGTTTTTTTCGTTTTTCGTGTTTTGATTTCCGAACGGATATGGATTGAACGGAAGATACACGGATTCTTTCTGTTAATGCATTTTAATTTTCAAATTTGACATTTCAAATTTAATTTTGGTATTTGCCGGGGCATCTTTTGAAAATTAAATCTTAAATGTCCTTTTCTTTTTAATTTTAATAAAGTTACAAAATGAGCAATATTGAAGAAGAAAATGAAAATGCAGTTTGGATGATTTATTATTCATTTTATTTGTGTCAAAAAATGCAGCTATATTCTGAAAATGAAAAAGCATTTCTGTTAATCCACTTTAATTTGAATTATGGTACAGATTTGCTTCCATAATGGAATGCCTCTTGTCCAATCAAATGACTCGGTCGGAAACTAACTGTTGTATAATTATGAATATTATATTCCATTTCTGCCAAGTCCGTTCCGCTAGATGCCACTAAATACTACACACTGAACCTTTAAGTATGAGCACAAGTATAAAGAAGCATTCAGCAGGTAACCTTGAGATGGTTTTTACCCAATAAGACTAGAATTCGGATTATATACAAAATTAACATAACTGTATTCATACCGCACCTGTTAGGTAATAAAAGGGCTTCACAATAAAAGTTGGGTCGAACAAGAATTCAAGAATTAACAAAGAAATTAAAATAAAATAAAAAGCTGTAAGATAATAGAATATACAAAATATGCTGTTTGTTACTTTGTGTTTGTCAGCATAATAAAGAAAAAGTCATAATAAAGATAATAGCCAACAGCAAATTATACAGAATAAATAATAGATACATTGGCTTACATAAACTCTTGGCTATAAATGCATAAACCCTATTCCAGGTTGTTTCCAGGAGTTTGTCTTATTACAAAGTAAAGGAGAGGAATATATGTTGAAAATTGGTGTACAACTCTATTCCTTTCCTGACCTAAAATTGTATTTGTTTTAAATGTTAATAACTTAATCAATTAATTAAAAAAAAAAAACCTGCAGAAAACCATCTTGGCAGCATGCCAGAATGTCGCAGCTGCTCAAACAGGGTGTTTTTACACCTCTATATGTACTGCATATGCATACATCATATCTTTTTTGGACTTATTTTGGATCATGTGGGAATTACCCTTATGTTCTCAAGGCAACATGTATGTACACCTTATCTGGTGTGGACCAAGAGGCGTTTTCTCAAAGCCTAAAATGGACCGTTGCGGAATCGAGGGGGATGATAAATAGGGCT